>CAWUFW010005619.1:740000-1300914 GCA_963921515.1 Calotriton arnoldi | reverse complement strand
ACTTACATTTTGGTCACTGTGATGATGGGGGTTTGGAACCCCTTGACACAATGCTCAAAGTGTGCTTCAGCTATCGACCCCACTCTTACCTTTTGGTCACTGTGATGATGGGGGTTTGGACCCCATTGCCACAATGTTCAAAGTGTGCTTCAGCTATGGACCCCACACTTACATTTTGGTCACTGTGATGATGGGGGTTTGGAACCCATTGCCACAATGGTCATGGCCTGCTTGCATTGTGGGTGCCAAACACATATATGTGTGGCACATGTGCTAGGGGGTCACATTGTATGTTCAAAGTCATGTTCGGTGTTGTAGGCATTTGACACAGTCTACACACGCTTGTCATGGTGTTGGGGGATGTCTTCTTCTTGCATTCCCTAGGTTGTGGTGTGCTGGTTGTGTCATGCATTGTCCATCCTATGAGTGGGGGTGGTAGTAGTGGTAGGCATCCAGCCCCCTGGCTAAGGGTGGTAGTAGTGGTAGGCATCCAGCCCCCCCTGGGTGAGGGTGGTAGTAGTGGTAGGCATCCAGCCCCCCCTGGCTAAGGGTGGTAGTAGTGGTAGGCATCCTGCCCCCCCTGGGTAAGGGTGGTAGTAGTGGTAGGCATCCTGCCCACCCTGGGTAAGGGTGGTAGTAGTGGTAGGCATCCTGCCCACCCTGGCTAAGGGTGGTGGTAGTGGTAGGCATCCAGCCCCCCCTGGGTAGGGGTGGTAGTAGTGGTAGGCATCCGACCCCCCCTGGGTAAGGGTGGTGGTATGCATCCAGCCCCCCCTGGGTGAGGGTGGTAGTAGTGGTAGGCATCCAGCCCCCCCTGGCTAAGGGTGGTAGTAGTGGTAGGCATCCAGCCCCCTGGCTAAGGGTGGTAGTAGTGGTAGGCATCCAGCCCCCCCTGGGTGAGGGTGGTAGTAGTGGTAGGCATCCAGCCCCCCCTGGCTAAGGGTGGTGGTAGGCATCCTGCCCCCCCTGGGTAAGGGTGGTAGTAGTGGTAGGCATCCTGCCTACCCTGGGTAAGGGTGGTAGTATTGGTAGGCATCCTGCCCACCCTGGCTAAGGGTGGTGGTATGCATCCAGCCCCCCCTGGGTGAGGGTGGTAGTAGTGGTAGGCATCCAGCCCCCCCTGGCTAAGGGTGGTAGTAGTGGTAGGCATCCAGCCCCCCCTGGCTAAGGGTGGTAGTAGTGGTAGGCATCCTGCCCCCCCGTGTAAGGGTGGTAGTAGTGGTAGGCACCCTGCCCACCCTGGGTAAGGGTGGTAGTAGTGGTAGGCATCCAGCCCCCCTGGGTAAGGGTGGTGGTAGGCATCCTGCCCCCCCTGGGTAAGGGTGGTAGTAGTGGTAGGCATCCTGCCCCCCCTGGCTAAGGGTGGTAGTAGTGGTAGGCATCCTGCCCCCCCTGGGTAAGGGTGGTAGTAGTGGTAGGCATCCTGCCCACCCTGGCTAAGGGTGGTGGTAGGCATCCAGCCCCCCTGGGTGAGGGTGGTAGTAGTGGTAGGCATCCTGCCCCCCTGGGTAGGGGTGGTGGTGCGCATTCAGGCCCCTGTGTGCATATGTGGCATTGGTGATGGGCATCCCGCCCCTATGGTGCTGCTGTTGCTGGTGTAAGTATATTCTGCATCCCTCTGTGTGTGTGTGATGTGTCGTGTACGTGTTGTATGTGTTTTGTGGTTGGTGTCTGGCTTACCTTCTGCGCCGTACGCGTCCGTGCCTGTTCCGGTAGTAAATGTAGAATATTGGTATGATCGGGACGAAGGGATTCATGGTTGGTTCGTGTCGTTCGTCCTTCTCGTTGCTTCGTGTCGTCCTCGTCGCTTCGCCTCGTCCTCGTCGCTTCGCGTCGTCCTCGTCGCTGGCGTGTTCATCTCGGAGCCGTGGATCGTGTTGTGGCGCGAATCGGAGCTTATGTGCGCCTCTCCCGGATGCTTTGACGTGCCGTGCGTAGCGACGGGTTCGGCGCGTACGGAAAGCGCATCGTACTTGTTCGGCCGGACGGAGCTGCATTTTGGCTTCCGTGCGACTCGATTCGGCGTTTCCGGATTCGCCTCGGTCGGGGAACAGGACCTGGTTTGGGTGAGTACGGCTCGGCCGGATTCTTTGCTGTTGTGCGCATCGTACTTACTCGTTCGGTGTGCTGTACGGATCGGTCGGGAAACAGGCTTTCGCATGGCTTTTTTCCCGACCGAATGGTGTTGGGTGCGCCTCCGACCGAGATCGGAATCGGCCCCTGTATGACTGCCCCCTGTCTACGGTCTTCTGAGACTAACCTGTTCACCTGGAGGCTTTTTATCTGCTGATATGTGAGTATGTTGGGGCCTGGCATGCTAGACTTTGATTTTACTCTCTAACTTTGAGAAGTCTCTTCACTGCAGAAAGAATCGAGAACACAATTATTATTGTCTTTTGTCTTGTTAGCCTTTAATCTCTCTGTGATGTTTTACTACCTTTTAAGGAAAACTACTTAATGTACCAGGTAGTACTGATTCTCTTGGTAGTCTCTGGCTCCTATCTGAATGTGAAGTCTCTATGAAGTTCCAAGGGTTGTCAAGTGATCAAAATAAAGTCTTTCTTTTTTGAGTGCAATATGAATCCTGAGTTATTTGTCTACATATCTCCCTTGAATTATATTTCAAGCTATTGCAACACAACTTTTCAATCTGTTCAAGATTTGTGCACTTACCTTGTTTCCCTGATTTTCTATTTTTGTGATAATTTTCTCCTACCACTCTTGGTTCTAAACCACGTTTTTCTTATTTTTTGCTTTTTCAGGTTCTGGGATGCCAGCGTGGTGGGGAGTGAAGAAGAGAACCAGCTGGGGCCAGTATTCAGCAGTGTCTTCCACAGGTAAGGATGCAAATAGCAGGAACTCCTTTCTCTCTGGAAGCCCTGAAGCAAAGCAAGGCTGTAGGGTTCTGGGCACGGTATAAATAGTAACCACAAGCAAGATGGCCACCGTTCTTGAAATCTCTCAAGATTTCAGGAATGGCGTTTCCTCCAGAACATTCTGTGCACTTGATGCACCAATATGGAGGCCTTTCCTCATTGAGGCCTGAGAAGCACCAAGGAAATTATATAAGCTGCCCCAGGGGAGAAAATAAGAACAATTGGGCCCGTAAATGGGTGTACTGACTAGCCCTGGAAGATGGATTTCTTCTATTGAACAGAAGGAGAATAGAGCCTGGGGGAAGATGTACTAACACTCGGGGTAGATGTACTAGTAACCAAGGTCTCCAGGGATGGAATGATTGGAGTAGAAATCACAGAGGCGGCATGGGTCACGAAAGGCAACACTTGCAGGCAGAGTCCAGGTGCAGGTTTAAGATTGTTGGAGCCTTTTCTGTCCCTGAGGCTCTGATCAGGAGGCCAGCCAACTAGCCCTTGGAGTCACTTCAGTGGTCCTGGGTTCAAGGTGCAGGTCTAGTCCATTTTCCTGAAGTAGCAGGGCAGCACCTGTACAGTCTTTCTTGCAGAAGAGCAGCAGGGCAGAAGAGAAGTCCTTCTTCTGAGTCTTCCACAGTTCCAGAAGTGATCTGAAGATTGGGTCTGAGAGTCCCCTTTTTATCCCTGGTGCCTTCTCTGAAGTGGATGAACTTCTGGAGACTTCCCCCCACAGAAGTGTCCGGAATTTCCTGTCTCCCTTCCCTTGTTACAGTCTGGCTTCAGGCACAAAAGGCTACTGGAAGCTCTTTGTGAGTGAATAGGGCTCAATCTAGTGATGTGTAAGTGGGTCTGTGCACAGCACCTTCCCCCATTCTGCCCATGATGGCCCATTCAGGCTTATCTAGCCCATCTATTGTGTGGTTGTCTGGGAGAAATATACAAAGGCCAGCTGTCACTCACACCTAGTGATGTGACCCAGGAACTAAATGGTTGGGACAAGAAAATGTCAACTTTCTAAATGTGGCTTTTTTAGAATTGTGAATTAAAATCTGAATTTCCCATTTTAGAGGATTTTAAGTTACAATTTGTTTCAGATATCAAACATGACTTTCTTACATGCTCCCAATCAAACTTTGGCACTTAATAAAGGTAATAAGGTAACCTTATGTAAGAAGTAGGCCTCTCCGTAGTGGAAAACACATTTCTGAATTTTTCATCACCAGGACATGTAAAATATAAAAGTATATGTACAACGTTTTAATTACAATGCACCCTGGCCTTTGCACAGTTTAGGGCCTCTCGAGGTGTAACTTAAATGTAATAAAAAGGGATTTTTTTTATTTGGCGTGGCGTTATATTGCCAAGTCAAAGTGGCAGTTGAAAATTGCCGGCAGGCTGCAGTGACAGGTCTGAGACAGGTTTTAAAGGGATCCTTAAGTTGGTGGCACAAGGATTGCTGCAGGCCATCTAAGAGGATTCAATTTACTGACCCTGGGTATATGATATACCCTTTTACTAGGGACTTAAAGTAAATTAAATATGTCAATCAAGTGAAAGCAAAATTTACCATGTTTTAGTCAGTGAGCACAAGCACTTTAGCACTGGTTAGCAGTCATAAGCCCAACAAAAACGTATTCAGAAAAATAGGAGAGTGAAAGCATACAGTTTGGGGAAGACCACCCTAAGGCTGACAGGTCTAGCAATGCAATATAAAGTTTGGACCAGATTTACATAGAAGTCATGCAAGAAAACAAAAGTAAAGTTGCTGTGCTGCGTTGCATAAACATGAGAGAGAAAAACAGTGCCATATCAACTAAGATGTGGCGCTGTTCTCCTCTCTTTCTCTGCACTGATGCACTTTAGGCAGTCATGCCCCAAAGCAAGCACCCTTTTGCAAGTGTGTCTAGGTTTTCTGAAGCACATTTGTTATTGGAAGGTGTTCCTTCCAGTAAATAAACTATGTTTTAAGGTTTTGTCCACGTTGTATGTGTGCTGCACAATGCAGTACACATGCAAAGTGGTACAAATGAGAAGCAATGAAAACAATTCTTCTTGTTACACCTGACTCGAGGAGGTGCAGGATTTTGGGGCAAACCACAATTTACAATCCTTCGTGTATAGGGATTTGTTTCAAAAGCAACTGGTTTGTTGCATGGGAACACCCATGCACAGCCCATGGAATGCCCCATTTAGCCTAAGTAACGCAAGGCTGTACATTGCACAACTTTGTATTACTTTGGGTTACAATTCAACACAAATCGCAATTTGCTTTGGATTGTAAATCCCACTTGAAAATTTCCTTTGAGTTTGCGTGTGAAAAGGAACACAAACCTGACACACAGCATTTTAAAATCTGGGCTTTAGCATTTTTTAGATTTTCCAGGGCCTAATTTAGCTCCCATGCCAGCCCTGCACCGATTTGGTAGAGGTCTGCCCACCACATTCTCAGTGGCATAGCTAGGTTGCTAAGGGCCCTAGTGCTAGCAAAGTAACTACCCCCTCACCAAGGTGACATCTCAGTCTAGCAGCTGTCCCAGACACTCCTCAACCACTTTCAACAGAGTCTACATCTGCCATATCAAAACTCACTACCATTCTCATACACACATTGTTGTATTTCCACTCCCTGCATCATCATTTTTGCAAGGCAAAGTCTCAATTATAAAACACATTACCAAAGCCAATAGGTTTGGCCTTTGTGAAGTGCGTGAACACATACACATAACAAGCAGGGACTCCACACTCACACTACTGCCCTCACATAGGCACACTCCTCACCCTACACTCACATAGGAATATGCCTCATTCTGTACTCACACAGGCACAACTTTCATCCTGTAGACCACTTACCCTGCACTCGCAAGAGACAATGATAACCCAGCATTCACACAGGCACACTTCTCATAATGCACTCTCAAAACGCGGAAGCTGTCTTACACGCACACAAACTCACAGCTCATAGATGGGTACAGTGCTTACTAGGAAGGAGCAGAGTTTGGGCAGATGGTGGCAGAGGAGGCACAGGTTGAGTATCTGGTGCTGCAGTCCAGTAGTGACTTTCAAAGTTGTGGAAGTAAGCTACACTGGATCTAATCTGAGGTCAAAAGAACAAAGAGATGGAATGCTACCCTATTGCATGCATCCTCCCATTAACCTTTGTATATTTACTAGGCAGAGTCAAACATTGCAAAAAAGCCAGTGACTGAGGAGTGTTGATCTACTGTCCGACTGTATGCATGTGGTTCTGGTGGGCTGAGCTAATATGTGAATGGCACTTCAGTGAGTGAGCTACTGAAGGCTCAAACCAGATGCTAGTCTTGAAGTCAGCTTGAAGTCCTCTTGAGCCCTCAAGCCCAAAATGAGCGGAGATTTCTTGCAGCTTCTCCTTGCGACCCACGCTCTAACCTCATGCACCAAGAAGGAAAGGCAAAGTTTTAAACTTTGATGTCAAACAGGGGTGAAAAAAGGGATATCAATCCAGTGGCTGAATTGCATATTCTAAAATCAGAATACCTGGGAGAGCTCCCGGCTTGGCAACTTAACCAATTTGTGTGATCCTAGGCAGTTATTTTATTGTGACTCCTATTTTTTTCATTATTGCATATGAGAAAACCTTGAAATACGTGAGGATGTGTACTGTACAAAAATCTCACTTTTGTTTGATTTAATGGACTATAATGTTGCTCCATGTAAAATAAGATCATAGCCCACATATAGGGTGTACATGACAGCTAACTTGCCTCTTAGTTAACTAATGGTATTTTTATCGGAGCAGGGCATGAATGTTCCTAAGTTCATGTTTAAAAACTTCACTTTAAATAAACACCTCTCAATGCGGTTATATAATATGATGTACGAAGGTGATATGCTTGTCAAAGAAATATACTTGTGGAATTTTACAATGACAGTTTATCATAATCCTACATAATATTTGTTGCACGATTTCCATGGCAAATGTTTGCACGGCTAAGCCAAGACAGGTTCTTCATGCCAAGACCGACTCTTAACTGGCTCGCCCTATTCATTTGGCCATCTCTACCACAGTACATTGCAGAACAGTTACTCGAGTTCCCTTTCTCTCTGTATCTCGCTCTGGAGAGCAACATCTTATATTCCAAGAACCTGGCCAGTTTCCACGTGTCTCAAAAGAATAACTATTCCTATTTCTGATTTTAATAAAGAATTGTGCTTTGGCTACCCCAAGAAGGAGTTTTGAAGTTACCTGTTAATTTTTAGTATAATTAGAAACGAACAATGTGCAAATTGCAAATGGTATTTATATTGCACTTACTACCCATGATGAGGCATTGAAGTGCTTTGTGGTGAGTAACACGCTACTCCGGAGGTTAACAGTTAGTAGAGTCATTTTTTGTATGCCTTTGTTGTGTTAGGGTTGTGCTCTTGATTTCTTGTTTGGTTGATAGAGTTTAGATTAGGGATAGGATGATAGGAGTGGATTTGAAAGGGGAAGTAGTGAACTGTTTTTGTAAGTAGTGGTTGTGTGTGTCTGTTATATAGGTTATATGGCTAAACAAGCATTGGCAAAGCCTGTGGGTCTGGCGTCATCCACCAGCCTTTTAGAAATTCTTGATTCAATTTGTTATGGTTTTTGTGAAACTTTATTTTTAGGGAAGCTGGCAAGCCCTTATAGATCTAAACAAAATAATTGGCCAGAGGCAAAGATGTTGTATTGGACTCAAAAAAGCACACATTGACATAATGCTTCCTGGCACTTAAGGAACTACTTTGTGTGTTGATATGGTTCTTGTGAAAGGGCAGCAAGCCGTAACTTATAATGGAGTGAGCTATTAGCTAAACTTGGCTGACATATTGCCCCTTGATGTATGCTGGAGAGGATGGAAGAAAAATGTGAATGACAGAACCACAGACTAATGGAAAGCCTGGCTGAATACTCCTATAATGTAACTATATTATTGACTTAATTTCAGTAAAATCAAAAGGTCTTGGCTAACACAAACTTTAAAATGCCAATCAGTCTGTCATTGGCTGCCAGCCTCTTGCCTTTGGGAAACAAGGTGAGCAAGAAAGAATCAAAGAAAGAATCAAAGAAAGAAAGACAAAGGAAGGCAAAAAAGGAAAAAAACAAAGAAAGAGACAAAGAATCAAAGAAAGAAAGAAAGAAAGATAGGAGGGAAGGAAAGAAGGAAAAAGGAGAAGGAAACAAAGGAGAGTAGTAAAGTAAAGAAAAAAGCAAAGAAGGAAAGAAACAAAGAAGGAAGGAATGACAGACAGATAGGGTTGAAAAGATAGAGCACACTCGTGAGCTCACATTCAGAGTTCATGTGAGGTGCTAGTATGATGTGAAAAAGCAGCAGTGACAGAAATAAACAGGCCATTTCAAAAGGAATTTTTATTGGCAGAAAATTGCATTGGCAGGAGACAGAAACTGATAAAGCTGAAATGTGCCCTGTGCTCCTATCTGGTACCTCTACAAACAAAGGCAACACTAAAGTAAAAACAAAAACACTGGCCATGAAGGGAACTACCTTATGTGTGTATGTGCTTCTTGTGAAAGGACTAAATGCATTTACTCAAAGTGAAGTTTGCGAGTGACTGAAGTAGACAGACCCATTGCCCATGCTGTATGCTGTAGTGGGGGAAGCAGAATGTGAATGACATAAGAACAGACCAATGGAGGAAGAGAGGTGGCTGAAATCCCCATTATATAAGTATATTATATATATAATTTACTAAAATCAAAAGGACTTGATAACACCAGAGGACGGGAAAGTTTGAGAAGGATGTTTGGGGGTTCAAAGAAGCCAGAATAGGGTGGGGTGAGTCGGAGAGAGGACGGATGGGACAAAAGTTTAAAGGAGGATTTTTTTATAATACAAAAACTGAAATTATCTTAGACAAATGAATATGCACATGAGACTTGGTAAGGTTTTATCAGTTGGAGAAAACTGTTGCGAGGTTCCACAGGGCCCGCTCACCGTCTCTATTTTTAGCTACATGTTTTAACTTGACATCTTTTTCTAACAGTGAATTTTTACATGCTTTGCACTTACATGATATTGAACTTAAAAAATTATTCTGCATGCAGCACATTTGTTAGTAAGCATATTGGTTTACTAGGGAGCGAGCGTTCACCAGAGTCTCAAAACTCACTTTAATAACAGCGCTAAGGCGTTCACCTGCGCTCTGGTGAACGCTCGCTCCCTAGTAAAACATGCTACGGAAATAGCAGAACTAATTGACCTCCACAAGCCTGATATCACATTTATCACTGAAACCTGGGCTAATAATCCATCTATGCCGGAACTCCTTACTGCGGATATCGGCTGCATAGACAGGACCGCCCGCTGAGAAGAGGAGGAGGATTAGGTATTATTTATCGAGACTATCTCAGGGTCAAATTCTTGACTACCCATACAGAAGACTGCAAAGCCCTATTGTTTAATTTCGAGTTGACATAAAGACTATCTTTTAGAGGATCCCTCATTTAACGCCCCCCAAAAATAGCTTCCTAAGCTCCATTAGTTCTCTCCTTGAGGCTGATAGCTGTAATTCAGACTTCACAGTCCTTGGAGACCTTAACTTCCATCTGGAACTGCAGGACGACAAAGATACCACTGACCTACTTGAAATCATGAATGCCTTTGATCTTCCCCAATAAATGACATAACCCACTGGTATCGTTGGTCACACCTTAGATGCTTTATTCTCCAATAATAAAGTTATCTCTAACCTTAAAGTGCTTCCATTATCCTGGTCGGATCACTCAGCTATCTTCTACAAGCTCAAGTCTGTGGAAGCAAACATAGCTCTCAATAAGAGGCATAACCTAACCCATTATAGAGCTTGGGACAATTTGGATCAAAATCAGTTGCAGCAAATGCTTTCGGAATCAGTACCACCACCAATGGAAAATCCGGAGCTAGCCGCACAGAACTATTCTAACTGGCTAAACACAGCCTTCTCTCATTCTGTCCCTACAAAGAAGGCTCGCCAAGGTAGGAATAAGCCATCTGCTGCTTGGTTTTCGTAAGCTCTCAGATTAGAAAAACAAAGCTGCAGACGGCAAGAAAGGAAATGGAGGGTCCAGTACGACTCTCACGAGAAAGAAATCTGCAAACTTTCCCTATCCAAATACAAATCTCTCCTAGTCAAGGAAAAGACTATGGGGCATATTAGCAAGAAGAGGCGATAATCATCGCTAACCCTGCTTAGCGTGATTATTTTTATCGCCGGCTATCGCTGGAATATATCGCCACGCTAACGCTGTATTAGCAACGATTAGCGCTATAGCGATGAATATTCCAGCAATAGCGAGGAAATGGGCCAACATCGCTGAAAAACCAGCGATGTTGCATGGAGAAGGGAGAACACCTTGCTGATACGACCCTGTGGTCGTATCAGCATAATCCACCCCCATGTTAGGTATGGCTAACACCTGCTAATTGCAGGTGTTAAATAAATGGCGATGACCCCGGTTAGCGCGACTTTTCACATCGCTAACTGGGGCCATGGCCACCTTGCTAATAGACGATAGGCCTGTTAGCGAGTGTTTCCCAGGTTTGTTCGTCGGGAACGCCCACTTTGCATGTCATTAGCGATAAATATCGCTGACATGCAAAGCGGTAAAAAAACGGGCGCTAATGCCCGCAAACTGTCTCTAACTGCTGTTAGAGACAGTTTGCTGATAGGGCGATATAAATATCGCCGCTTTAGAGACAAAAAGTGCCGCTAAAGCGGCGATAGTGCCCTTGCTAATATGCCCCTATATACTTCACCTCGCAAATTGAATCTTCAAAAAATTCAGCGAAGGAACTTTACCAGGTAATCAACAAGCTTACCAAACAGCCTTAGCATAAAGGTGACTGGGTCAGTCAGTCCTTTTGCCACACACTATCGCCCAGCACTTCGGGAATAAAATTGATCAAATCTTTAACTCCTTTGATCCTACCTGTAACCACATTCTGCCAGTAACTAATAACAAGCAGGATGGCCACCTGGACATCAACATTCCATTGGCCCTTTTTGAAATTTTTTCTCCAGTCACAACTGTGCAGATAGAAGACTTTGTACAAACCACCAAGTCAGGTTCACCGGACGATCCATGTCCTCCCGCAGTTCTCAAGCGCTTCTCTAATATCATTGCAGCTAATCTTACTAACATCTTTAACTCCATGTTTAGGTCAGGTATTTTCCCAGTTATCTTGAAAAGGGTGTCCATTCTCCCGCTTCTAAAAAAAAAAAAAAACCTTGACCCGGAAGATCCGGTCAACTATTCATCAAAGACAACAACTGTCTCGATTGCACTCAATTTAAGTTCAGATCGGAACACAGTACCGAGACAGCCCTTATTAAGGCTACTGATGAACTGAAGTTTATTCTGAATGAGGGTGGTTCGGCCGCATTGATCTTGTTAGACCTATCGGCGGCCTTTGACACGGTGGATCACTCCATCTTGATCCACCATCTGGAAGCGATTGGCATAAACAACCTAGCCTTAAAACTACTTACATCCTTCCTCTCTGACAGGGAAAACGCAATCAAAGTAGATCTACTTTCATCAAAATCTTTCTCCTTGCCTTGTGGAGTTCCAAAGGGCTCTTCGCGCAGCCCCACTCTTTTTAATATTTATGTTGCAGAATTGGCCCCGGTCATCCAATCTTTCGGCTTTTTGCTCACCTCATATGTGGATGACATGCAAATCATGCTCTCCGCCTCCAATAACTCCAATGACACTAGCTATCGAATTCAGAATTGCATGAGACATATCAACTCTTGGATGAGTAAGTACTGTCTCAAGCTCAATTCTGGAAAGACCGAGGTGATCCTGTTTGGAAACAATCCCAACATCTGGTCAGCACCTAGCTGGCCTGCAGAAATGGGACCACTTCCTGCCCCTACCAATAAAGCCAAGAGTCTTGGGGTCATCTTAGATGACAGACTATATTTGGTAAGCAAATCAATGCAGTGGTTTCATCATCTTACAACACCCTTAGAATTATTAGGAAAATACTAAATTTTCTCCCCACTAGTGCCAGGAAGACCATCATCTCCACCTTAATTCTGTCCAAAATAGACTATTGCAATGGCCTTTACAATTGCCTGCAGGCTCAATATGTCAATAAACTCCAAGTTCTTCAGAATTCAGCAGCTAGACTGCTATTAGGACTGCCCAGGCATCACTCTGTCTCGCTCACCATACAAGATCTTCATTGGCTGAAGGTAAAGAATAGAATTAATTTCAAATCCTTTTGTCTTACCTACAAGGCCCTTCATGGCTCTGGACCTCTCTTTCTGAAGAAAGCTTTATCTTGGTATACCCCCACCAGAACTCTAAGATCATCAGGGTCCTTTAAAATAAACACTACTAGATATAAAAAAAATCTAAATGGGGAGGAAGCAGCTTCATGGCAGGAGCCACCAAACAATGGAATCTCCTCCCTCTGCATATTAGATTAGCTCCTTATCTTTTGCAATTCAAGAAAAATCTAAAAACCTGGCTCTTTAACCAGTAGGCTTCCTTTTCTTACTCACTCTGCACGCTGACTAGCGCCAATACACCTCAGGGTATTTGATGCTCTCTACAAGTCTTTTTAACATAAAATACCATAACATTATGTTGCCGGTACACTCTGTTCAAGGCTAGGAACATTGAACGTGAGACCCTCGCATTTGGTTGTCCAGTTGGAGGCATTTCTTAGACTCCAGACTAACTATCACATCAGCTCTGCACCTTTGACACAGTGTGATTAGAACAGTGATTTTATGATATAATCTGCCCATCAGCCAAATTTGGCAGAGGAGCACTTCAGCTGGGATTATCCTGGAACGCTGTGCACTTTGACGGAGATGCACCCCTGCTAACACTAACCATCATCCTGCAAATGACGATAGCCTGCTCTACACCAAATCGGCTTCCTGACAATTCATACACAGGTGTAGGTGGTTAGGCTGTCCCAAGAGATCTGGCAGGGGGTACTCCCACTATTCTCTCGATAGTGTAGGTAGTATTAAATAAGAGTATAAACATGATCATAATCACACAGTAATGTTATAATTGTTGAACTGTTTATCCTTTTCACCATTCCTGTAATGATGATTACAATGCTTTGTTTCATCTTCCTAATAATTAGCTCACACTTTCTATACAAGAAATACAACTGTTTCAATAAATGTTTGGGAAGCCAATTTGTATCTTTCTTGTGTTTAACTTAGGTATTTGAAAGTAAACAATGAAAGAGTAGTTCTTTTCCCACAATATTCTTGGGGAATTAGAGTGGTCATGTTCTGAGGTTACAGATATCATATGGTACTCTGGTAAGGTTGGTGGTTCAGATGGGGCAATTTGAGTTAGCTAGGAACCAACATACTCTTATGATACGTGTGGACTCAGTACCCATAATTTGATGGCTTTGTTGTCTGGATACACAGTCCTACTTAATTCCTAAGAACCTGTATGATAAAACCCCGCTATATAAATACCCATATGTGCATATAATTAGTAATATTTACATGGTTTGTTTGCACACTTGTCTTGTGGGGAAGTATGCACATTTTTCAAGAACTTTATTTAAGCTTTGTTAGCAGGCATAAACTCCTCTATATGTGCACCTATCTGTACATAGAAGCAGCAATAATACATTGTCTTATATACACATGTATCTTCTGTTGTAATATCCATTTTTTCTCTCTTAAATAATGTGTCTGCTTATAATAGGAAGCATAGTTCAATGTGCAGTGACACCTGTATAACAAAAACTTTATCTCTATGCCATGAGAAGCATAGTTTGTCATGTCCGAGAATACTGTTGTCATGTGGGAAAAAGCAAGCTCTTGACTAATATTCTGAAGTTAAGATGGTTGTCAGTGGACTTTATCTGTGGGTAGTAAGGGGGGCAGAGCCAGCCACCATGGAATAGGCAGCTCAGAGCCACCACCCGGACCTCTGGCTGCCCAAGTTGCACATGCTTGGCTCCGGCCGCCTCCTTGATGACTGCAGTAATCCCGGAGTCACAAGATGCTGCCGGGGGACAAATCCCAGTCTTAATCATTAACAGGCCCCGGGGGAAGCCTGCACCTGCACTACAGTGGCCGCTCCTAAGATGGCAGCCCCATGTCACGGACCAACTGCTGGGGTCACAGGGGTGAGTGGTGTGGCCCCCTTTGGACTTCTGGCCCCCCTTGTGGGGCAGCAGGGGTCGGAAGGGATGAGGCTGATGCATGCATGGCAGGAGGGGAGTCACGCTGCACTTCATCAGGAATCGGCCTGGGGCAACGGCCCCCTCCCCCTTCCACTTTCAGTGAGGTCATGGCATGGCAGGGACAGCAGAGGTGAGGGCTAGCACTGAGTGACCTCTACCTCCTCGAGCTGCCCAGGAGCAGCTCACCATACCATACCCCGGTAGAGGCCCTGTGTCTGCCTTTATACTCCCTTGTGGCATACAGGGTCCTGGGGAGACCAACCTGCCCCAAAGCCCCTGAAATTACCCTGAGGTGCTTTGTTAGGCCACTGGGGCCATCAGATAGGAGGATTGCACAATGTTCATATGGCCCTTGGCGACGTGTACCACAGTTGACAGATATTCCTGCCAGCTGCTTCATCCTGTCTCCCTCCCACTCACCTTGACCGATAATGGGCCACATGCAGCATCACAAAGATAGATCCCCCGGTGCCTCCCAAGAGAAGATCAAGTAGGGTGTTGGGGAAGGGGACCCTTCTACTATGGAATCCAAGTTGGACAAGCTCCTGGCGGTGATTGACGCCACCGGAGAGTGCCTGGAGGACAAATTAGACCCCATCATGGTTGAACTGTGCCTGCTCTGAGAGGACTCCATGAAGGTGACCAGGAAGGTGTCCGCTTTGGAGCCAGTGGTCCGGACCCTAGAACCAGAGGCCCAGGTAACAGCGTGCTGCCTACCGACTTGGATATACAAATGCAGTGGTTAGCCGTCCGTTTGGATGACCAGTAGGGGAGGGCACACCTCAACAACATCAGGGTTTTCATACTGCCTGAGGGAGTGAAGGGCAACTCTGTTCCTGACTACCTTGAGGGCTGACTGCGGGGGTTGTGGCGCCCGAGGGCCTATCTAATTTCTATGCACTGGACCTGGTGCACAGAGTTCCAGCAACACCCCCTAGGCCTGTGGCACTGCCCAGACTGGTGGTAGCCCATCACTTCAACTTCCGGGATAGAGAATCCTCCTCCAACAGGCCCAGCGGCATGGTCCCTATGCGGTCATGAACGCAAGGGTGTCACTTTATCCTGACTTCACCCTCCAGGTGCAGATGCAACATGCCTCATTCTTGCCCATCAAGCTTCACCTTCAAAAACTGGGACTGTCATATGGCTAGGCTGTTCGGTTTTAGGTTTAAACCTATAATATCTGATAAAACCCCACCGAAAGGGAAATAGCCCTCACCAGTGTAAACAGATAAACACTGAAAAAACACCTGCACATCCACAAACTAAATGTCATTCAAAGAAAGGAAAAGGAGAGTGAAAGAGTCATTTTTTTTCTTCCTGAAGGGGCTAATACAATGTAACTTTGTTATGCAAGCTAGCTGCAAGAAAGACTAGGCTAACATTATTCTGCTTGAGTTTTGTTGTTTAGGGATGTCACTAAAATATTGTTTCTTCCTTTTGCTTTTTCAGTTTTGTGGTCTTTGGTCTAAAGATGCAGGGTTTGGAAGAATGTTTTAGGTCTTGTTTAATTATTTTATAAACTGTAGAGAATCAGGAAATATCAAAATCATATTTGATATTTTGGCTGCATTTGATTCTTACACTGCTACGTAAAATGGCTGGTTTCATAAGAATCTTTCCCAATATGTGGCATCTCATTTACCCACAAAGAATGGGCAAAAACCCTTGATGCACAGCCCCAGTTTCTAGTGAGTCAGTATTGATAGTAGGTGAATTGCCAACACCTCAGGCTTTAAACATTCAATGCAAGGTATAGTGACAAGTGTATGTGAAAAGAGTGCTATCACCAAGCATCTGGGATAGTGGTGAAAACATGACACTAGACTTTTGGAAACATGGAACGCAGTGTCACTTGGAATGCTGCTGCAAAAAGGTTCTTTCCAAGTTCAACAAAGATTGGAGTGATATTGTTTATATTTGCAGTGATTCAGCTACGTATATGAAAAGGTTGTGTGATGACCTGTCCAAATCGATACCTGTGCTGAAGTGCTTCCCTGTAAGAGATACTTGCCACTTGCTATATGGCATGCTGAAAACATCCTTACAATCTTTAGAGTGAATGAAGAATGCTATTGACTTTGCAGTCCATTCTGGTGCACTGTTTTGTTATGCAAAAAGAACAATTGATGGACAGAATGCAGAACAATGTCATACATTCACCCCAGTACAGAGATCTGGGCCCAAATCCATCGTTTTTTTGCTCACCGTGCCATTCCAGTTTGGACCCAGCCATATGTAATCAGTCTTGACCCTGCGCCCAATGGGAACAGTTCAGCCTGAACTGCCAGGCCAGGTCCTCCCTGGACTGGAAACAAGCATCCTAGTACCGGTTTCGGGCTTTCAGCCCTCATCAGCCAGGATAGCTGGACTCCAGTGGCATGGAGAGCACGGGACCCACGTCTGGGCATACCCGTCCCACTTTGTTATGCGTCAGAACTAAAAATGCAAATATTTTTCATTTTGTGCTTTCCGTGGCATCAAAGAAAGAGTCATCCCAAATGTGTCATTAGCTGGTGATTCTCAGTCCTAGAGGCTGTGATTGCTATATTATCCACGTGCCAACCGTTTACAGAATTGTTGCTGAGTGATTATGCCAAAGGCAAGAAATGTGAGGCTCTTTGGTCCCATATTGATAGTGATGTGAAAAAAGTGCTCTCTACTGCATTCTTAGATCTTTACAGGACAAAATAACTGCTGTAGTGGACATAATAAAAAAACTAGAGTTTGAAAACACCCTTGTTTGCCAAGTGTTCAGCATAATTGGTGTTTATGTGAAACATCACCTTGAGAGTAGGGTGGGCAACACCTTTAGTGACTGGCACTGCAGAATGTTCCATATTAGAGTGCTGCCACTTGGTAAGCAAAGCAATGTTGAAGAGCAATTCAGGAACTTTTATTTTACAATGTATGAGAAATGGCTTGCAATGATGAATAGAAATGTCCCTTCACCAACCATGGCATTTGAAGTCAATGAAAGCTCACTGTGGTACTCTGTACAAGTTCTAGATTCCTTCCATAAAGGGGAATCTTCTCCTTAGTTTCAAAAGTGCTGCTTCATTTCTGACCGCTTCAGTAACTCTGAGGGCATAAGCGCCCAGTTCAATGCAAATGTTGCAGAACCTGCCCAGAGAGTCGCAATCTTCAAGTGCACCAGTATTGGCATGGAAAGCTATGTCAGTGGCCAGAGTTAGCAAATTGTGTACTGGCTGTTTTGGCATTGCCCGTCTCAAGTGTCAATTTTTAGAGGGCCTTTTCACAGAAAAAAGTTTACATGGGAAGGAAAGAGTGAGCACACATGACCAAAGACTCACTGAAGAAGCATTGTATGGTGTACTACAATAAGTTTGATTTGCAAAAATGAATTTTGACCTCATATATACTGTACGTACACGGTCTATATACCATGCACTATCAGTGCAGAAAGCAAGCAATAATAAAAGCAAACGTTCCATAAACACCGGAAAAACACTGTTTCTTTTGTTTTTAACGGCGTGAAAATGTGTAACCACTGATAACCACTGTTTTTTAAGGTATTGAAATCACTTGAAAACACTGAAAAAAAAACACCAGAATTTACCAAAAATAGAAACTGAAAACAGGAAAGCCTACATATGCCTTATTTAAACAGAAGATGGAAGGTGCACTCGTTTCAAAGTAAAGTCAATCTGCGTCAATAGTATATTCAAAAAGTGTTCTTTTATTCAATCAAACTTTTAAAACTGGCGCACAGCCAACGCGTTTCGTTCCCATTTCTTTGGCAGGGGGAACTTCGTCAGGGCTGTAACATTATAGACAATATACAACATTAATACAACGTACCACAACATAAATAAAATAAATATACATATATAACAACATAAATAATGTTTTAAATGACCCAACCTCTTTCGACAGTCAAGACAACATAATCAAAATGACCAACATTAAATTGCAACAATAACATGACTCCACATAAACAATGTTGACGCCAATATCTCAAGACTTAAATATTAAGATGACCCATGCTCTTTGAAAAATATAAACAACAAAAAAATAAGCAAAACTACACAAAAATACACATCACCCATATTGCAATAAGTCTTGGGTATCCCCAATTACAACTGTGGCCTACATCCTTATTTAGGAGAAAAAACACATGCGCCACATATGAAAACATTTAAAAGACACTGAATACAGTGCACAGACAAATTTATAGTGTACTAGCGTAAAAAGCGTGCATATACAGACCCTACTTCATATCTAACCAATTATATGATGTCAAGTTCATATTACTGATGCCTAGAGTGTAAAATGTAATTTGAACATATATGGATGTCAACCCACATCAATAAAATCCCAATATCGACTGGAAGATGTAGATTATATCTCTCACCTCTTATATCTCAAGGGTTCTAAGCACATTGGGTATAAGATGGGCCTCAAAATCCAGTATCATCAATAACCTTACTGAGAAAGAAAAAGAAGGGATGAAGATAAATAAAAAAAGATGAAGATAAAAACTGAGAGTGGCCACAAAAAGAAACCCCCGTGAGATTTGGGCATTAAAACGGCAAGCTATTGTCAACGAAGAGACCCCCTATATGGGTCATATACTACACACAACTCACCTTTCATATAAAAAACTGTCTGTAGTAACTTCTATGCAGCAAAAGAGTAGACCTCCCTCACAGATAAATGTAAACAATTTCTGAGGAAAAAAAATGAATGGAAAGGCTTATAAGAATAAGTGCCGCCATAGTACTAAAAAATTAAAAGTGACGACACCCCATACATGAATAATAGATGTAAACTCACCTCACAATTCCGAAATTAAACGGACGTGTGAGCTTTTTATCGATAATAGGACATAATAGTCGTATCTTTATCCACATCAAAAATATATCAGCGGATAAACGTAGAAACTGCAAGAACAAATGATTATAGTGAAAACCCAAACTAGAAATTATCAAGTTCTAACAGCCATCCAAAGAAAATGTAACACTCGCAGTCTTTACATATCAAGATCCAAAAATCAAGTATGCACAGTGGCACAGCATGTATCAAAATAGTGATAGAAAGATCACAATATTTAACACTACTACTATTGAAATCTACTATATCATAATCAAAAGATAAAACGGGTGATATAGAGTCCAACAGAGTGGATATATGATACCCTTTTGCACATAAGTGCCTCAGCGATCTTAACAGGGCAGGTATGTTGCGATTACGTAATAAATGATGCAACACACTTGCTGAGAAGTAAGGAATTCCTAATTATAAGGCTCTCTTAAGAAATGTTAAATACCCAACAGAGTGTCCCTCTGTTTGTAGTATACACGACTAAAATAAATAACACTAACAAGGCATAAGCCTATATCACCGCATACGTGCGTAACAGAGCTTGCAAACCAATCCAAATCTGTCACGGTCCTTTAAGCGCTGTAACCAAAAGGTAGGCCTTAACTTACCTAATGATCAGGAAGGTCCTCCGTGCATGGCATCGTAACCAGCAGCGAACCGAGCACTAGTCACAAACGTTATTTAAAGAACCCGGGCAGGCGAGATGAAAGCTAAACCCAGCGGTCATGTGACTTGTGGTGCACTCGGTCAATAGATGATTTCCAAATATAGAACAAGCATGGCAGCCATCTTGTAATGGTTAATGTGAAGTATATCAAGGATGATTTACAACAAGGAAATAATCTGAACTTATTCAAACACTCGATAATCGTAATCATGATGTTATAAATTAAAAATTCGGAAATATCTAACCAAAAAATAAGCAACGATTAAAATAAAAGAAAACCGAACCAAAAGTGAGGAAATTCATTCGAATAATAGTCCATTACCAGAAATCACTATACAACATAAACTTGGTCCTATCCGCTAACAATACGGGTACCCAAGTATAATCCTTAGAATGGGAAGTCCCCATTTTGCTAGGTGTAAAAACCGTAAAAAGTACATCCAAAGCCTCGTAGGTCTAAGGGGAAAAGAGTCGACCATTTTGGAATGATATAAAAGATGAATGGGAGAACCTGGCCCAAGAACTAAAAGGGCATAGGATTCACTATAAACCACCAATAACAACTTGGATTGAAAATAAATAAGAGATGCAGCAGTATATAGCAATAACTAGAGGGCTCAATTAAATTCCTCATGTTGATACAAACAGATATGAGATCTTGGCCATTATAAATTGCCAAGAGATGAATACCATGCCTGAAAAAAAGAGAGAAAAGAAGATAGTGAAAAATAAGGTCATGTACCTAATGATCACCATAGTTAAAAAGGGGGAAAATAGTGAGAAAATAAATAAGTAAAGCCATGTTCCTAAAAACATTTTTTGAAATAGGAAATGTACATTAAAAAGGGGGTAAGACCAAATTGGACAGACACCATCTGTCCCAATAGATCAAAAATTCAAAAATACAGTTAATCAAGGAAATAGTGAAGTTCATTGTCGATATTGTGCCCCATATACGTGGCACGTAAACGGCAAATCCATTTTGCCTCTAGCTGTCTGACCCTCAGTTCCCGATTTCCACCCCTATCTCCGGCTGTCACATGGTCGATGCCATGGAACCAAAAACTGATATTGTTTGGGTGTTTCTCCTTATAATGATTGGTGAGGGGTAACGGCTGTCGTTGTTAAGGAGCGCCCTCCTATGCTCCTGAATACGTGTTTTTAAGGGGCGCACCGTACTACCTACATAGATAGTACCGCAGTCACATCCTAATACATAAATTGCGTGAGTGGTATTGCAATTTATGAAATGTCTGATAGTATGAGACCCAGAGTTATTGTAATTAAAGCTGGTAATCTTATTACGGCCAAAGGGGCAAACATTACAGCGTGAACAGGTGTAAAAACCTAACGGTTTGGGAGGTAGCCAGGTCTCATGGCTTCGGCTGTTCGTCACGTAACTTGGGCATAAAGCATCACGTAATGTTCTTCATCTGCGATACGTTATCGTTGGTACATTGGAAATACAGTTTCTCAAACCAGGCACATCTTGTAATAACCCCCAATGTTTCTTTAAAATATTCCTCACTTTGTTACTATTGGTGTTGAGTTGTGTAACAAGGCTAACTGGTCTGTTATTCACTGTCTGTTTCTGTCTTGTTGGAGTATCTCGTAATGTATGTTCCCTTGTTATGTGCTTTGCTTTAACAAGTGCCTTGCTCAAAATGTCTTTTTGTACCCTCTTCTGAGAAATCTTTTTTCACAGTCTTGTACATTTTTCCAGTAGTTTACCTCCTCACTGCAATTTCTACAAATACCGTTATCTCTCCAAATGGGATGTTATTGATAACACTATGCGAGTGGGCACTTCCCGCATGAAGTACTGCATTACAGGCAGTTTCCTTCCTGTAAAGTGTGCTTTCGATCACCTGATTTTTATATAAAATTGAATATCCAAGAAATTAATCTTAGCTTTATCACTGTTCATGGTGAACCTCACATTGTATTCATTTGCATTAAGGTAGCAGAAATACTCGTGCAATTGGTCAGATGAACCTGCCCAAAGGCAGATGATGTCGTCTATGTACCTCCCCCAAAAAACGATATGTTCAATCCAGGGGGAGGCACGTCGGCTCCAGGCATGCTCCCTCTCAAACCAGCCCATGAAAAGGCAGGCGTAAGAAGGAGCAAACTTGGAACCCATCGCAGTTCCGAGTATCTGCTGAAACCAACTCCCATCATGGAGAAAAAAATTATTGTCCAAGATGAGGTTGATCATCTCCATGACCATCTCATTGTACTCATACATGTTAGCACTTTCTGTGTCAAGAAATGTTCTCACCGCCAGGGTCCCAAACTGCTTAAGTATACATGTATATAACCCTACCACATCGAAGGTTACAAAGCGAAGTTCATCTGACCACTGAAAATTGTTCAATTTGACAAGTATGTCTATACTGTCTCGGATAAATGACGGCAGGCTATTGACATGTCTCTGAAGCCTAATGTCTACAAATTCTGATATTTTCTCAGTGGGTGAGCCCACCCCCGAGATGATCGGGCGCCCAGGTGGGAAGGGCCCCCCCTTATGGACTTTAGGCAGAATATAAATACAGGGGTACATAGGACAATGGACTCCAAGATACCCAAATTCATCGTCCGTAAGGAGGCCAATCTCTTTCCACTCACTGAGCTTCAGATTGATCAACTGTGTGAGATTCTGGGTGGGGTTGGTGCAAATTTTGCGATAACATTGCTGATCATTGAGTTGTCGATCTATTTCTGACATATAGTCCGAAATGTTCATAACCACAACATTACCGCCTTTATCTGCTTCTCTTATAACAATGTTATTATCCATTTTAAGTCTATTCAAAGCTTCCCTTTCCTTGACGGTAATGTTGTGGTTAACATTGGTTGAGGACTTACTTGACAGCTCCATCTTGTGTAGGTCTTTAACGACCCTGTCGAAAAATACATCTATATTTGAGTGATAGTTATAGGAAGGCACAAATTTAGACCTGGGTTTTAGCCCACTACAAGTATTAGGTGCTTGGTCAATGTCAAACTCCCTTAATAGGGTCAACATTTCTGGATTGTCATCACCATCAAGACTCATTAAGAGTTGTACATTACGGATTTCTCCGATGGTTTGGCTATTGAAACATACCCTTTCCTTAGGTTCTGAACCGTCCTGACCATGTTGAACAAAAAAATCTTTCAATTTAACATTCTAACAAATTTAAACATATCAATGTGAACATTTGTTAGATCACCACTTTGAGTTGGGCAAAAATTTAAGCCTTTACTAAGAATCGAGATTTCATCTTTATCCAGTACTTTATTCGACAGGTTTATGATCTTTAAATCATTTTCATTAACATCATCGATGCATACTTCACCATTACATCTCATAATTTCATTTGTCATTTTGGTCTTGTTCCAGAAATCCCCTTGTTCATAGATCCTCGTCCTATCCCTGTACCGGCCTTTGGCTCTCCTCCCCCCCTACGGGTTTTGTCTGATCTCTTTTTTGCTGAAGCCAACTGCTTATCCTTACTTTGGCAAGCTCCCTCTGAAAAGAGGAAGCTCCTACTGCTAAAGGGATGTCCTGGGCTATATTAGAGGCTACACTGCTAAGTGATGAGGATGAGGCACTGCTGCCGGAACGTACCTCCTCAGTCTCTTCCCTCTCCTCTCGGGATCTTTTTCTCTCTTCATTACCATGGACATTGTCAAATTTTTTAGCGAATGTGTAGACTCGCCCATCTCTATAGTCTCTATCATCCCTCCTCACTTTCTTAAGTTTTTTGTCTTTCAAATAAAGTTGATATCCCTCCATTACTTGTTTCAGAATTGCATAGTTCTTAGTAATGAGATCCTTCTGTTCTATTGCATTTATTTCTTTTTCTATGCTTTCTATTTCTCCCAATAATTTTTCACCTTTATCCCTTGCATGACGGATTAATATCTGCATCATTACTTGTGTTGCGTTTTCCAAATTACTTTCCCAGTCACTAAGGAGATCCTCACTGAGGTCTTCAAAAGTGGGAAAAATTAGAATGCTTAACCCCCGTGGGACTTTTTTATTGCTAAGGTATTGTTGTAGGGTAACCCCGTCCCACCAACGGGATAGTTCCTGTTTCTTTAGCCTTTCTAATCTGATGAATAAAGTTTTTAAACTGGTGGATATGGGAGCAGTTTGTGTCACAGGTATATTACTAGTGCTGTTGCTAAAAAGGTTAAGGGCCATTTCTTCTCTGCCATCCTGAAATTTAGACATCCTTTCGACGGCGGGTGTGGGAAGAGATTGCACCACCTTACGAATTACTAGTACTCATGGACTGAATGTGCTTGACCTTGGTCTGCCGTTTGTTTTTCCATTTACAATATGCCTTATTTATCCTGATCCACCTGAGGATACAGGCAGAGGACAAGACACATATTTTTGTAGATCTTTCTGCAGCGAGGCACTGGGTGAAGAGTTATGTTGCAGGGTCAATGCACCCGGATCCTCCGGTGATGGAGATGGTGGCCTCTGCACTCAAGTGGGACCTCTCCGCACTTCGATGTACAAAGCCGGAAGGGCTCCACATCGAGCTTGGGAGACTCCTCAATCTCTGGTTTGGGGGATGTCCTGCAGGGGGTCACCTCCAGCTCAGTGGATTACATTGTCTGATACCCTGGTGAGCAGCCGCCTTTGTCAATTATCTGCAGTGATGCGAAGCTTGAGTCTTAGCTCCTTAAGTCTTTGGACTATTTGTTGACTGTCTTTTCTGCTGGTTCATGGGTCCTGCGTGCGGGTGGGCACCTGCTCTTACGCTGTCAGTGTCAGTTTTCCAAACTTCGCCTTTCCTGGCTTGGCTGGTCTCTGGTTCCTCTCAATGTTTCAGCAATGGACTGGGCTTACAATGAAGGTGGACCCCTATTTTTTAGGTCAGTTGCCTCTACTTAGCTGTTTGGCTAGGATGTGTACATCAGGCCTGGGCATAGTTCGCAAAGTTTTGCTACGCGGAACTCCGCAAAGTGACAAAAACACTCCACAAAGTTCCGCAAGCGGCGGAGTGCAGTACAAACTGCCGTTCACGCTGGTCTTTCTGCTGCTCGGCAGAACAGGCCAAAAAGTCCGCTGCACTACGCGAAGTGGTGTTTTCTGCATTCCGCGAGCTCTGCGGAGTGCGGAGTGCAGAAAACTCTGCAAACCCCGCTAACGGAGCAGAGTTCACCGCCCAGGCCTTGTGTACATGTCTCAGTCCAAGGGTGTGGTCATGGTAGGGGCCCTTAGTTGTTTTCGGGTGGAGGATTTCTCTGCTCCCTGTTATTACACATGCTGTACTGTTTGTAGGTGTGGCTGATGTACAGCATCATAGCAGGGCGAGCGGTGGGGCATCTGCAGAGGGGCGGCCCTACCCCTTGGCTATGAGCCTATAGCTGAGATGGCTGATCACCTACGACTTATAACCTGGAATGTACGAGTGCTGGTGTCACTCTCTAAGCGCTATAATGTTTTGCTGTACCTGAGGCAGAGAGGGGTGTGGATTTTGCAGGAGATGCATCTAATGGCTTCCGAGGGCAGGTAGCTACACAGGAGGTGGAGAGGCTTCTCTATACCATAAAGTTTACTCTGCCTTTTCAAGTGTCGTGTAGCTCCTATAGTAATTATACAGGAGCTGCGCGTTCAGACAACATACGCTGTAGGATTGGTGCCAGACTGATTCTGGACACCCCCACCGGGTATGTTGGCCTCTTGTACCAACTAGCTCACAGTGCACTAGAATCTCCTTTTACCAAGGAGAGAATAGTTCTTGGCAACCATCGAACATGACAACCCTGATCCCTCAGGACCGTGGAAACAATATACTACTTTTCGCTCAGTCACTCGTGCCTACTTAGTTTCTTCTCAGAGAGATACACAGAATAAACAGGCTGGGCGTTTTCAATAAGTATTTATTGAACAGTTGTTATTCTGGTGTAGAATAAATGAGCTGCCACAACCATGAGACAGTACAATATATAAATGATTATCAGTACTATAAAGGTAAATGGATGGCATAGCTCTACCATCTTACAATAATCATGAATACATACGAATATATAAAACACATGATAAAATGATGCGTACACCTACAATGCCTTCCTAACTAGACGTACCTACATGTATCTAGCATGTGTATGGGTTTTAAGCCAGGAATCCCTCTAGGATTTAGTCAACCCCATTACCTGAAGTGAAAGACTGCGGGACCCCGTCTTGGTCTCGAGTTGGACACCCCGCGAGGGATGTTAGACCACTGTGAGCTGGAGTGTCTGCATGCAGGAACCTCAGCGTCTCTGGTAAGTGTGTCGGCTTGGAAGTCTCGGTCTCCTCTCCCTTATCTTAGCAAGATGTGATGTATATATACCCATAGGTCTCCCCAGGGGTCCTACCTCGCTGTATTACTGTGTCGGCCTAAGGATGACGTCGGGCATGAACTTTATACGTAGATATTATACAGGAGATGGTCGTCCTGCTGTGCTTCCAAGAATCCTCATGCATAATGTATGAGAACTTGAACTAGGGAAAAAGTGTGTTCTGAATGCAGTGTCGTATCTAGGTAAAAGGTCAGTCCCTGTAAACGGTTACAAGTGTAATGTAGGGAAGAATATAGGTGAAGGGTAATGAAGTTACCGGGGCCTACATTATGGTACCTAAATGGAATATAACACCCACTCCCCTTCCGAATGGGCAACATAGTTAAATTCTAAACGTACTATTAGGCTGACTAAATACTGGTACGCAATATAGTTTAAAACATTAGTTTCTTGTTGTGCTAAAAACAATGTTTAAAAAGTTCTAAAAAAAATCTTTAAAAAGATTTTAAAAAGGAAATTGTCACTCAAGCCCTAGCCCTATGCGTCCGGAGGTATAGTTCGAACTACTATAAGCCTTTGAAAGCCATGCATGCTCAAAGGAATGTCAATTTGTTATGGAGTTCCAATTTGTCAGTTTGTTTACCAAAAAATAAAAGGTCGAATTTCTCCCAGCACACAACGGGCCAAATGAGTCAAATGTTTAGGTGTCCTGGTTGGTAGACCCAACATTCTCGTTGCCTGCCTCCGCAGACGACGGTCCCTGTAACACCTCACAGATTATGTAAATTGAGCACAGATGATCTTTTGTATTGTCCACAATAGATGCTGGGACAGCCTGTGTGCCATCTAAGGCCTGGGGGGTCAGAGGAGGAGCCGATGTCCATACCAACAGGAGCTAATACTACCTGTGGTGGCTCTAGGAATGCCACCATCAACATTGGAATACGCTGGGGACACTGCAGAACATGGGCTGTTATTGGGTCCAGTAAAGCATCAACGTCCGGTTGCACACATGATGGGAGTGTCAGACAGAGATCTAACAAACATTCTTCTCCGCAAAACAGGCATCGGAGGACAGGTAAGATGCAGTCCATCCAGACTGGTCTAAATGACAAGAACCAAGATGCACTTAGTTCCCTTAGGCGAGGTGTGCCTAGATGTTGTACCATGTGATCACGGTATTTTCGCTCCAGGAGTACTGTTTCCATCTCCTTGGTGACTGGGACGTCCATTGCGTAGCAGAAAAATGACAATCAGGATACCGGCTATTAGAAGCAGGATCAGGGACAGCCCTCAAAATATGCTTCCAAATACGGAGTGTATAAAGTTTGGTATAACTCCGAGGACCTTCTGAAAGGTGCTTACTAGTCCAGAACCTATGGTCTTAAATAGGTGGAGGATGCCGATCGTATCAGACATGTTAAAGATACGATTTAACATTTCTGCGAAATGGAAGGGGCAGTTCGTACGTATGAGTGCCTATATCTCTGCCGAAGACCTTGCGACTTGAAGATCAAAAGTCTCTCGAGCGGAGGTTAAGGGCACGGATTTCTGTAGAAGCATGGCTTTCATTCTGCTCAAAGCATCAAACCGTATTAGTGAAATATTTAGTGAAGGCCATAACGGCGCCTCCCTGACTGTATGTGTTGGTGGAAACAATACTTGCATACAGCAAGTAACCCTGGAGCTCACGGTTACCAGATATGTGATGCCCGGAAGCATCCAACAGCAGCCTTGATCGTTCAGCATCAAGTAACTCCCATTCGAAAGCAGCCTGAATACCGGAGTGATCACGGCAGCTGGAGCACCCCTCAAGTGACAGGATAAGTTCGCTACCGAACCGTTACAGGCCCCATGAAGCATTATATCCTGGCATATGAGTGATCCACTTAAAGTATTCTCGCAGTTTGTACCTCTTAGAAACACTTCTTTTTCCCCACTCCAGCATCGAAATCTGTACGGTAATTCCCAAGATTCTTTGATGAATTCCCTACCCATTTCTTCATATCTGCCTGCCTGCATTTGTTCAAGGCAATATTGGAATTGAAAAGTAGTGACCGGAAGAGTTATGTGGCCATGGATTAGCCATTCTGTGGGCGGTGACTCAGCCACTGTAAATGCTAATCTGTCCAGTTTTTCAAATGCACCATTGTATACTTTGCTCCCCTCTGTGCCATTTCTATCTGTTTTTCTGTTACATTGTACGAAGAAAACAGAGACGTGCTGTTTATAAAACGCCAGGGCACATAGCCTGTGCGCAAAGATTGCAGCGTCTAGCTCAATAATATAATAGAACGCAATTGTGATTGCCCGTGTTGTAATATGAACAAATCCGGTTCTAGCACATCAATAGCAGAAGATACAATGTTGTCTAGTGAATATATCCTGGAGGTTAGTGTTGTCAACCCATTGACGACCACTGCTAGAGCTTTCACTAAGTTTATACAATCTATTTCTCGTAATCTTTCCGTGGCCTCTTGTTGTGATGTTATGTTACCCTCGGTGTGTGATGGTGTGGGCATCCGAGGTGTATTCAAATCTTTGTTTTTGGCTATTCCAAGACAGGAAGTTTGTTGCACGGTTTCATTCAAAAGCATTATTTGCTGAGGAATAAGGCATGCTCTAAATAGTCACAATAACCACAAAGACCTGACAAAATAGGGCACACAATCTATATAGCTTCCTTTATGACCACTGGACAGGGAGGATACACAATTTCTATATCCTCCAATCCTCTGCTGGTTACCAAAAAGTTTTTTCAGTCTTTATCCAGTCTCAACTGCCCCAGAAACATTCTTAAAAACAATTGTTTATCAGTCCCCTCACTGTAGACATACTCCTTAATAGAAAAGTGTATGTAAACAATCAAAAATTGTGTGAAGGTGAGAGAGTCCCTCACGTGCGCTTCACCAGAGGGGCTGCTGGTTGGTTCTCACCAGCTTGCCCACGTTTCTCATCATCGGAATCTCTCTCACCAGTGAAGAAAAAATAGAAAAAACGTGTTCAGTATAAAGAAAAGAGGTGCAGACAGTGATACGTATGTCTAGGACAGACCCCAATGTGCAAAAAGGAAAAATTCCTCCAATATAAAATTGAGTTAGGGCTCACATATACCAAACTTCAAATTTATTCCAAACCGTGAGCCTTACTCAAGATTAAAATCAAATTGCACGTTATAGACCATTTCAAGATGGGCCAACATGTTTCATTGCCTCTTGTTTTTTGCGGCAATTTCATCAGGGCTTGAGGTTGTCATTCACCTCCCTGGACTCCAACTTTTGTGTGAAGATTGACTGATAAACAAAAAGAACAATAATTAAAACCCCCAACCGAATGTGGTACCTCCAATGCTACTACTCATATTCAAGTCGGAACTGACTCATGCCACATTACTCCTCAATGATATTTACCATGTGGTAGCCAAAGTCAATCGTACCGGCTTCCCACCATGACGAAGGGAATTATCTTCAATTATAAAAGGCCCCCTATCCGGCACACTCAGTTACCGAGATTATACCTGTGAAAACATATATCACATGATTAGTCCTCATCACCGAGAAACCCCCGTCTGCACACCGTGTTTCACCGCGACCTCCTACAGTCGACATAGCTATTTCTCTGCCAACTACTAAGTCGCTTTATCCATTAAAACTGGGAAGCTTTGGCATCATACACACTCAATTTAATTGTGACGATAACTCCACAATGTATTCACCTCTCGCTCACTCAATCATGATGAGCCTCATTACTGCACAAAACGCTTTTCAAATCCCACACTCAAGACCCTGCCAGGTCTCCTGCCGGAGGGAGCCTCTATTCTCTTAAGCCCATTTCTCTTGTCAAGACCCACTCATTTTGTAAAACCGCGTCCTGACGGGGCTGCATCCAACCGGCTCCCAGTTTTGACAACTGGACACACACACTCTTACAGCATCTCCCTGGACTGTTAGCCTTAACTCGTTCCAGCGCAGTGCTTCTATCAAAATGTAGCGTATTTAAAC
Organism: Calotriton arnoldi; assembly: GCA_963921515.1. Lineage (NCBI taxonomy): Eukaryota > Metazoa > Chordata > Amphibia > Caudata > Salamandridae > Calotriton > Calotriton arnoldi. Next base: position 1,271,060 of record CAWUFW010005619.1, on the reverse strand, counting down.
GCAGGCGCGTCAATGAGGCACTCGCGGTCAGCTGACTCCCCTGCATCACGTCGCTGCCCCGACGTGGGCGCCATCTTTGAATGGTGTATCTATACATTGCTGAGTGTGTTCTGCACTTTATTCTATAGCTGTATTCATGGCTATTTCACAATTTTAGAGGTATCATGCATTACAAATTACATTCAAACAGAACATAATTCTTGGAGACTCTTATAGTTCCTTATGCAATAAATGTGAGTGTCACCACCATTCTGTTTTTACCATCATCTATATATCCCAACAACCTCTCTTCTTTGTTTTTAAGGTTATTATTGAGGTGGAACTGGCAACCTACATGTTAGAAGGTACCACACCCATCGCAACCTCATATAATAACAAATCACACTCTATTCATCAGCTTTCGAGGCATAGGTTGCTGATTTATCTATTGGTACAAATTCCCTTATTAATAATTCCACTACTATGGCCACACTGGTCATTACCACTGAGACCACGGATACCATCTCCACTGACAACAGGATAGCCACCAACATCTCTCCTCAGGGGCCAGCAGTGAGTATTTAAAGGTCTGCCCTAATAAATATTGTCTCCAGGTCTTATCTGCTGATCTTATTCCACTCAATGGAATCATTTAAGCCTGAACAATCAGCATTTTCAGAGTAAATCCAATGAGCCTCCTTCCTTGCAAGGATTGCTTCCATATCACCTGTTGCACAAATTACTCGTTCTAGAACAGTCCATTTAAATGCTCTTGGATTGTGACGTTGTTCTTCAAAGTGGCTCACCAATTTTGTTGTTAATTTCCCCGCATTGATAGTACTGAGATGTTCTTGAATTCGTACTTTGATCTTATGGGTGGTTAAGCCTATGTAGTGTAACCCACACTCACGTTAGTCTGTGTACAACATTTGCTGTATTGCAGTTACTGAATTTATTCTGGTGCCACATTTTCCCACTCCGTATCTGCACCCTACTGGTCTTCTCTGTCAGGTTACAAACCGAGCAACTCCCACAGGGATAATGTCCGCGGGGAGCGGTCAATTGTTTTATGGACTGCATCGGACGGGTATGTACCAACTTATCTTTCAAATTACAGGCTCGCTTGAACGCGAACCTGGGAGGGGGCATCTTAAATTCCCCGATAGAAAGTAATGACCAATGCTTCCTAATAGTCTGTCTTATTTGAGCTGACAAAGGGTCATAGGTCATGACCACCGGCAGGCAATCACTCCTTTGTCTAGTGTTCCTTTCAAGAAGTGCATCACGGGGTGTATTTAAGGCTCTTTTCCTCGCTCTTTTGACCACCCTTGCTGGATATGCCCTTTCTACCAACTTACTCGCCAAATCCTCTGATTGCTCCATATATGCCTCTGTAGAGGAACAATTCCTTCAATACCGCAAAAATTGGCCCACAGGGAGATTGTCCCTTAAGGACCTGGGATGGAAATATTGATAGTGGAGCAGGGAATTGTTATCTGTAGGTTTTTGGTGGACCGTGGTACACAATTTATTGTTGACCACTGAAATATCCACATCCAAATAAACTGCCATCTGCTTACTCATTGTCCATGTAAATTTGAGACAACTGTCCAATCCATTGAGCCATTGCAAAAATTCCAAGAGGTCCTTTTCTGACCCCAACCACAGCACATCATCAATATACCTCTTACAGAGGCAAATATTCCTATGGAAGGGGTTTGATGTGTGGTAAATGTAGTTTTCTTCAAACTGGCCTACATAAATGCAGGCCAGAATAGGCGCAAAAGTTGCACCCATTGATGTTCTGGACACCTGTAGAAACAGCTGGTCTTTAAAGCTAAAATAATTCTTTGTCAATGCCAACTCTATACATTGCAATACAAAAGACTGTGGTGTGTCATAGAACCAGTCTTGGGCCCCAAGAACGCGCGCTGCTGCCACCAGCGTGGCATCTTGGGGTATGCTTGTATAAAGTGACTCAATGTCTATAGTCACCAAGATGTTATTCATGGGGTCAAACTCTACTTCGTCCAGAATATTCAAAATATCCATAGTGTCTTGGATGTAAGAAGGCTGTTTAAGTACTGACTCTCTTAGAAAACAAAATCTGCAAACTGGGATAGTGGTGCCAGGACAGATTGTATCCCCGACACAATCGGGCGTCCTGGAGGCGGTCTAGTGGCTTTATGAATTTTCGGCAGTATATAGAAGGCCAGAGTCCTCGGTTTGGGGTTCATTAAGAAGTCTGCCTCTTTGCTTGTGACCCAGTTTTTCTCTCTTGCTTGATCTACAAGTGTTTTGATAAGAGTCTGCAATTCACTCACTGGATCTCTAGGGAGTGGTTGGTAGTGCTCACGTGCCCCAGCAATATCCAAACTTCTGTCTAGTAGTCACTGATGTTCATTACTACTACCGCCCCGCCCTTATCGGCTTGTATTATAGTAATAGCCTCATTACCTTGCAGGGATTTAATAGCCTGCCAGTCATCGCAACTCATGTTGTTAAAAGTATGTTGTTGATTGGACTGTTCCAGAATGGCAATATCGTACAAAACGCATTGCTCAAATACCATCACCTCTGGTCCTACTGATGTATTAGGGGGACAGAAGTGTGAGGGCCAGTGTAAGTTCGTGGAGAACACTGATGGGGGGTCCAGTTCCTTGTCCGCAAAAAATTTCTTCAGTTTAATCTTTCTCATAACTTCATGAAATTCCATCCTAAATTTAAAGGAATCATGTTGCGGAGTGGGCACGTATTCCAAACCTTTATTCAAAACACGCAACTCACTGTGTGTTAGTTCATGGTTTGATATATTCACCACTATGTCATTCAAAGGGGGGTTCTCCCCCGACTGCGAGTTATTCGTGGTAAGTAGGTTTGCCATTGCTGGTTCTGGCGCGCACGACCCCTGCCTCTTTGTCCTCCCCCTCTGTTGCCCCTTTGGTTCTGCCCTAAAAAAGACCGTAGCAAAGCACCCAAGTCTTCGTTAGACCTTGTCTGTGGGTTAAATCTCACCCAATTCTGGTTCAGAGGCTGTACACCCAATTCCTCCTCCTCACTGCTGGTGTTGTCAAATGTCCAGTTTTGAGGAGCCCTTCTGGACTGTTGGCGTCCGCCTCTCTGATAATTGGACTGCTGTGTCTGTTCACTCCCTGATTGCTAGTATTTGTCTTCCACGTATGGAAAAGGCCACTCGTGGGAGAATCTATCCAAATTACATTTCAACCCTTTTATTTTTTGGTTGACCATATCATTTTTATAGTCAGCCAAAGCCCCCTGAATGCGCAACAACTGCTCCTTCGTGTCAGTAAAGGTGGTATCACGCTTGTTAGTTTCCTCAAGTTCTAGGATCTCTTTCAATAATTCATCGCTAAGTCTTTTAGCCGTATTGATCATTAAAATGAGCCAGTCCCGGGTGCACTTGTTCGCAATGTAGCTCTAGTCAACCCGGAACTTTTTATCTTCAAGAAATATTTTAGGTTCAATTCGAACTATAAGACTCGCAGGGGCCGCACCTGCTCTGAGGTACTCTGTCATTAACGCCCCATGTAGAGCGACCCACACTTGATGCTTTTGTGTATTACTTAGTTTCTCCCACTCCGCTCTAGCTGATGTTGTAGTGACCAGAGGGGAGTCTGGGAATAGCGATGGCCCGGACAGTATGGAAGCAATTTGCTCATCTGAAAAAGCTAAACAATTTCTATCCATGCTCTCACTGTCCAGCATACAATCACTGTCAACATGTATTCTCAGGTATATATATAAGAAAAACGCTCCTACTTTTAAGTGCTTTCACAACAAAGTAGAGTAGAGAGGGAGGACCACAAAAAGCAGCCTGAATACCGGAGTGATCACGGCAGCTGGGGCACCCCTCAAGTGACAGGATAAGTTCGCTACCGAACTGTTACAGGCCCCATGAAGCATTATATCCTGGCATATTAGTGATCCACTTAAAGTATTCTTGCAGTTTGTACCTCTTAGAAACACTTCTTTTCCCCCACTCCAGCATCGAAATCTGTACGGTAATTCCCAAGATTCTTTGATGAATTCCCTACCCATTTCTTCATATCTGCCTGCCTACATTTGTTCAAGGCAATATTGGAATTGAAAAGTAGTGACCGGAAGAGTTCTGCGGCCATGGATTAGCCATTCTGTGGACGGTGACTCAGCCAATGTAAATGCTAATCTGTCCAGTTTTTCATACGCACCATTGTATACTTTGCTCCCCTCTGTGCCATTTCTATCTGTTTTTCTGTTACATTGTACGAAGAAAACAGAGACGTGCTGTTTATAAAACGCCAGGGCACATAGCCTGTGTGCAAAGAATGCAGCGTCCAGCTCAATAATATAATAGAAGCAATTGGGATTGCCCGTGTTGTAATATGGACAAAACCGGTTCTAGTACATCAATAGCAAAAGATACAATGTTGCCTAGTGAATATATCCTGGAGGTTAGTGTCGTCAACCCATTGTCGACCACTGCTAGAGCTTTCTCTAAGTTTATACGATCTATTTCTCGTAATATTTCCGTGGCCTCTTGTTGTGATGTTATGTTACCCGCGGTGTGTGATGGTGTGGGCATCCGAGGTGTATTCAAATCTTTGTTTTTGGCTATTCCAAGACAGGAAGTTTGTTGCACTGTTTCATTCAAAAACATTATTTGCTGAGGAATAAGGCATGCTCTAAATAGTGCCTCTGTTCCCTGGACCTGCCAGTCTCTAGTAGCCCAGACAGAGTTTAAGTCTATGGTGTCTTTCCATAAGTCAAAACCGTGTTCAGACAACTGGGCAATAAAGGAAGCAGAATAAATCTGTTTGGTGTTCGTCAACATATTTTTCTGTGCTGGTGTTGGTGCAACCTTATAATAATATGAGGCTGGGTCTGACGTGTTAAACCCTGAAAAATATGGAAACTTTTGTGCAAATGTTTTTGAACTGCTTTTCTGCAGTGTTGGGCAGTGTTCCCATTGGTGGTATGTGAAAACATTTCTGGGATTAGCAGATTTATGCAGAAAATGATGACCATAATGTTGATAGCAATACATTGTTTCAAAGTCTGTTGTGTCTTACAACATTTCATTATTAGAAAAAGCAGCAGGTTTTTCTAAATCAGACAACATATTATTTACAGTTTCATAATCCCAATCATCGGAAAATGTACTGGCGCTAATGATATCACTCAATGAAATTTTAAATATATGTGGTATTTTTAAAAGTTCAGTCGGGCCAAATAGATCATAATTAACCTTGTCCCACACTATACCGTCAGGTATAGGAACTGCTGTAATGTTCACTGATGATAGGTCTCTTTTTTCACGATGTGATAGATGCTGTTTCAGAATCACATTCACTTTTTGTGCTGCAGAGCTTTCGCGAAGATAAGTTCAATTTATAAGCATACTAAAGACAGTTACTAAGCCTATCCAGAAAAGTATCCTGGTAATTACCCAGAGTTCTACCCAAGGCGATACCAGGTAAGTCTTTTTAAGAAGGTTCAGAAAATCCTTAAATCGCTGTAGACGTGTTTTATGGGCTGGCATCGTTTCAGGTTCACTTGGATCCAATGAAAAGGTATCAAAGCCAATGAAATAGCCAGATGCAGTTCGATCAATTTTCGGTAATTCCGCAGGTTTTGTGGAAACTGTAGCTTGCTTTAGTTGGGGCATGTTGACATAGATATCCGTGTTTGGTCGAATTGAAATTTGTCTTTCATTTGAGTTCTGATTTTGAACTTCAGTTTCAAGAGGAATGAGTTCAATCGCATTGTTGCATAGTCCATCATTCCTTGCAGGTGACTCTTCAAACGTGATGAGTCTTTCGGTTTGGACTTCTTGTATAGTTGCGAGAGGAGGGTGTCTCTTACTCCAGAGTCCACGCGGCCTACTACTCTGTATCGGCCACATAGTGTGGTTTGATTAAGTCTATTGAGACCAATCTTTTTCTCCTTTTTACCGGCAAGAGGCGGTAGAAGTACTGTTCTTGTTCCTTCAACTGCCAGGACAGGTACAGGCTTTCTGTATGATGGACCAAATTATTTTTTGTCTGCTATTTTTCTCTGACCAGGTCCCTGACTTTAGGGATCCAGACAGGTCTTGCCGTGACAGAATTGACTTCCCCAGTGGCAGTCCGTTTTACCTGGACGTTACTTTGCAGTGCCCTGGATTCATTTAGATCCTGTAAAACAGCCTAACGTTTATGGATGTCAAAATGTTTCTCATCCGCCACTGTGCCTTCACAATCAATATCAGGTACCCACATTCTCGTCCCAAATAGGACCTCATAAGGAGCAACACCCCCTAGAGAGCTTCTTGGCTGGTTATTCAACACCCTTTGAACTCCATACAGATGTTTTACCCAACTTCCACCAGAGCCTAATACTCTAGCTGTTAAAGACTGCTTTAAGTCCCGGTTTTTCCTCTCCACAACCAAATTTCCCTCGGGATGGTACGGAGAGGAGTACCGCAATTCTACACCCAAACTTCCCATGGCATCCTTGTAAGCCCTAGAGCTAAACGCGGGGCCACGGTTAGAATGTAATGTGCCTATCGCGTATGTCCCTATGAAGACTCGCAAATCTTTTATAACAGTTCGATCGTCAGCCGAGCACTGGGGCCACATCCATAGGAATCTAGAGCAGGAATCCAATGCAACCATGATATACTTGTAAGCCCCATTTGTTTGTAAGGGGCCGCAGTGGTCCATATAAACACACACAAATGGTTTGTCTGATATTAGTAATGGTGTCTGTACTGGACGCATTACGGTCGAGCCTTTCATCTGCTGACAGATGTCGCATTTCAAGACATAGTCCTTAGTTTGCTTTGTAATCCAGGCCACCAGTAGCGTTGTTTCAGTAGATAAACAGTCGCTGTAACTCCTGCATGTGCAAAACCTATACCCTCGTGTGCTGCTAGAATTAATCCTAACCTACGATCCATATTCGGTATTATTCTGTCCCCCACTCCAGGAATCTGAGCAAATGGAACATTGTTTGCATCTAACTTGTAGGAGTACTTGAGTGGAAATATTTTCGGTACTGCCAATTTATTGCGTCTGGCAATAATCACAACCATAATCTCACCGTCTATTCTCGTTTTTGAGCGAGTTATTGCAGCTACGGAAGCCGTGCGTACAGCCCCCTTTGTGGTTTCGTCAGCAAATGAATTCCCTTCAACGTGAACGCCATCACGTTGATGACTCAGTGTGTGTAACATGTGAGCCCTTGGTAGTTCTTTTTTCAACTCCACTACCTGTTCCCATAGCGTTTTGTGCTTAATTGTGCCACCTTTTGCATCCTTAAACCCATTCTGTCCCCAGTGATGTAAATATTCATTATATGACTGTACACAGTAAAAGGAATCACACACGATTAGTGTGGGGAATTCTCGATCCGTATTTTCCAGTGCCAGTAATGCTGCTTTTAATTTTGCCAGCTGCGCCGTGCAGTCTCCTAGAGACTGGGTTTTTGTACAACTCGGATGAAACTTTTCATCCTGCATGTGCCCTTTAACGATAGCACACGCGGCGCTGTATTGCGGTTTACTCCCTATGGCCGGTTGAGCAGAACCATCCGTGTAAATTATATATTCATACGGATCTAGAGGCATTATTTCATTTGGGAGAGGATATTCTTGTTTTTATTGCAGAAATGCTTGTGTTTTTAGACTTAGGTCGTACCTGTATTCTACATCTGTCGCAGTAAGAGAATTAGCCCATTGTATCCATCTTGGATGTAAGGCTTTAGCGTTGGGAACGCTTGCATTTGCCGCAGCCTCTAAGGCTGGAACTGGGGTAACGACAATTATACGCTTCCTTCTCTTACTACAGCAGTCTGTACTGCTGTTAGAATTTTCTCTGTTGATGCAAAGCGCATCTCAGCATTTGTGTACAAATGTGATTTGTATGCTATTGGTACTGTTTCACCTTCATTATATGTTAGGTAGGTGTACCCTGATTGACCCGCAACTATACGGATCACCAGGTTGCATACATTTACGCGTGTCTGTAAATGTTTGGAAGCTATCATATTAGCTTGTAGGGAACAAAGGATATCAGTGTGTTTCTTTGTCCATTGTCTAACTGAAAAGTCAGGTTTTATTAAATCGTGGAAAGGTTTTACCCTTTCTGCGTAATCTAAAATGTATGTTCTGCCAAAGTTCAGGAATCCCAGGATCGATTGTAAGTTTCTTGATGATTTTGGAGGTTGGATCAGCGCACATTTCTCTAAAAAGTTAGCTGCTAGGCTTTTCCCTTCACTTGAAAGCTCATATCCCAGAAAAAGGACATTGAGGTGGGCTATCTTTGATTTTTTTTAAATTAAATTTGTAGCCCCCAGAAGCAAATCCCAATATTATGGCATTTACTCTGGTCAAGGGTTCCTCCAGGTCATCATCCGTTAGATAAATATCATCCACATAGGACAATGCCTCTTCCTCCAAATTTTGAAGTAATTCAGTTACTCTGGCTGAAAACAACCCAGGGCTCTTCTTATACCCCTGGGGGAGTCTACAAAATTGTCGCTGGGAGTCTAACGCAGAGAATGTGGTTAAATACTTGCTCTCAGGTGCTATATTTTGGCAGAAAAATCCATTTGAGATATCAAGCGTCGTTTTGTATTTTTTCCGCACAATGTTATTCATTAATGCGGCACTGTGTGCATTTTGAACTGCAAATGTTTTAGTGCAAGTGTTTAAATGTCTGTAATCCGAAACTAAACAATATGAATTGTCTGCTTTTGATACTGGAAACAAAGAGTTATTCATTTGAGAGGTGCAAGTTTCAATCACCCCTTGGTATTCAAGTTGATCTAAGATCTCCCTGACCTGTTTCTTAGCTTCTTGCTTTATTGGATACTGCCTCTGTGCAGTCGGAGTATTTTTTAGTGGAATAATGTGGTGGGTTGAATCCTCATCCCATCCAACATGGTTTTTGTATAGTGCTGGAGCTAGGGCTACCGCCCACTCCCGTGCATATGTATATTTTAGATATCTGGGAACAGGGTCGGAAAATGCTGGTAAAATTACCGTTTCCCCCCTAGGGCAATCCATGACGAATGCTGGCGGCCAATCTTGTTCAGCTAACAAAATGTCATAGACAAACGTCAGGTTCTCCCAAAAGAGACCGCTAACTGTCCTGCATTTGTACCCCTCCATCTGGAGTGTTATTTCATACAATTTATGTGGGACACTTACCCTAGTTTCTGGTTTTTCCACCGTGATATAATCATTCAAGTCCGCTGTCACCAGAAATTCCATCAGGTTCTTGCGAGCTATTGTTACTTCTGCCGCACTGTCTAGCATCGTCAGAGCCCATTCCCTGTTCAGCAGTCGAGTCCTCAGAATTCTGGGCATGTCTGATCTTTAGACCTGCAACCTTCTTTTTGAACTGTGACTTTTGTTTTGGTTTATCTTCTTTTTTGGAAGTATATTCTTGAGCGTGCTGCTTGTCTCTGGACTTTGTACGCTCTTCTTGTCTGTCTGACCGTCCTTCCCTCTCTGAGTTTTTCGTTGAACCCTGAAAGGAATGAGAGGATCGTGTATCAGTATCCTGATACCTGTCAGGTTTCCTAATATTGTCCCTATTCCTAAGGTTATACCTCCTTTCAGAGGGCTCCTGTGGAGGAGGTCTACCTCTGGATTGAGATCTGTTTTCATTAACTTTTTGTTTTTTGTTACTGTTCCACTTCTTTATTGATGAAGCAGGTGTGTGCTTGAAGGTCTCCTTTTCGGGACTACCCATCAGTTGTGATTTTAATGCTTTTCCACCCAAACTGTCCCTGCCTAATTCTGCATATGCAGTTTCAATTAATTTAGGTAGTTCGTGCTCCTGTTGTAAAGGACTGAACTCCCTTAGGAGTTGGCGGGTAGCCACTGATGCTGCCTCCCCTTTAATATTTGCTAATATTATGGCTGATACCTGGGCATAATTGCCTAGTAATTTCTTCCCCAAGTTCAGAGCAGGTTCTGCTCCGTACTCATTTTGTATTTGTCTTAATACATCTGGTATTACTGCTAATGACGGGATACCATGAGTGCTGGTATATATAGCAGCGAAAACTGTACCCCAAGAGGTACAATCCTCTATCTGTGGTGTTATCCCCATGGGCAAGCAGATTGTCAGCATTCTGTGTTTTTCACATGGGCTAGTATTCAGAAATACTGCTTCTAGCGATGTTATTTTCTAAGCTACCCAGAATGGCATTTGTTCATGTTTTGCGGGCATTTTACCCATTACTGCGTGTAGCATTTGTGGTGTTATTTTAGTTGCTGTATTTTTTAACTGGAGTTGTATTTGTTGTAACCGTTGCCGGCTGGACTGTAAGTGTCCTCATGACAAACTGCGTCCTGTTTCTGTAAATTTTTATTAATTCTTTGTGAAGTATAAGTAAGTCTCCTCCTGGCATTGTTTCAATGTCAGGATGTGGTGTATAGGCCGCCAATATTGGCCATGTCGCTCCTTCTCTTCCGAGCGGACCGAGCCTTACTCTATTTCTTGTATGGGGGAGGGCACCTTTAAACCAGTATAAGTGTTCCTGGTACATGAGCGGAACTTCAATGTCCTCATACGGACAATATTCCACTGGTGGTTTGTCTTCTGTATAGAAATTAAATGTTTTTGTTCTTGCATTTGCTGCTGGGAATGTAATCCACAAATAAAATACCTCTGTTCTGTATGATTTGTGTGCCTCAATCACGAAAGCTACTACGCCACCCTTAGGTGTTAGACCATGCACAAGCAGTTTCAGGGTGACCGCATTTCTAACATTTGCCGCAATATGTATTGCGTTTGCATCTTCCTTGTCTTCCGAAAGGGGTAGTGGCTGCTCTAGTGGGTCTAAGACCTGGTTAGTCATTGTGTTTAAAAACACGTAATAACTTTTCAAGGGAACCAAGATAAGGTGTTTTGCACAATTTTCAGGAACACTGTGTCCTTCAAGCTTGATTAACCAACAGCCAATTTATAGGATATTTCACCTACTCAACTGTGGCGGAGTTCTGCCCACCCACTCCAGTTGTCTCTGGTGTTGTATGAGTAGGGATTTCTGAGAATAGCACGACTGAACTACTCAGATTCTACTGTTAAATAAGTACCCAACCAACGTTGGTGGCGCCATGTCGTGTAGCTCCTATAGTAATTATACAGGATCTGCGCGTTTAGACAACATACACTGTAGGATTGGCGCCAGACTGATTCTGGACACCCCCACCGGGTATGTTGGCCTCTTGTACCAACTAGCTCACACTGCCCCTAGAATCTCCTCTTACCAAGGAGAGAATAGTTATTGACAACCATCGAACATGACAACCCTGATCCCTCAGGACCGTGGAAACAATATACTACTTTTCGCTCAGTCACTTGTGCCTACTTAGTTTCTTCTCAGAGAGATACACAGAAAAAACATGCTGGGCGTTTTCAATAAGTATTTATTGAACAGTTGTTATTCTGGTGTAGAATAGATGAGCTGCAACAACCGTGAGACAGTATAAGATATAAATGAATAGCAGTACTATAAAGGTAAATGGATGTGTTGGAAGCTGGAGTCCCTGTCCCGCACCACTGTCACTAAATGCGAGACCCGGGACTCCTCCCTCAACATTAGGCCAAGTAAGGACACCGTTTGAGATAGCCCCGCTCACCCCCTTAGTAGCTTGGCACGAGCAGCCAGGCCTATCTCCAAGGCACGAGTGTACAGTATGTGCAACCACGCTCACAGCAACCCACTGATCACAAATGGACTCCACACGAGTTTGATAAAACGAGTATAAACTTTATGTAAAAAGATATACGATCAGACCACACGATACATAAGCCAACATATAATAAAGGGCAATATTCGTTCCGGCTGGTTGGTAGGTTCAAATCCCAACCACAGCTTTCAAAATGCTATGCTGGTCATAATGCTAGAATAACACACGTTGCAATGGACAAACAATAGTGCGTTGCGTAATGATACAATCCTGTGCCCGGCACAGGAGAAATAATACAATGCGTCACGATACACCCCGGTACCTGCAATGGGAGAAATAATGCAATGCGTACCGCTACAATCATGTACTGCGGAATGAAGGAATAATGCAATGCGTCACACCCCAATCACGTACTTTGCAATGAAGAAATAATGCAATGCGCACCGCTACAATCATGTACTTTGCAATGAAGGAATAATGCAATGCGTAGCTACAATCATGTACTTTGCAATGAAGAAATAATGCAATGCGGGCTGCTACAATCCTGTACTTTGCAAGGGAGAAATAATGCAATGCGTAGTGCTACAATCGTGTACTTCGTTATGCAGAAATAATGTCAGGCGTCCTAAGACAGTCAGGCAGTTCGTTAGCAGCAATATTGGCAATGTGTATTATGACAGTCAGCCTCTTCAATAACAGTTGCCCCCCCCCACACGTATCAACGATGACACAAAGTACAGCTTCTCACTCTAGCCCCAGTACTGCCACTCCTGAACGCAGTACGGGCCCCACTCTGAGCCGAAGCAAAGGCTCACGCCGCCAGACGGTCGGAGAGGCCGAGAGAGTGTCCCTCCAAGCCCGCGCCCCGCCCAGGCAGTGATCCACGTTACCTGGGAGTGAGACCCCACTTTCCTCTCCTCCTTCAGCGAACTGGGCCTTCCGTGCAGAACTTTCTCAATGGGCCTCAGCGGCTCGGCCTGGCAGCTCAGCTCCTCCGGGCAGCCGGTCCGGGCCGCGACTGTTAGGAAGGTCTCAGGCGGCCGCAGGGCACACATACCCCACGCCCCTGAGATTACGTTACTCCGGGTGCACTTCACCACAGCACCCTTCGGGTCTCCTCTGGCACGAAGCTACACAAATGCTGATGGGACTTCACGTCAACTCCTAGTGCACGCTCACCAGGCACTCCTTCCTGCGGTCTCAGTTGGCACCAAGACCCGCCCACCACATTGCAGAGACTCACTTTCTTCTGGTGCACACGATGATCAACCGATCACCTCCACAGTCCCAGGTTCCACCAAAGCACGCACACTGCTTCACTGAGACTTACTCCAACTCCGGTGCCCCGATATCCAGGCGCTCTTCACCAATGCCTTCGGCCGCACCCCGACACGCTCACCGTGTCCGAGCCTCACTTCTCCTCCGGTGCACTCGCGGACCAGGCGCTCTTCACCAGCGCCTCCGGTGCACCACGACACGCACCCTGCGCGTCCGAGACTCACTTCTCCTCCGTGTGTTCAAGATCACAGGGCACACCTTCTGAGGGTCTCAAGCTGCCACAACACGCGCCCACAGCGTCGCTTGAAACTTCTCCGGAAACTTTAATGTTCCTGTGTTTCCAAACAGGGAGCCAGCTCACCTCGGGCCCTTGGGGGGTAACAAGACACAGCACAAAGCACAGTCTTCTTCAAGCAGGGGGACCCAGCGCACCAAGCACAGTCCCAACAGCCTCTTCCTTGGTTAGAACAGCAAACTGCAGACCAGCCCCAGATCACGAAGCAAGGGTTGGTCCTTCCCCAGCAGTCTCTTCAGTTGTTCCTTCCTTAGCAGAGGTTCCTCTTGACCATGAAATGGGTCCAAGCCTTTTCAGTCTCAATCCATTTCTATTCCATTCTCCCCGTTCAGGGGTCTCAGCTCTCCTAGTTATACCCCTAAACGTCTTTGAAGTTCGTTGTGCTCAGGGGTCCCTGACCCCTGCCTAAATCAGTTCTGGGTGTCTCCCTCCCAGTGTCACCTCTCTCCCTTTGATACTGGGGGTCTGGATCCTTAATCACTCAGCAGGAGATGGGTCAATTGTTTTATAGCCGCAACCCAGGCCTCTTCACCTCCCGGTGCTTTTCCTTGCCTGCTCTCCAGCTGCTGGTCAGCCTGGTGCCATCTCAACCCCTCCCTGGGTCAAGACCTCCACCGGCTCCTCTCCCCTCTCAGATCCAGACAGTCAATCCACATTCAGCAGAGACACACAGAAATGCTTAAAGCACAAAACTCAGCCACTTTCTAAAAGTGTGACTTCTGAACACACAGTGATAAAACCACTTTCATAGAAAGATGTGTTATGCCGCTGAGAGTTCATACATACTAAACTTCACCTCTCCATTTTAAACTTATGGGAAACTAGGCTAACAAACACAATACCCAGCCTCCCCCATTCTGTCCTATGGGCAGAATGGTCTTTCACCAGTGAAAAACAAAATGGAGCGTTTTCCACTGTCAGGACATAACACACACCTCAGTATATGTCCTGCCTTTTACCTACACTGCACCCCGCCCAGGGGCTACCCGGGACCTACCACAGGGGTGCCCACTGTGTACGCAAAAGGGAAAGTAAGGCCTGACAAGTGGTTACACTTGTCAGGACAACATGCTAACTTAGCAAACTGCGCGCAGGCCCTACACTGCAGGCCTGAGTTCCCTTCTCCGCGCACCTTTGCATTACTAGCCCTGGCACACACAGTGCACATCACTAGGGACTTTACTAGTAAGGCAGCCTACCAATCATGGCCAACCAATTACCATTACACTTTTACACAGGGAACTCTTGTACTTTGACACGGATCAGCAGTGGCAAGGTACCCAAAGCTTCTAAAAGCAAAGGAGGTAGAGGCAAAAAGTCAGGGGTAATCACGCCAAGATAGGCAAGGTCTAACACGATGGTATAGATCTACCATCTTACAATAAACATGAATACATACGAATATATAAAACACATGATAAAAAGATGCGTACTCCCACAATGCCTTACTAACAAGACATACCTACATGTATCTAGTATGTGTATCGGTGTTAAGCCAAGAATCCCTCTAGGATTTAGTCAACCCCATTACCTGAAGTGAGAGACTGTGGGACCCCGTCTTGGTCTCGAGTTGGACACCCCGCGAGGGATGTTAGACCACTGCGAGCTGGAGTGTCTGCACGCAGGAACCTCAGCGTCTCTGGTAAGTGTGTCAGCTGGGAAGTCTCGTTCTCTTCTCCCTTATCTTAGCAAGATGTGATGTATATATACCCATAGGTCTCCCCAGGGATCCAACCTCGCTGTATTACTGTTTCGGCCTAAGGATGACGTCAGGCATGAACTTTATACATAGATATTATACAGGAGATGGTCGTCCTGCTGTGCTTCCAAGAATCCTCATGCATAATGTATGAGATTTCGAACTAGGGAAAACCAGTGTTCTGAATGCAGTGTCGTATCTAGGTAAAAAATCAGTCCCTGTAAACCGTTACAAGTGTAATGTAGGGAAGAATATAGGTGAAGGGTAATGAAGTTACCGGGGCCTATATTATGGTACCTATATGGAATATAACACAAGGGGTGCCCTCATTTGGATTAGGCCGGAGGAGCCTTTCCAACTACATAGGTCAGTCATGGACCCGGAGGGTAGGTCCGGGCTAGTGCTGAGATGACTGGATGGTAAGGACGTGGCACTGCTTAACATATATGCCCCCAACACTGACCAGGTGCCATTTCTGGACAGCCTTATGGCCCTCCTTCCCTCCATGCTTCCCTATACCAGAATAGTTGGTGGCGATTTTAACTGTGTGGTCAATCTGGGGGGCCATGGTACCTGCAACTAACATAGCAGCTGGGTGCAGCATTGGGGGCTGATGAACTGTTAGAGAATGAGGAACCTGACCGTTAGTGTTTACTCCTTCTGCTCTAGTGTGCACGAATTAGAGGTGAGACTGGACAAGGTGCTTGGCTGCCCGCAGAAGTGTGAGAGGGTGCTAAACGCTGAATATCTGGTGCAGACTTTTTATGATCACTGTCCTCTACTGTGCACTTTCCAATGGTCTGTGCATTGGACTTGAATCCCCTCTTGGAGGCTAGACCCATCGCTTTTGGGGGACCAAGTATTTAGGGCTTCTCTGCTAGAGAAAATCACCGCATATTGGACTGATAACCAGGGCTCCTCTGCATGAGTAGAGGTTGAATAACAGGCATTCAAGGTGGTCATGCATAGGAAATAAGTTGGGGGTGCTCAATTGCATTCTAAAATACGACAACAGGGGGCGTGGCCAAGATGGCGATCTAAGCGGTCGCATACCCCGGAGGCTCCTCGTTCCTGAACCCCAAACCCAGCCGAATAACCTAGCATACCCCCCCGTTGTGCACCACAACAGGTGGCACGACAAGTGGGAGTGCGGCGACACCCCCGCAAACTCCATCAGGCGTCCTGTGCGGCTGGTAGGAGCCTCGGAAGACCGAGCGGGTAGCGGCTGGAGGAGACGATCGGGCCGGAAGCCCAGCACAACAACAGAACAGGAAGGACAGCCGTGATCCGCCCAGGTTGAGGCGCAGGCGGACCCGGCGGGGGCTCACCAGGGGCGCCCAGCGGAACGGCGAGTGAGCACCCACAGCATCGACGAACACCTCAGGCGCCGGCAGGAACAGAGCGGTGGTGGAGGGGTGGCCCCTGCTCGATCGGCGGCGCAAATCGAGCGCCCGGCTTGAGGGCCTAGCTGGGCGCGAATCCGGAGTCCCGTGAGCGAGCTGGGTAGGACGCCACGCCTGAAGGTGACGGCAGGGGAGGGCGCGGTGGAGCGGTGAGCGACCTGCAGAGCCTGGCTCCGCCGGAGACAATCGGCCCAGAAGACCGGGCGGGTAGCGGCTGGCGGAGACGCTCGGGCCGGAGGCCCAACAAAACGTCGGAGCGGGAAAGACTGAAGCGATCCCAACAGGTCGGGATACAGGCGGATCCGACGAAGGCCCAACACGGGCACCCTGCGGAACGGCGAGTGAGTACCCGCAGCAGCGTCGAACGGCCTAGCTGAGCGCGCACCCAGAGTCCCCCGAGCGATCTGGGGAATAGGCCACGCCTGAAGGTGACAGCGAGGGAGCAGTGAGCGACCCGCAGAGCCCGGCTCCACCGGAGACCAGCTGCCCGGTAAGCCTCCGCGGAGGGGAGTGCCAAGGCCCAAAGTGAAGTGCACTCGGCAGTGGGGGAGAGGTGGGCCTAGGGCACCAACACCGACAACAGCCCAGTTAACAAAGGACAGACAACAGGGTGCATAAACAGCGGAGGCGCTCGGCGGATGGACAGGGGGCCCACCTCCTAAATTAGGTCTGGCAGCAAGGGGGCAAACATCGGAGCGGGAGCGGAGTGGGGCAGCATAGCACAGTGGACAGGTGGGGAAGGCCCCCGGTGCGGTGGAGATTGCGGCAGTGGCACTGGGGGGGCTGCTCCCAACTCGAGCAAATTAAGCTGCAGTAAGCGCATCCGAGGCGGATCGGCTGGAGGCGGTCCCTATCTAGGCGACAACGCATACAGCGGGCGGAACCACAGATTGGCCTCCAAGAATCAACGCCTCCAGGGTCCAGGGCCGCACATGGTGCGCAAGACCGTAAAGAGTTCATCACTTCCCCAAAGGGTTTCACGGCTGGCCGAAGACACCAACACCAAGGCTGAAACCAGGGAACAGATCTAGGCGGCGGGGCCGTGGCGGGCCCGCCGGTCTGATCACAGCAAACTAGCCGCGACAGGAGACGCCCTTCCGAACGAACACTGGCGCAGGAGAACCACACTACCGGCACGCAACAGGTCGTCCGCAAACGGAAGGAATAACGGCTGTTGTCCGGGGCAGCCGGGGGCCACCGCCCACACGCGAAAACACAGAATCGCACCACAGGACATAGGAGTGAGGCAAGCTGAGTGACCTAACTCAGCGTCATCCAAGCATCCAGAGGTGATCCACACGTGCAGTACACGCAGATCTAGTGGGGAGGCAGAAGACCGGCCACCTGGGTGCCCCAACATATCTACAGTGAGGAAAAAAGGGGAAAGAACACTGAAAGAGATGTTGACCAAAGGCTCCTTGTCCGGGGAGAAGGGGGGACGAACTTCCCGGCCCCTAAAACACAAGCAGAACAAGGCGATGGAGAAGCGCCAATCACACGACTATTCCTAGAAGCTCTTTTCAATACGCTGCGAGAGGATTTTCAAACGCTGAAGCAAGAGGTGGCAAGTGAGGTGAGAGAGATCCGACGCGACGTTGACGAAATTGGAGAGCGAGTCGCCGCCATCGAGGAGCGTGAGCAATCCAAAGGCGAAGAGATAGAGCAACTACAGCAGGAGCTTATTCGACTCAAGGATCAGCAGATAGACTTGCAAGCCCACGCGGAAGACCTTGAAAATCGGTCACGCCGAAACAACATCCGCGTTAGGGGGGTTCCACTGAAAGAAGAGGGGCCAGACACCGCCCGATATCTTCAAGAACTTCCGTATCCGGCAGTCATGCGAGAGACGGACGTCTTTCATCCTCCAAGTTCCAGGCGCACCCGCCTGTCACTTTGCCTTCCGGCTTTGCCGTTTTCCCTAGCGTTCTTCTAGCTTTCTTTTACGGGTCCTGCACCGGGATCCTTTTCCCTGGTCATACGCGTCTGGACAGTTTCCCCAGACTCCAATCCTTCTCGCTAGACGTCCATTACTTTCCTTACGTCCAGGTTTTCACCACCGCTCGGCCCTGAAGAGTCACGGGAACATTCCCTATGTGACGAAACACGTGTCGGCTGGTCATTTTTTTCTTTATTGCATCATTAAATATTCCTGATATACTCTACTGATGTCGATCTTACATTGGGCAACCTTTGAGACTTTGCTTTGATCTATTATCCCAATTACGTGTGCACAGGATTGTGTCCATATCTTCAAGACCTGTTTAGGGAGATCCTGGAAGAGCCCCTAGACTTTGACATTCGCATTGATCGTGCACAAAGGGTGGGAATGGCACGGCGGGCACCAGCCCCTCCGCCGGACATTCTAGCGTTTTTGCCAGATTTCCCTCTCAAAGAGCGCATACTACGTGAAGCCAGAAGTAAGTAACCCCTCAAATACCAAGGTAAACCCATAGCACTATACCAAGACCTGGCCTCTACCACTCTACAAAAGAGAAAAGCATTCAAAGAAGTGACAACGTTTCTGAAGGATAAAGGAGTGTCCTACTCATGGGCCACCCATTCCGATTGATCTTCAAGTGGGGAGACAAGCTGCATCAAATGAGATCACTACATGAAACGTGCGCGCTCCTGGGCCTCGAACAACGGGACTCGGAGGAATCGCCCATCCGCACACAAAGATCCTCAGGGGGAGGATGGCAAAGAGCAGGCCGCAGACACTTGCCTAAACGGGAACACGGCCGGATCACACCACCATCACACAAGAACGACTGGCAGCCCTGGAGGCAGTTTCGAGGGACACTACCTCGCCGGACAAACTTTGAGATGCATAGGGGGACGATATTACACTAAACTATAGCCAGCTGGGGGGGGAAGGGGGGGAGGGGCCCGGGGCACTTGGTCCACATTTTCACCCCGATTTCTCACTTCCAAATGTCCGCGTCACAGAATGTTGGACATTGGACTATGGGTACACCTGGGGTATGTCTAGTTGGGGTTAGGGAGGGATGGGGGAGACCCGGGGGAGGCGGAGGGAGGGACTCAGGGGAGGGGGGAAGCATGAAGGTGGGCAAGACGCACTCCCAGCACAGACTCCATACAAAGAGAAGATACGCCATAGGGATCTTTGAAGGGAGGGAGTTGGGGTTAGGGAGGAGGGAGGGAAGGGGAACCGGTGTGCTAATGGAGAGTGGGCATGGACGTAAGCCAGAGCCATTGACACATGGAACAAGGGCCCAGGGACGCAGACACACGCGAAGCAAACCCAGCCTACCAAAGACACAAGCACAAACACCACTTGTAAACCCAATATGTCGCAACATGTTCTTCGGGTGTTGACCCTCAATGTGAGGGGTCTAAATAACCCTGTTAAAAGACGAGCTATCATATCTTATCTGGAGCACTCTGGGGCAGATGTGTGCCTCCTACAGGAAACGCATCTCCTCTCTAAAGATTGGCATAGAATGAGGTCCCGCGCATTTCCCCAGCAATTTTACTCCTCTACTATGGATAAGAAAGCAGGGGTGGCCATATTGCTAGCTAGGAAATTTCGAGGCACAGTGGGAGACAAGGTAGCAGAAATCAAGGGTAGGCTGTTGGCCTACAGGCTCTGGGTCGGGGGAGCTTCCATAGTGGTGGGGTCCATCTACACCCAAATGAAGGACAAGAAAAGTTCATCAAGGGAGCCATATCAGAGGTACTCAGTCCCCAAGACAGACGGATATTAGTGGGAGGCGACCTCAACCTGGTCATGGACTCAGAGAAGGATAGATCCGGGCAACGGCATGGCCAAACAGGAGCCCTGTCAGAGGAAGGGCAGGAATGGCTGGCACATAGGGGGCTGGTAGACATATGGCGAGAGGCTCACACTCATAGCAAGCAATACACTTATTACTCAAACGCACACCATACGTATGCCAGATTAGACCACTTCATAGGGTCGACAGAAATCAATGCCCTAGTGGACACAGTAGACATTACTCCAGTGGGGCTCTCAGACCACGACGCGGTGATAGTGACACTGGACGTGCCCCCAACTCAAAGACCAAGGGGGAGGTGGAGACTCAGGGAGAATCTGCTGCTGCGCAAAGAAATATCCCAACAGGTACACAAATGTATCACTGACTACCTCGCGATGAATGATACACCGGAGACGTCTCTAACAGCGCTATGGGGGGCCCTCAAGGCGGTCGTGAGGGGGAATTGATAGCCATCTCCGCAGCGGAGCTCCGGGACCGGAGAAAAGAGAGAACAGCTTACGGCCAATGTGGTGGAGCTGGAGCGAGTACACAGCCGGACAGGTGCCCCTAGAATATGGCGTCAACTGAAGGCAGCCAGAGCGCAGCTGGCAGGCCTGGACCTCGACAGGGCGGAATATGCGGCTCTGCGGCTCAAACACTCATACTACGTAGGGGAGATAAGACAGGACGCCTTCTGGCCAGTAAACTAAGAGCCCGTGCCCAGAGGTCCAGGATTGCAGCCCTTCGGAACCCCAAGGGGGAGGTGGTAGAACGAGACGACCAGATAGCTGAAACTCTCAGAGAATTCTTCGCCTCCCTATATAGCAAAGATGCTCGAACTCAACCAAATGGAGAATCGTATCTGCAACATGCCGCTACCACGGCCTTAAACACGGTGGGAGCAGAAGCACTGGATGCGCCGATCCGAAATCGAAGAAGTGATAGGTGCCATTTCCCGTCTCAAACCACTGAAAGCTCCAGGGCTGGATGGCTTCTCGGCGGGGTTTTATAAAGCGTTCTGTCCACTCATCGCCCCGATTTTAACTCGCCTTTTTAATTCGTTCCAGGGCCCCGGATCTATTCCCGCAGACATGCTCGCAGCAGATATAGTGGTCCTTCCCAAGCCCGGAAAAGACACTACTCAATGTGGCTCATACCGGCCGATCTCCTTACTCAACTTGGATCTCAAATTGTTTACAGGGGTTCTGGCGTCTAGACTGGGCCCACGCATGCCAGGCATTATCGAACCAGACCAATCCGGGTTCATTCCCAATAGACAAAGCAGCGATAATACCAAACGAATCATGCATATAATTGATAAAGCCCACCATAACCAGACGGATGCCCTTTTACTGTCAATAGATGCTGAAAAAGCATTCGACAGGGTAGACTGGGGCTTTATGGATAAGACATTGGCGCACTTTGGCTTGGGTGAGCGATTTAGGGCATGGGTAACAAGCTGTTATGACAAACCCACGGCTACGATCCGGGTCAACGGAACGAGTTCCCAGCCCTTTGACATTCAAAGGGGCACGAGGCAAGGATGTCCGTTGTCACCTCTCCTATTTGCGTTATATGTTGAGCCCCTAGCACAACGGATAAGGGATAACCCAGATATCCTCGGTATCCCCTTTGGAGGGGAGAAACACCCAATCAGCCTCTATGCGGATGATATCCTGGCAGCCCTAGAGACACCCAAGCGCTCGGTCCCGGCTTTCCTGCGGGAACTGCACGATTTTGGTGAGGTTTCCGGCTTTAAGATTAATGTGGGGAAATCCATGATATTACCACTTGGTCTCTACGAAACTACACCAGGGGCACCACACGGCGAGTTCGGGGAGCTACAATTTCAAGACAAGATCCCATACCTGGGGATAGTCTTGACCCCCTCCACAGAGCACACAATCGCCCTAAACTATTCCAATCTCCTTTCGCGTGTTCAGGGAGATCTGCGTAGATGGCAGAAGCAATCCCTGTCGCTCCTGGGCCGTATCGCTGCAATCAAAATGTCTATCTTGCCTCAAGTGCTATACTTTTTTCAGACCATCCCAGCCTGGCCTCCCAAAGGCGTCATTCATAAATTGCAAAGTGCTGTGCAACAATTCATCTCGGCCGGGAAGAGGCCGAGGATGAATAGGGAGCTAGCCCATCGTCCCCCCGACGAAGGAGGGCTGGGAATTCCCAATTTATTGGATTACTTCCGGGCGTCGCAACTCAGATACTTGGTAGAATGGAATAGACCGGAATCAGAAAAGAGGTGGCTGTTTCAAGATAGGGCGATGGCACAGCTAGACCTCTGGAAAGTACCATTCCTCAAACGCCCGGATAGGCCCCCGAACCTTACACTCTCCCCATTCACATGCACTGTTATGCAAGTGTGGGACACAGTGGCGACAAAACGTGGACTTACCTCCTTTCCCTCGCCGTTAACTCCCATATTCGACAACCCGGAATTCCCACCGGGGCTTGAAAAGCGAGCGTTCCCACAATGGAGGGCGTCAACATGCAAGTCAGCCGGGCACTTATTCGACCTAGAGGGGTTCCTCCAACTCTCGGAGATATCACAGGCCTACGACGTCCAGAGACCGCAGAGACTCCAATATTTCCAAATTCGCCACTGGCTAACACACCCAGACGTGCGCTCGTTGGTCGGTAGAAAACTGACGGCCTACGAGAAATGGCTCGTCACCAAAACCTCGGATAAGAGGATGATTTCCGAACTCTACCGACTGATTCGCCTCCCGGCTCACCCGGGACCCTCGGCTGGACAGAGGAGATGGGCAAGGGAGCTTGGTAGAGAGCTGACCGGAAAAGAATGGCGGGACATTTATTTTAGGGCAAACCACACGGCTAGGAACACAGCAGGCAGGGAGGCTGCGGTCAAGGTAGTAACATATTGGTATTTGACACCTGCCAGACTACATAAGGGAAACCCTGATCGTAGCCCTACATGTTGGAGAGGATGTGACGAAGAAGGCACACTGACTCACCTGTTATGGGACTGTAGGGAAGTGACAGGATACTGGACGGCAGTCCTAGACGATATAGACAAACAATTCGACACAGAAATCCCACGCTTCCCGGCCTACACCTTGCTGGGGCTCCCTAACCCGATTACGTACCCACTGAAGTCAGTTAGGGGAAGGCAGATGGGCCTGGCTATGGGGGCAGCGGTGCAACACATTCTCTCTCTATGGGGCACACGGAATAGCCCAACTCACACGGGGTGGCTACACAAACTGTGGTACACGTTGGGCATGGAGAGAATCCAAACTAGCCTTACACAATCCTCAGACACGTTTGCTACCACATGGCAGCCCCTACTATCACTACTAGCGATGGAATTCAACGAAATCACCTGCCCGAAATACCTTCGCCTTCTGCGACTAACTGTTATCCCACAACCTGGGGCAGCTTCCTGAGACACGGCGCACACGGGCTCTATATACACCGAAACACCAAGGATCCGCCATAGCACACCGGTTCGGGGAGGGGGGACATAGGGACGGGGGGATGGGAGTTGTATATTTTTATTAGCTATTGTATGTTACACGGACAAGCTGGGCCTCCGGCGGGGGCCCGAAATAGGATAAATAATATATGTATTATGTCTTTTCACTTATCTGCAAACCAATAAAACAAAGTTAAACATAAAATACGACAACAGGAGGCGGGTTTGATGGTCCCATGCAGGACTGGAAGACACGCCGGGTGGAAGGGAGGAGCTGCTCGCCGAGTGTGAAAAGCTGGTCGCCTTGGCGGTATGCTTGTGCCAGTCTAATTACAGGGCATACATGGCGAGTGCCCATGCTGATAGAAATAAAGCGGGGAGCATGTTAGTCTGGCCCCTAAGAGAGGAGACTGTGGGCCATACTAACCTACAGGTTCAGGAGCCCAGCGACCAGCATGTGTTTGTGCAGGAGGATATAAACACAGTTTCCCTGCATTTCTATCTTGCGGTATTTGCTGCGGTAATAGAGGTCAATGACTCGGAAATATCCTGCTACATTGTGGATGCTTGACCCAGGGCTGGCCGAGCAGTTGTGGGATGAGATCACAGTGCAGGATGTTCAGGGTGCCGTCAAGGAGATGGCAAGGGGCAAAGTTCCTGGTACTGTCGGACTACCTGCAGAATTCGACTCTACCTACCTGACAGCAGTTGCCTCTATACTGGTGACGGTCATTAATGAGCAGATGCATGCTGGCATGCTTCTGATATCCCTGCGCGAGGCAGTATTAGTGTCACAACCAAAGAAAGGCAAGACCCCTTGGCGGTGGACTCCTACTGCACTTTATCCATGCCCAATACATGTTATAAAATACTGAGCAAAATACTACCCAATAGAATGCTTCCGCATATGACCAAGCTGATACACCCTGATTGGACAGGCTTCATTCCCACTCACAGCATGCTACCAAATATCCAACAGCTTGATACAGTCCCAGATACTCAAGAGTTATTACCAACCGATGCCCTGACCAAGTCAGTGGCTACATGCAAGATGTTCGACTCCCTACGATCAATCAATCAATCAGAGCATTTGTATAGCGCGCTACTCACCCGTGAGGCTCTCGAGGTGCTGGGGGGAAGGGGGAGGGGTGCTGCTACTGCTCGAAAAGCCAGGTCTTGAGTAGCCTCCTGAAGGTTAGTAGGTCCTGGGTCTGCCGTAGGAGGATGGGGAGGGTGTTCCAGGTCTTGGCGGCGAGGTGGGAGAACGATCTGCCGCCCGTGGTCGTTCTTCGGATGCGGGGGACGGTGGGAGGGCGAGGTCGGTGGAGCGGAGCTGGCGGTTCGGGGTGTAGAAGGTGAGTCGTCTGTTGAGGTATGCTGGTCCAGTGTTGTGGAGTGCCTTGTGTGCATGGGTGAGGAGCTTGAAGATGATCCTCTTGTTGACTGGAAGCCAGCGCAGGTCTCTCAGGTGGGGTGTGATGTGGCTGCGGCGAGGGATGTCGAGGATCAAGCATGCAGAGGCGTTCTGTATGCGTTGTAGTCGTTTCAGTAGTTTGGCCGAGGCTCCTGCGTAGAGGGCGTTACCGTAGTCCAACCTGCTGCTGATGAGGGCCTGGGTGACCGTTCTTCTTGTTTCGGTGGGGATCCACCTGTAGATCCTGCGGAGCATGCGGAGGGTGTTGAAGCAGGAGGACGAGACGGTGTTGACCTGCTTGGTCATGGAGAGTGTTGAGTCGAGGATGAACCCCAGGTTGCGTGCGTGGTCGGTGGGTGTTGGTGCTGCTCCCAGTGCGGTCGGCCACCAGGAGTCGTCCCAGGCCGAGGGGGTGGAGCAGAGGATGAGGACTTCCGTATTGTCCGAATTCAGCTTTAGACAGCTGTTCTTCATCCACTCGGCGACGGCTTTCATTCCTTCGTGGAGGTTGGTTTTGGCGGTGAGGGGGTCCTTGGTGAGTGAGAGGATCAGCTGGGTGTCGTCGGCGTAGGAGATGATGTTGAGGTCGTGCAGTCGGGCGACGTGAGCGAGCGGTGCCATGTAGATGTTGAACAATGTCGGGCTGAGGGATGAGCCCTGGGGTACGCCGCAGATGATCTTGCTGGCTTCGGATCGGAAGGGGGGGAGGCGGACGCTCTGGGTTCTGCCGGAGAGGAAGGAGGTGGTCCATTCCAGTGCCTTGTCTCGGATCCCTGCGTTGTGGAGGCGTGTGCATAGGGTGCGGTGGCAGACAGTGTCGAAGGCGGCTGAGAGGTCCAGGAGGATGAGGGCCGCGGTTTCGCCGTTGTCCAGTAGGGCCCTGATGTCATCAGTGGCGGCGATGAGGGCAGTTTCGGTGCTGTGGTTGCTGCGGAACCCGGACTGGGACGGGTCCAGGATGGTGTTCTCCTCGAGGTAGCGGGTCAGTTGTCTGTTGACGGTCTTCTCGATGACCTTTGCCGGGAACGGGAGCAGGGAGATGGGTCTGAAGTTCTTGAGGTCCTTCGGATCAGCTTTGGGTTTTTTGAGTAGGGCATTGATCTCGGCGTGCTTCCAGCTCTCCGGGAAGGTCGCGGTCTCGAAGGAGATGTTGATGGCCTTGCGGAGATGGGGTGCGATGGTGGCGCTGGCTTTGTTGAAGATGTGATGTGGGCATGGGTCTGACGGAGAGCCGGAGTGGATGGTGTTCATGATTTTGATGGTTTCATCGTCGTTTACGTTGGTCCAGGTGAGCAGGGGATTGGTGTGGATGATGGCCGTGAAGTCGGAGGTCTCGGTGGTTGTCGGGGCGGTCACGTTGTTGAAGCTGTCGTGGATGTCTGCGATCTTGCGATGGAAGAAGGTGGCAAGGGAGTCACACAGGTCTTGAGAAGGTGGGATGTCGTTGGTGTTGGAGCTAGAGTTGGAGAGTTCCTTCACGATGTTGAAGAGCTCTTTGCTGTTGTGTGCATTGTTGTCTATGCGGTCTTTGAAGGAGGCCCTTTTGGTGGATCTGATGAGGTGATGGTGTCTGCGGATGGCGTTCTTGTGGGCTGCGTAGCTGTCCGGTGTCTGTTCGCGGTGCCATTTCTTCTCTAGTTTTCGGCAGGTTTGCTTGGAGGCCTGGAGGTCCGTGGTGAACCAGCTGGCTCTCTTGTTGGTGTGTCTGTTGGAGGGTACGATGGGATTTTTTTGTACGCCGTACTCCTGGGGATGGGGTTTGGAGTGCCATTTGTTAGATGGACCAGGCCCTCCTGTATTCCCAGCTGTGGGCACAGGTTCCGACGGGTCCGGTGATTTCTGAGGAACACGCTGTGGAACTTAGTAGCCAACAGGGCTGCCCGCTATCCCCCCTACTGTTCACGATTGCACTGGAGCCACTTACATTAATAGTGCGACAGGGAAGACACTACCGAGGCCTACGGGTGTCGGGGGATCATGTCTACATCTCCTTGTACACAGATAACCTGCTGCAATATATGCTTGGTGCCTCTACTGACTTGGAGGGCACTGCAGTGATCCTGTCTGACTTCAGGTGACTGTCTGGACTAGAGGTGGACTGGTGTACGACATGCGCCTTTCCCATATGACCTGACTGGTGCCCCTTTGTCATCCGGGGATTGAGCTGGGAGGATGCTTCTATTCGGTATCTCAGGTGGATGTGTGCAGATCTTCGAATTTACTCCACAAGGTCAACTTCACTAGGGCTTTAACAGCTGTACAGAGTTCAATATCCTTCTGGAGTACCCTAGAGATCTCAGTCCATGGGCCGATCACCATATCTACGATGGTCCTTCTGCCACACCTGCTATACCTCTTCACTGCACTGGGGTCTGAGCTCTGCAAGTCTTATTTCCCTGACCTGGATAGCCTACTTGCCATGCTATACTGGGGAACCTCCAGATGTAGAGTGGTTCTCGGGCAGCTTCACTTACAGGTGGATGAGGGGAGATTGGCTGCACCCAACTTCGAGTTATACTATCTAGCTGTCTAACTGCAGTGGGTCGCTCAATGGAGATTGGAAAATTGAGTTGCGACAAACACTTGTGAGCAAGGAATGCCAGCCAAAAACTCCTGACTCCTATCCTGATGTGTTCCACTCCAGCTTCAGTGATCCAAAGGGAGAACGTCCTTATCTGCGCATCATGCTATGCATGGGGGAGGGCCTTGCAGAGAACCCACGCTAGGACTCCATACTCCGGTGAATTTCCCTTTCTGGGCCAGTACTGGCCACTCCTTGGAGGATGGGTCAGCCTTGAGACATGGCCAGACACAGATGTGAACATTACGGGGGATCTCTTTACTGGAGGTAAACTGGCTTCCTTCAAGGATCTTAGAGAGACTTATTATGTACCAGCTGGGCATTTCTTGCTGCATGGTGCCTTGATGGGTTGGGTTCATGACTGGTGGAAGATGGGTTCCTCAGAACCTACTGAACATGAATGCCTCAGTTATCTTCTTCTTATTTCCAGAATGACTAAGACAATTACTTTATTGTATTGGACTCTGTTATGAGGAGCACAACCAGATGCAGGTGGGAGGTGGACCTGGGCCCCGCGCTATTTAAATCTGCCTGGAAATTGATACTGAGGTCTACCCCCAAGGTACCTCGTAATGCCAGGTTCAAATCTATCCAGTTCTTGTTCCTGCACTGGGTGTACCTCACACCACAGAGACTGCACACTATGTTCCCAGGACGTCAGTGAACTGCCCTCACTGTCGTGTGTTGGAGGTGGGGTTCTTCCATATAGTATGGTCCTGCCCAACCTTAGCCCTTTATTGGACTTCAGTCATTCTGGTGATACAGCGAGCCACGGATAGGCAATTTGTGTACACTCTGCAGTTTTGCCTACTGGGCTTGCATACTTGCAGCATGACTCGAAAAGTGAAGGACCGATTTACAAACTTGGCCCTATTACTTCCCAGGAGATAGCTAACGATGAGCTGGAAATATGCCTCTGGCCCTGATCTGTGCGGCTGTAACAGGGAGCGGATCAAGTGGGCGGATTGCAAGAGAGAAGCACTGTACAGGGAAGAAACTTGGAGACTGTGGAGATTTCCCCTGAAGACCTCCTGGGACTCGATCCTGGTGCCACCCTGCGTCTGGTTAGACAAGGGAGAATCAGGGACATGAGGTGTTATCCCCCTGCATCCCCAATCAAACATGAGGTGTTATCCCCCCGCATCCCCAATCACTCGCTATATCAGTTTGCTCAGATTCTACCCCTGCTGCTACTAGCATCCTTGCTGACCCCACGGAGTGGCCCCGGTTGGCTCAAACCAGATTTACCTTGGCGCCATCTGGATGGTGTGGCTGATTGGCACGCCAGACCAGGGCGACTGAGGAATGTGATGGCGAAGATTGCATGTGCGTGCTTGGGATGAAGCAGGGGGACCCAGCTCACGGAATGTTGGGACCATCCCTGGTATATTCTTAACCATATCATTGGCCCTTCCACTCTCCAATGCCCATCATGATGGGATTATTACTCTGTTTATTGTTATTCTGCTACTGCTCACCTACCTAGTTTGTTGCAATTCTGTGCAATTTTCTTGTGTGACTTTCTTTTTTCGAACTGTACTTTGTATCAAAAATGCAATAAACAGATTTTTAAAAAAAGGGCGAGTAGTGAATTCCATGGTGTGTTATGTTATATTTGTTAATATATTTTATATAGCGCTCGATTGCCTGAAGGTGTCTTGGCGCTGCCTTGGGAGGAGCCAGAGTACTAAGAGAATATGAGAACAGAGGACATGGCTAGTGATTTAAAAAGCCATGTTTTCAAAGCCTTTCTGAATTGGAGAAGGTTTTGTGACTCTTTAAGGTTAAGGGGAAGGGAATTCCAGATTTTTGCAGCTTCTTGAACAGAGAAAGATATTCCACCCATGGAACATTCGGGTGAGGGGAGCCATTTCGAGCGATGGATCCTTTGTTGTATGTATTTCTAAATTGTCTTTCTAATAAAGTAGGCTGTATTGCTTTGTTTGTGATACAAAGTAGCTTGAAGGTGGATCTTCTGGCAATTGGTAACCAGTCTAGGGCGCTCAAGGTAACGGAGATGTGTGCTTGTGGCTTTACATGTAGGTGGAGTCTAGGGACAGTGTTCTGAATTCTCTGTAGTTTTCTCATAGTTGACAAAGGTGAACCGTGAAACAGACAATTAGCATAATCCAGATTAGATAGGACAAGAGTGATGGTCACTTAAACCATGTGAGGGAATCCGAGGTGCAGGAAGATGTGTCGCAGTGTTCTCATTGTGAGAAAGCTTCGCTTGGCTATCTTATCCACTTGTGCCTTCACTTGCAGCTTGGTGTTTATGATTATTTCATGGTCATTAATTGTCAAGGTTCCAGCACTATGTCTTTAGTAAGTCTATTGCTTTAGTATCTGCCATCGTCTTCCCTGCACTCATCAGGCTGCACGGAGTGATTACTATGACAGTCTTGCTATCTGAACCTACTCTGTAGCCTAGGCACAACTTATTTTTTAACCTATGCTGGCATCAGGCAGCCAGGGCTGAATGGTGTACTCTGCATTCACAAAAGTGAGCATCTACACTGCTCGGCCATTCAGTGAATATGCAATAAGGTATTCAAGTGCCCTCGCAGGTAGTTCAGGAGGTTCTGCTGCTCAGAGTCTGACTTCTGCAGCTGAGGTAATTGGACAGAGCTAACAGCAAGCTCCCAGTGCTTTAAGAGCTCCTGTGGCCCCAATAGGCAGTGCTGCTGGAACAGTTTTCAGACTGGTGATGCTGTCATCAATGTCACATCACTGAACTCATAGGAATTCTGAAAAATCCAAGCATCACCTAAAAAAAAGTGTCCCGAAGGAGACACGCCCATTCAGCAAGAGAGTGGTATGGGTGTAGTATGTAGCTGGTGTTGCATTTAGGAGCACATTGTCACAAATATATTACTAAGTCTTGTTGTGGTAGCCACTGTCATTTACAGACCGCACATTTTCCTTTGAAATGGCCACTAACTTTGCACAGACATATGATTTTACTGACAAAACTATATAGTGTAAAAATGATATTGTGTAGAAATGGGGTTTCAGCAAATATTTGTCGTTTTCACCTCACCAAGTAAAGTGTCTTGATTTGTTTGAGTCTATTAAAATATCTGGGTCAGATTCACAATGGTATTTTACGAGTAGGATCTTAAGGAGTGCGAAGAATCAACACAGACAAAGACAACACAGTCCAATCTTTTTGTGTGCGAAGAGCCCTCACTCATGAAGATACTACTCGTAAAATACCTTTGTGAATCAGGCCCTTTGTTTCCATCATACTTAAGAATTAGATAAAAATGCGTTATTTGTGCTTTCCTGTTTATTT
The DNA here is from genome assembly GCA_963921515.1 of Calotriton arnoldi. Taxonomy (NCBI): domain Eukaryota; kingdom Metazoa; phylum Chordata; class Amphibia; order Caudata; family Salamandridae; genus Calotriton; species Calotriton arnoldi. The sequence continues at coordinate 1,240,242 of CAWUFW010005619.1, read as the reverse complement.
ATTTTTAAATATTTGTATTTGTATAATTCATATATCGGTAATTCAATTTTGTTGTGTGTTAGAAGAAAACAAATCCTACAGCCTTTCCTTTTACTCAGCAAGATTTTCACGTACTTCATCTTACAAAATCCTCACCCTTTGCAGAAAGCAATTTAAAGGAAACACAAATGTATAGGTTAAAAGAATAAGCTGCAATTTGTCAGAAGACCAGACTGTCATTTGACCTCCGTCTTTGAAGGCACAGCAAATGTGACAAGATAAACAACATTCAAAGCCATCTTTAATGCTCCAGCATGCTTAGTTAGATTCCCTCTCAAGGCTCAAAAAGCTGTTGTAGTTGGGCCCCTCCCACCTCTGGGCTCTGGTACATTGTACCGGTTGCACCACTGATAGCTATGCCCTGGGACATTCTCACATCCTTGATTTTAAAATTTGCTCTATCACCACCGTACGTTTTACTTCCCTTACATTTTCTTTTCATATTCTAAAAGGCTTGCATTATATTGGGCTGGGTAGTTATCTCATCGGCCCATCCCTGAAGGTGGGTTAAAGGGATGGGGCCATTGCAGCATGGTTTGGGGGAGGCATGATCCCCACTGTCACGGTAGTCTCTTTTCAGTGACTCCCAGCTTATTGCACCTAGCACAGAGAGTGCATAACCAGAAAGAGAGAGAACGAGAGGAGGGAAAGAGGAATTTCGGAGAAGGAAAGGGAACGGATGACGAGAGAGCGAGAGGATGGAGGGAGAGCAGAGAGAACTGGAAAAGTGCTTAGAAGAGTGAATTACAGAGACAAAGAATGGACAGGAGGAAAGGGAGAGAGAGAGGGGTGGAGGAAAGGGCTCTTTTGAAAAATGTTATCAGGCCTGATTTTGGTTCCCAGCTTGGCTCACATTTTCTCAATTCAGAACAAGAATATCAGTGAAACAGCAGTAATCAAGCATCGTTTATGGAGCTTAAATATTGGCAAATGAAAAAGTGAGGACTGCGAAAATGGTGCGCCCGAACAGCAGGCGGCAAGAACATTTTGATGCACAAATAAATCTCCCACTGACACCATTATCTTTTTTGTTTCTTGTTTGATGCGTTGTGTGGACCTACTGAAATAGGATATAAATATGTCCGTTGCACAGTCCCTTCAGATGGCGGTGAAAAAATAATGGAGGGCTCAACACTTCATTCAGCATTAGGCTTTGTTTACACTAAGACAAATAATACATGTTTGCACATTGGCAGATGAGGGTTCAACAAGATCAAAAACAAACATGAAAGACTACCTGTTAATTGCACCAATAATATGTGTTATTTGTTTTTTATGTTGGCAGGTCTTCCTCTTCGTGGTGTGACATTGGCAGAGATGCAAGCTGAATGGAGTTGTTGTTTATGAAATTGTACGGAGTTTTGAAGTAATATTTTATGAGACTGCAGGATGCCTTTGCTGAGGATCTTATTTGTGGCATATTGAGTTTGCTTCACATTTGCAAACTGTGCCAATTGCACCAGAAATGAACACGTTTTTTGTCTTGCTGTCAAATTGGAAGTGGTGCTTGTTGAGCTGTGGTTTTTTACATACCTTTTAATATTTTCAAATAATTTGGGGGGATTGTGTGCAAACGTCAACCTAAACACAATAGCATTAAAGGAGATGCCATCAGGCAGCTCTCCTATACTCTTTGAGGACCAGATTCCCTTCATTACTAGTGTTTTTTTTTCAATAAATGAACTGTGTATTGTTTTTGATTGGCCATCAAAATGACCTACGAATGAGGGTTCAGTGTTTTAAACTTTATCTTTACATTAACATATTTTCAAAGACAGAGGCAGTGTTTAAGTTCAGGGGGGTGACCCAAATCCTGGCACTCTTACTAATTATTCTAGTTCTTTCATCATTGCTGTCAGTGAATTCAATGGGGTATGCTGACTGTCACACTCTTGTCATACTGCTGAAGGCACACTGAGTCAATAGTACAAGAAGGCTCCAATAAATTGGACCTGGCCCTCTCTGCTGGGTCACCCCCCCCCCCACTTTTTGCCTTCACTCTTCCTGTTTTCTGAATCTTTTTTTGTTGGCTCTGCACACTTTACCACTGCTAAACTGTGCTAAAGAGCTTGTGCTCTCTCCTTTAGACATGGTAAAATTGGCTTACATCCAATTGCACATTTAATTTGCTCATAAGTCCCTAGTAAAATGCTACTACGTACTATATACCCAGGGCCTGTAAATTAAATGCTCCAGTGGGCCTGCATCACTTATCTAGCGACCCACTTAAGTAACTTTTAAAAACATGTTTCAGACCTACCATTGCAGCCAGTGGTCCATATTCACAATGGTAACCTTACACTTTTGTGTTAGGTTACTACTTTTGCAATTCACAAAACAATTTTACAATCTGCATCTTTGTGACTGCCTATATTTTCTTGTGTGGCATCTCCGCCACAAGTGCAGAGGCTCTGCAGTTGTTAAGATACTACTCATTATTGCAAGGCTTACCTCTCCATAGGATAAAATTGGGTTACCTTAATACATGCAATAAGTGATAACTTTCGTGTGGGAGCAGGTAGGAATGTCATGTGTTTTGTCTGAGGAATTGCGTTTTTAAACCCTCTTTAATGGTAAAGTTGAATTGTAGGTCATGTGAGAAAGCCATCCTTTTTGCCCTGATCACCCCCATTTTTTTGACTGTTACTGGTGGTTACCGACTCGGATTGTGCCCTGGGTTCCGCTAACCAGGCCCAGGGCTCCGTTAAAAGGTATATGGTAATTAAGTGTAATTACAATTGGCACTGACAACCTATTTGTAAGGCCCTAGTATATGGTAGGGCATGTAGGTTTAGAGGCCCAGTAGATTTAATGCACTTCAGAGTGACCTGCTGTGGTGCTTGCTGTCATTTTAAATGCCAGCCCTACCTTGCAACCTGCTTTTAAAGTAAAACTATGTCCAAATTCGAAGTTGGAGTTAAATGTACTTCCACAGCATTAAACTACCTTATTTGTACGTAGAAGCCACCCCTAAGGTCGGCCCAATGGTTGGGGCCATGTTAAAATATACATTATAAAAGATGTTTTATATACCCTGGTGAGGGAAAAACAGCCAATTTCATTTTTCCCAATTGTAGTACATTATTTCCATAGGCTAACACGGGAAGGCTTAATTTAACATTAATAAAATCTATCTTCTGACAGGAGTGAGCTAAAATAATACTTCAAAGTAATAAAGTAATAGTTGAAATAAATCCAGCAACTTGCCATGGCTAGATTTATTATAAATATCGCAGGAAAGAAGTTATAGAAATGCTTTCCTAAAGTTACCCAATTCAGCTCTGGAACAACCTCTTCTGATTGGTCAGCCTTTGACAGGCTGAGCAAAGCTGCCTTAATGAGGTGTGAAGTGGCCTGAACTGAGACAAAGGAGACTTCTGGTGAGAGGAGATCTGCTGCTTGCAGATACCAGGACAGGCAGGGGGCTGGGCAGCCAAACTTGTCTTCAAAGGGAGAAAGACAGTGAGGACAAGAACCATGCCTGCCCCAACATCCTGCATCCCCAGCCAGATGGGAGCCCCTTTAATTTAATTAGGAGAGGGTCTGGAAGGGGAGTGTAGGAGAAAGGTAGCTACAAATTTGGGTGGGTTTAGCCAGACCTGAACTTCCAGGGTAGGTTTTCTCCATTTTGATTTTTGTGGAACAGTACTTTCCGTGACAAGAAAATGCCAGCCTTCAGGGGAAGTGATCATCACAGATGGTGGCACCCTGCACTCCATTGGTCAAAGACCCCCTTCTCGCCTCCCCAGAAACCTGAATAAATATGGGAGAGCTGTCCAGCAGCTCAGATCCCTGCTTGGAAATAAGAAGAAGAAGGACTGCCCTGCTGAACCCCTGGTCTGCAGCAAAGAGGACTGCACTCATAATGACTGCATTTTCTGCAAACTCTGGGCTTCACAAAAGAGGACTTTGCCTTGCTTTAAAAGTTATAGGAGAGTTCTTCCTCACAGAAACAGGTACAAAAGATTTCAAGAAGTCACCTGCATCATCTCCACCAAGAAAAGCCCAGCTGAAAGTGCAGAGACAGAATATTGATTCAAAAATATCGAGTTGCACAAATATAGAGTTGCAAATATCGTGGGTCAGAAATATCGACATACAGATTCTCGTGGTCAAGAATATTGATTTTAGGTAAGTAATATCGATGTTAAAAATATAGTTGTTGAAAATATTGTTTGTTTATTAATTTTATGTATTTTAGTATATATGTGTTGTATGTTTTTTTGTATAAGAATTGTTTGTATTTTTAATATATGTGTTACATTTTTAGTAGGTACTAATTTTGTTTTTATTTGACTTTTGCGTTTTTACTTCCGTAGTGGGTTGTGGGTTTATAGGGGAATAGGGTGGGAAGTAATTTAATTATATTAAATGTATTGATTATTTTGTATTTACTATTTGTTTAATTGAGATGGTATAGTGTTAAATGTGTAAAGTAATTTATTATTAATTAATCATTGGTTGTTAATTAATTTACATTAATTAATTGTAATTAATTATGGTAATTGTGTGAATAATTTTAGGTGTGTGTTGTGGTGTTTACAGGTGTTAAGGGTGGGAAGAAATATATTTTTAATTGATGGATTAATAATTGGCTGTTAATTAATTTGAATTAATTGGTAAATAATTATGGTAATTGTGCAATTAATTGTAGGTGTGTGTTTTGGTGTTTATAGGAGTAAAGGGTGGGAAGTAATTTGTATTTAATTAATATATAGATGTTAATTAATGTAAATTATTTGATATGTATTTTAGGTAATCGTTTAATTTTTTGTCTGTTTTTACTTTTAAAGGGGTAAATGGTGGTTATTAAATACATTTTAATTTATAAATAAGTTTAATTGTGTTTTAATATTTTAGAGCTTAATTTAGGCGTGTGTTGCGGATATCATAGTGTTAAAGTGTATGTAGTCAATTAATGTTTATTAGATTTTTTATTAATAATTTTTTTAAATTGATTATTATGTTAATTTTGGGAAAAAATGTCATTAAAAATGTTGAAGTGTTTTGTTATTGGTGTGGTGTTACAGGGCAGGAATTACAATAAATACATGTATGTATTAATTAATTTGTTTGGAAATATTTTCTAGTTTAAAAGAATTTTATTTTATAAATGTATTTATTATTTTATATTGTATATTATTTGTAGGTCTTTTAAATGTAATTATTATAATATATATATATTTTTTTAATGTATTTAATATATTAGATTTTTCATTTCTAAATAGTGTTTATTTAGGTTTATGATTTTTTATAATTTTCAATATTTTTTATTTTTGTTTTAACTGTTTGAGTGTGAATAGTAATTTTTGTCTCTTTGCTACCCAACACTTTCCCTACTGTTGCACTCATGGGAGTGGGAATAGTAATTTTTTCAACCCCGCTATCCAACACTTTCCCTACTGTTGCACTCACTGGAGTTGGAAAAGTAATTTTTACACCTCCACTATCCAACACTTTCCCTACTGTTGCACTTACTGAAGTAGTACATTTGTACCCCTCCGCTATCCAACACTTTGCCTACTGTTGTATTTACTGTAGTGGGAATAAACGTTTTATCCCCTCTGCTATCCAACAGTTATTCTACTGTTGCATTCAGTGGAGTGGGAGTAGTAATTTTTACCCCTCCGCTATCCAACACTTTCCCTACTGATGCACTCACTGGAGTTGGAAAAGTAATTTTTATACCTCCACTATCCAACACTTTCCCTACTGTTGCACTTACTGAAGTAGTACATTTGTACCCCTCCGCTATCCAACACTTTGCCTACTGTTGTATTTACTGTAGTGGGAATAAACGTTTTATCCCCTCTGCTATCCAACAGTTATTCTACTGTTGCATTCAGTGGAGTGGGAATAGTAATTTTTACCCCTCCGCTATCCAACACTTTCCCTACTGTTGCACTGTTTGGAGTGGGAATAGTAATTTTTTCCCCGCCGCTATCCAACACTTTCCGTACTGTTGCTCTCACTGGAGTGGGAATATTAATTTTACCCCTCCGCTGTCCAACACTTTCCCTACTGTTGCACTCACTGGAGTTGGAATAGTAAATTTAATAATTTTTCTATCCAACACTTTCCCTACAGTTGCACTGATTGTATTGGGAAATGTAAGTTTAAATATATTTAATAGTTTAATGTTTTAAATTATTATACATTTTTTTTTATATTTTAAATTATTGATAGATATATTTATATATAATTTTCAAATAAATTAAAGAATAGTTTATTCATTATTTTAAAGTAAATATATATATATATATGTGTATAACTTATTATGTTTGTGTTTCTTTTTTTATTAAGTTTATTTGTTATATTTTGTTAAAATGTATATTAAATTGAATTTATTTTGTTGAAATTAATATTATTATATATTATATTATTTTATATATATATATATATATATTTAAATCGATACTTTTACATCGATATTTTTTACATCAATATTTTTGATTCAATATTTTTGTACTTACTTGTGTAGGTATGGGAGTGGATATTTTTGTATTCTATATATTTTTTTCTCGATATTTTTAACATCGATGTTTTGTCATCGATATTCTATTAGTGAACCCCAGCTGACCAGCGTCCAGTGGACTTTTAAGGCTTTGTCCAGGTGCAAATTGTAGTCCCAACTCTCCAAGGAGCAACTCAGAGTTTCTGGAACCCTAACTGGTTCTGTGGATCCTAAAAGGACCTTCTGGAAGATCCAGAAGTTTGGAATGATTTGGAGACATTTTGGTAAAAAGGTCCATAAGTTGACCGATGTGTCGTCAAGAGTCAAGCTGGCAACGTTGAACTGTGACTCGGCCTGAAATCCAGGTTTGCCCTGCTCAAAGCACCGTCGACGATGAGAACCAAGACCTCTAGAAGTCACGAGGCATTGTGTGGAAGCAAACCGCCGTCATCGAAGTGCAACCTTGCCTGACAAGGAGCCAAATTCGGCGTCTAGAGAAAACGCTCCAAAAAAAATACTAATTCAGAAAGTAAAAACATGACTGGGCCCAATCTTAGTAGATATCGGGGGTATAGGGTCGATCCAGGCTCTGACAATGCACAACTAAGCAGTAGCAATGGTGACAACGGTCGAGTCTCTGGGGTTAGTGACAAATGTATATGCCATCATAACATCTTTCTTAGTTAGCTGCACGTTATACCCGAGATGAAGCGAGAGATGTTCAGAGATTACAGCCCAAATGTTTTTAAGCAAGGGGCACTCAGCAAACATATGAACAATGACAGCAGAGTAGTCCCACACCTGGAGCAACTTGTCATATTATTACATGTTGCCCCGGCCCCTCTAAATATCTTCTCTGGTGTATTGTAAAGCTGGTCTATAGTTTCGAATTGTTACATTTTAAGATTAACAGAAAAAATTATCGATTTACGATGTCAAATGCATTTGTGATGTCTATGCGGAGCTGCTTGCTCCGCTTTGCCGCAAGCGTAAGTTGCCAATTTTCCCGATATGGAATCATAATTTTTATAAAATATTCTGATTGATAGCTTACCTAAAGTTGTACAAAACCATTGCAGAATATCGGAGTCGTCTGATTCGGCTGAGTTTAGCTGCCTGCGTAAGAGATAATTGTTAATCTGTAGGTACTCAAAAAAACATTGATGTGGGAGGCCATGGCGTGCTTGAAGAGCCGAAAATGTATACAGACCAGATGAGTCGAAAAGCTGGCCCAAGGTTTTTAGGCCTAATGTGAACGACTGCTTGGCCACAGTATCATGGATAATAGGTGGGATATTGGGATTACCCCACAGCGGAGTATACAGGTGAATATGGCATGGCATATTTACTGCAAATATCCCCCCAGATCAGATGGATATCCCTAATTATCTTGAACCACAATTGTTTAAAATAGTTCAGGTCTGTCTGTATGCAGAGAAATAACCGAAAGTTAGAGCCCATGGTCAGTTGTCAGCAGAATGCAAGACAGTCAGGTTCAGAGTATGTAAGTAGATCATGAATGCGCATTCAAAACGCTGCCCAAAAGTATAACTTAAAGTCAGGGAGTAACAGGCTACCTTGATTAGCATGTTGTTTCCTTAGTCATATCACCTGTCTGGATCGTTTGTAGCCCCAAATGGAACTGCTGATTACCCCCTCAAGGCCTTTATAGAATGAGTCAGGCACTCACAAAGAAATTGAGCAAAAAAGATATTGAAGTTTCGGAAGAATGTTCATTTTAACGCTATTGCATCACCTTATTAGACTAAGGGGTCGATTCCGATTCGGGCCGGAAATTTCTCCGACCGAGCCGGACCCGGAGAGATTTCCGACCGAATCGGACCCGTGCAGTCCGACCGAACGAGTACGATGCGGCCGTATGTTATCGGACACGAGTCGGTCGGACTCCCATTGAACTCAATGGGAGCCGGTCGTACAACGCGTACGCGGGCTCCCATTGCCTCAATGGGTGCGAGGCGGACAAGGGCGCCCCCTACAGCGAGTACGCCGCGAGCGCTTCGCGGCGTACACGCACAGGTAGGGGGACCCTTGGGTCCCCCTGTGTGCGCCTCGCACGGGTACGCGTACAGGGGGTCCGACACGGACCCCCAAAGTACGGCTCCGACTGCTCTTACGAGCCGGAGTGCGCGGCTCGGTCGGACTGCTAGCGGCGCGCATCGTACTTACCCGGCCGGGAAACGTCTCCATTGCGCGGTGCGAATCGGGTCCGACCGAGTCGGTCGGAGCGGTTCGAGTCCGAGCGAGTCGGTCGGAGTTGTCGGGACGCCCGGACGAGTCGGTCGGCGAATTCGCATCGTACTCGCTCGGCCGGACCCGCGTACGGTTCGGTCGGGAAACAGGCTTTCGCATGGCTTTTTTCCCGACCGAATGGTATTGGGTGCGCCTCCGACCGAGATCGGAATCGGCCCCTAAGTGGGAGACAGCTCCATACTCGCAGTTTAAGACTAACAGACTTCAAGAGGAAGTCATAGTTCAGCCCCATTATTCGGTCTATATTGGCACAGATCTTAACCACAAGGTATGTAGCTACTGGAGTGATACCAGGAACAGGGCAGTCAGAGTGGTAACCAAGAAAAATCTGAGCCTCTTCTAGGTTAAGTTTATAACCAGAAACCGCTCCAATTCTATCTGCCGCGTCCAAGATTTGGCCAATAGCTTCAAGGGGGTCCGACAAATATACAGCCACATAGTCTACGTAGGCACTGAGCTTCAGTTCTACCCCATTAAAGTTGACAGGATTAATCGAAAGATTAGAGATAAGCAGTTGGAGATAGGGCTCAATATAAAGAGCAAATAATAGCGAGGCCAAAGGACAGTCCTGACGTGTGTCACTGTATATATGGATGAGGGGAAAGCTTTAACTATTCATAATCAATCTGGCCATGGGATCTTTATACAAAGACCTGACCCTATATATATAAATCGTGGTCCAATTCCAATTCCAACTGCAACTGCAAACAGGACTGACCACAGAAAGAGGCATGATCAAATGCTTTTTTGGCATACAATAAAATCATGCCCACCTTACTGCCAGTCATTCTGGATACGTCAAACAGAGCTACTGTAGTATTTATATGGCTAGTGGTATCCCTACTGGGGATGATTTTATGCTGCTGCGAAGAGACAATATATTGCAAGAGAGGGGCACGTCTGACCACAAGAATTTAATCATATACTTTTGTGTCTGAATTCATAAGAGAGATAGGTCGATATGATCCCCTTTCTCTGGAGGCTTATCTTTCTTAAGAAGACTGCTATGCTAGTGGACTTCCAAGTTTCTGGCGCAGTTCCCCCACTATCAGTATGAGACACTAGCCTCATAAATAGAGGAAGAAGCGTATCGCTAAATACCTTATAGAACTCCAGGGGAATAGTATCTTCCCCTGCCGCCTTGCTAGAAGAAAGATATTTTATTGCACAATCTAACTACTGAATAGTAATATCCCCCCCAAACCTGAAGCCTAATGTTGGTCCAGACATGGCAGACCAGCCTTCTGTATATAGTCATTAATAGCAGCCTGTGGGGTTTGGTCGGGTAGGCCATATATTTCTTTGTAGAAATCACACAACTGACTGTCAATAGCTTGAATGCCGTAAAGGAGGGAGCCCTCCTTATCTTTGATGGATTTAATTGCATTCTTATACCTCTTTTCAACTATCTGAAATGCCAGTACACAGCAAATCTCTTTCCCATACTCGCACTGAAGAGTCTTATTGTTATGGAACTTAATTGTTATGTTAATTTAATTTGCAACATGTTCGAATTACCCCGAGGGGTATCTCGGCGCAACCAAGAGACAAGGCAACAAGAGCAGCTAGATCAGAACGACATTGACTTAAGTACTTTCTCGTGCAGACCTCGGTCAATAATGTATCTGAGGTACACCAGTTCCAAATAGATCGAATGCTCAGTTAGCTTTTTATCCCTAACAGCTAGCGCATGTTTAGTTTCTCACTCCAATAGCTGAACACGAATCTTAGAGACTTTATCTCTTTCATTCTTGTTTGCCTCCAGAACAAACTACATGATTGTCCTCCTAACAAAAGCCTTCAAAGTGTCCCATACAATATGTTGCGGGGCAGCGTCCTGTTTATCTACTATAAACCCTCTCATCTGGTCTATCAGTCAAGCTCTAAATGAAGAATTATAGAGAAGTGACTAAGGGAAAGTAAAACGGTGCCATGCCTGAGTAGTTCCAGGCAACCGTATTGTTAACAGGACCGGATTATGGTACAAGGTAATCTTGGGGCACACCTCCACAGCAGCTCATTGAAACAGCTGTTGAGGCAGAAGAATCAGATCTTTTCTAGAAAATTGCCTGTGCTGCGCTGAATAAAACTTATAGCAGGGGGTCAGGGGAAAAAGTGTCCCCCATGTGTCAACTATGACAGAAATGAAAGCCATTGTTTTAGCCATATGGTAATAGGCCTTGTGATTAGTGGTGTCAATTGAGCAGTCAAGAACACAGTTAAAATCACCCACTAAGAGCAATCCGTGACCAATTTAACAGGTCCAAATTTAGCTGATCAAACATTCCAGGATCATCAACATTCTAGCAATATACAGAACAGACAGTACTGTTGCAAAACCCAATTGGCAACTCTCTGGCCACATGCAAGTCCCTTGTAAAAAGTACCATAGGTACCAAGGGAACTGTGACCAGGGAAGACCTCTTAGGGCTGCAGCAATTATTGTGCCACTGTTAGAGGCCCTGTACCTTTACACGCACACACTGCCATTGCAGGCTGCGTGTCTTGGTGCAGAACAAAGTGAAGAGTCAATATGGCACACATCCCTGTGTGCCATGCCTACAATCTACTGCCCTGGCATAGGTAAGCCGCCCCTCTAGCTGGGTGCACTATACCAATGGTGAGAATACAGGTGCATGAGCCCTGTACCCCTACAGTGTCCAAATCAATTCTTGGACACTAAGTGCAGTAGTGCCATAAAGAATATATGGTCCGGGAGGTTGTCATTGCAAACTCCACAGCATCATAATGACCTTACTGAAAACTGGGAAGTTTGGTATCAAACTTCTCAGCACATTAAACCCACAATGATGCCAGTGTGGGTTTTAATGAAAAAAGCACTCAGAGGGCATCTTAGAGATGCCCCTTGAAAAACAACCTAATTCTGGTGTCCTGGCTGAGTGGCTGCTCACCAGCTGCCACCACCAGACATGTTTTTGGACCCCTGGTTTGAAAGCCAACCACTCTCTGGGCCCTGAAACAAAGCACATCCTGGGACGAGGTGCCAAGCCTCCTCCCCCAGGATGGGAAGGGTCCACAAAGGGGAAGCTTCAAAGGCTTGCCACATTTGTGAGCCTACCCCAGGCCTTTGCTGCTCCCAGCAACTGGCATCTGCCGGTTCTGACCCCCAATTTGGGTGAGAGAATCGGTGGGAAACCCGAGTTAGGAAGAGAGGTGTGCCGACCATTGCCAACCTCACCCATCAGGTGGGGGAGGCGAGGTGAAGCACAACTCAGTCCCCACCATCTTGCAGGTGGGGAGACCCAGCCAACCAGAGTGAGGCTTATGCCCCCCTCCCACTGGAGGGTGGCATAATAGGGAGTGTACCCACCCCAAGGAAGGGACTATTGGTCCCACCTGTACCTACCGGTAAACTCCCCCAAATTTAGTATTAAGGGTTGACCCTGAACCTTGTCACCACAGACCAGAGCTGAAAAGAAGAAACAAGAAGACGACGGACCAAACAGCCGTGCGGAGAGAAGAAGAGGAGGACACCCACTGACTTGGCCCCAGTCCTGCCAGCCTGTCCTGACCTCAGACTCCTCCAACAGAACCTCGGTGTGTCCTGCAGCCAGCATTCCTCAAAAACCTGGAGAATCTGCCCTGCTTTTGCGACTCAAAAGGACTTTGTCTCCCGTTAGCACTGGACTTGCTCAAAAGTAACTGACTCTGCCTCCGGCCAAGTCCGTGAGTCTATCACTTGAGCGCGAGCCCGAGTGACCCAACACCCTCTGGAGGTCCTCCGAGCGATCCTAGCCTGGATCCCACTGACCTATCAACTTCAACAAGCTCCCAAATCATAACCTGCAGTCAACAGAAAGGCCACATCAACCACGACCGAAGGGGATTCCCAGACCGGCTCCGTAACCGAATCCGTCCACAAAGACCAAACGCGACCGTCCAACAGACTCCGTCTCTGAATGCTTGCGGCCACAGGTCGATGACTCTCAAAGCCCCCATTTGCCTCATCAGCCTCTGACTGACTCCTAGGGATCCCAGACCGACTCTGCAGCTTCAGCCAAGACTGCATCCTACACCCGGCCGCCTCTGCGCCGCTGGTGGTGAAGTTCTTGTTGGCCATTGGGCCCTAAAGGGCCAACCTCGACCTCAGGAGCTTTTTTTTTCCTAACCTGGTGGCCTGCTTGCCCAAAGTCCCCAAGCCCACGACCGTGCTTAGCTCGTTGACTAACTTGTGGTCCCTGCACTCTGCCCCTGGCCATCTCTGTGCCACTGGTGGTGCGACTTGAGTGCCCATTTGACCGAATCCTACTCATGGACACGTAACCTTTGTTTTGTTCACCCAAGACTAAATGTGTGTCATGAGTAATCCTGCAAAACTATAACTATATTGCAAAACGCATTGATACATTTTTCCTTCCTCCTAGGAAATGCACCAACCTAGTATCTAGAGATACCTGGCTGAGTAAGAAAAGTTATTGTAAAGTAATTCTGACTATCTGCAAATACAAAGTAATGCTAATGTAACTAATTCACTGCATTTCAAACTGTATTTAAACTGCATATGCTTGCAAAGTATTCTCATACTTACCTGTACCAGGCCTGGCTTGGTTCTAGAAAATACATATAACTAAATTATATTTTTATACAAACCAATTAGTCAGAGTTCAGTCCTTGAGTGTGTGAAATCATTTCTTGCATGAGTTATGCAATAAATGCTTAGCACTACCCTCTGATAAGGCCTTACTGCTCGCCCACACTAACACAAATATAGAGTAAGGTACTATCTACTTTTAACTCTGCCTACTTTTGGGGATCCACTGGAATCTGTGCACACTATAACTTACTTTCGTATAGTATATACAGAGCCAGCTTCCTACATTGGTGGATCAGCTGTGGGATATACAACTTTGCATTTGTTGGATTGACAACACCTGATAACACAGCAGAACTGCTAAATAGTCTTTAGAAATTCAGATTTTTGAATTGACAAATTTTTCCATATTACTAAAAGGCTTGTTAGGGCCTTGGTTGAGTCCCTTTAGAATTTTAGAAAAATAAAAACTCACTATAGTTAGGGGTAAGAGTGGTTAGAATATGTTTTAGAATGTCTCTTAACAAGAATCCAACTGTTAGTGAAAACATCACCAATGACATAGAGAATATGGTTGAGAAGCTCGAACACACCCCTTATCTCCATTTAGCATTTAAGGAGTTAAGGTCTCTATGTAAACTTAAAAACATCACCATGGGGTGCCATCTCTCCAAACAAAGGCTCCAGGAGCTGTTGGTAGGGTATGCTAAGGACCATCCCTCTGAGCAAGATGTAGAACTCTCAGATGGGGAAGAGGATGGAGGGAATGAGGATACCTTCCAACTCCCCTCACATTCTTGGGAGAAAAGGGTCCCTGTGCCCCCGACTCCAAGAATACAACTCACAGCACCTAAAACCCACACAGGTGGGTCAGGTACTTCTGAGTCCAAGGAGGACAGCCTCGATGAGGAGACCAACCTCTTAGTGAGGTTGACCAAAAGGTTAGATCTGGAGACCTGACTCCTGGCTCTGGAGAATGAAAGAGCAGAGATGGGCTTAGCTCCCATCAATGGTGGCAGCAACATACTAAACAGGGACAGAGAGCAGTCTTATGATCCCAAAATCGCCAAAGGGATTGTCCCCAAATTTGAGTAAGGTGATGACATCACCAAATGGTTCACAGCCTTTGAGAGGGCTTGTGAAATGAGGACAGTGAGGAAGTCACACTGGGGGGCACTCCTTTGGGAACAGTTCACTGGTGACTGCAGGGACAGACTCCTGACCCTTAAAGGGACAGATGCTGGGTCTTATGACCTCATGAAGAACACTCTAATTGAGGGCTTTGGACTCACATCTAAGGAATATAGAATTAGATTCTGGGGGGCTCACAAAACCCAAAACCAATCCTGGATAGACTTTGTTGACTACTCAGTTAAGACACTAGACGGATGGTTAACTGGAAACAATGTGCATGATTTCAATGGACTTTACAATCTTTTTATGAAAGAACATATTTTGAGTAATTGCATGAATGAAAAGTTACATCGACATCTGTTAGACCTAGGTCTAATTTCTCCTCAAGAATTGGGAAAGAAGGCAGACCACTGGGTCAAGACTAGGCTAACCAAAACAACCACTGGGGGTGACCAAAGGAAAGGGGTTACAAAACCTCCCCAGGGGAAAGGGGGTGAGAACCCCAAAGATAAAAAGACAGTCTTCTCAAGGGCCCCAAAAGCCTGCTCAGGGAGTGGGTCCCAAAACTCTTCCCAGTCCAATGGTAGGTACAAAGGGAAGAACTTTGATCCCAAGAAGGCCTGGTGTTTCAACTGTAAGAAGTTGTGACACTTATGGGATGCTACTTGTCCTAGCAAGAAGTGACTTAGTCCTCCTACAGTTAGTACTGGTGTAGCTAATCTCCAGATGGAATCAACAGTGTGCCCAGAGCAAATCAGGGTTCACACTAAAGCAGTTCTAGTCACTGAGGGTGTAGTTGAGTTTGTCACGTTAGCTGTGTGGCCACCCAACTTAAAGAAGTATTTACAATACCCTTGGATAAATGGGACTAGGATAGAAGCTCTGAGGGATACAGGTGCCAGTGTCACTATGGTGAGAGACACTCTGGTTTCCCCAGAGAAATACCGGATTGAAAAATCGTATGCAGTCACCAATGCTGACAGTGTTACTACTAACCATGCCATGGCTATGCTGACGTTAGACTGGAGGGGGGTTACTGGCCTGAAACAGGTAGTGGTCTCTCCAAAACTTCCAGCTACCTGTCTGCTTGGAAATGACCCGGAAACCTCAGCATGGGCTGAGGTGGAATTGAGAACCCATGCAGCAATGCTGGACATCCCTGAGATTGTGTGTGTCAAGAATTGAGCACAGAGCCGAAAGCAGGGTGAAAAAGAAGAGTTGGAGCCTGAAAGAATGGCCACACCTTCCAAGAGAAAAGGTAAGAAGACTAGGAAACCAGATTCTGAACTTCAAAAGACACAGGACACCTCTACTCAGGGAGAGGACTTGGAAGTCCCAGAGGGAACAGAGCCCATGGAACCTGACCTTTACCAGGTTGAGCTCTTAGGGCCATGGGGGACCCTCTGGGGAACAGCTGTGCCTTGGACAGCAGACCTGTCCAACTCCTAAAAGCCTGAGACAGCAAGCTGCTGTACAGGAAAAGGGAGATGTCAGTGATACCCACAGAGCCTATTGGGAGGAGGGACTCCTGTACATTGAGGCCAGAGACCCCAACCCTGGTGCTACTAGTAGAGTGGTAGTGCCTCAAATGTATAGAGAGTTCTTACTCACTTTGGCTCATGACAACCCCCTAGCTGGCATCTTGGCCAGACCAAGACTTGGGAGAGGCTAGTTAGCCACTTTTACTGGCCCAATATGTCCCAGAAGGTAAAGGAGTTTGTTAGCTCCTGTGTCACCTGTCAAGCCAGTGGCAAAATAGGGGGACACCCAAAGGTCCCCTTAATTCTACTACCAGTGGTTGAGGTTCCCTTTGAAAGGGTAGGTGGGCACATAGTTGGGTCCACTTGAACCTCCCACAGCATCAGGAAACAAATGTAGATCATGCCATTTGGTATCTTGAAGCACTTCCCCTTAGGACTACTACAACTTCTGCAGTATCCAAGGCCCTCATTGGTGTCTTCACCAGGGTAGGGTTTCCTAAGGAGGTGGTGACAGACAGAGGGTCAAACTTCATGTCTGCATACCTCAAACACATGTGGAATAAGTGTGGAGTACAGAACAAGTATGCTACACCCTATCACCCACAAACCAATGGTCTTGTTGAAAGGTTCAACAAGACATTGAAGGGCATGATCATGGGGCTCCCTGAAAAGCCCAAAAGGAGAAGGGATGTCCTCTTAAAATGCTTGCTTTTCGCATACTGAGAGGTGCCTCAGAAGGGAGTAGGGTTTTCCCCCTTTGAACTTCTGTTTGGCCATCCTGTTAAGGGACCACTCGCTCTTGTGAAAAAGGGTTGGGAGAAGCCTCTTCAAGAACCTAAACAAGATATTGTGGACTATGTACTAGGCCTAAGTTCCAGAATAGAAGAATACATGGAAAAAGCTCCAAAAAATCTTGAGGCCAGCCAGGAGCTCCAGAAACACTGGTATGACCAAAAAGCTGTACTGGTAGAATTGCAGCCAGGGCAAAAGGTGTGGGTTCTGGAGCCTGTGGCACCAAGGGCTCTCCAAGACAAGTGGAGTGGCCCTTACCACATCTTAGAGAATAAGAGCAAGGTTACCTACTTGGTGGACCTGGACACAAGCAGGACCCCAAAAGGGTGATCCATGTGGACCGCCTCAAGCTCTTCCACGACAGGGCTGACATAACCATGCTGATGGTTACTGATGAGGATCAGGAGACAGAGAGTGAACCTCTCTCTGACCTCCTCTCTTACAGCCCCAAAGATGGGTCAGTGGATGGAGTTGTCTAGTCAGACACCCTCACTGCCCAACAGTAGGCTGACTGAAAGCAAGTCTTACAACAGTATGCTAAGCTCTTTTCCCTGACCCCTGGTCAAAAAAAATGGTGTGCCCATGATGTGGACACTGGGGACAGTGTAGCTGTCAAGAACAAAATCTATCGACAGTCTGATCAAGTTAAGGAGAGCATCAAATCTGATGTCAGCAAGATGCTTGATTTAGGGGTTATTGAACCATCTGAGAGCCCCTGGGCCAGCCCAGTGGTTCTAGTCCCCAATCCTCATCCACAGGGTAGAAAGTGAGAAATTAGGTTTTGTGTGGATTATAGAGGACTCAACTCTGTCACTAAGACAGATGCTCACCCTATACCAAGAGCTGACACATTGATAGATAAATTGGATGCAGCCAAATTTCTAAGTATCTTTGTCTTAACTGCAGGGTACTGGCAGATTGGCATGGCCCCAGGAGCCAAAGAGAAAACAACATTCTCCACACATGATGGGCATTATCAGTTTACGGTTATGCCCTTTGGTTAAAAGAATGCCCCTGCCACATTCCATAGGTTGGTGAACCAAGTCCTTGCTGGATTGGAGGCCTTTAGTGCAGCATATCTTTATGATATTGCTGTCTTTAGCTTCACCTGGCAGGATCATCTGATCCACCTGGGGACGTTTCTAAAAGCCCTGAAAACTGCTGGCCTAACTATTAAGGCATCCAAATGTCATACAGGGCAGGGAACAGTTGTATACATGGGCCACGTGCAACCTTTACAACCCAAGATCCAGGCCATCCTGGACTGGGAAACTCCAACAACCCAGCCGCAAGTCAGGGCATTCCCTGGCTTGACTGGATACTCCAGGAGGTTTGTGAAAGGGTATGGATCCATTGTGACACCCCTCACAGAACTCACATCCAAGAAGATGCCCAAAAAGGTAAACTGGACTGTTAGCTGTAAAAAGGCTTTTGACACCCTGAAAGAGGCAATGTGCTCAGCACCAATTCTCAAAGCTCCAGACTATACCAAGCAGTTCAGTGTGCAGACTGATGCCTCTGAGCTAGGGATAGGAGCAGTACTATCCCAGACCAATGATGAAGGCCAAGACCAGCCTGTTGCTTTTATAAGCAGGAGGTTACTCCCCAGGGAGGAGCGTTGGGGTGCCATTGAGAGGGAGGCCTTTACTGTGGTTTGGTCCCTGAAGAAGCTGAGATCATACTTGTTTGGTACTCACTTCACAGTTCAAACTGACCACAGACCTCTCAAATGGAAAATGCAAATGAAAGGGGAAAATCCTAAACTTTTGAGGTGGTCCATCTCCCTACAGGGAATGGACTTTACAGTGGAACATAGACCTGGGACTGCATAGCCAGTGCAGATGGACTTTCAAGGTTATTCCACTTAGACAATGAAGACTCTAGGGAAAGGATAGTCTCATCCTCTTTCGTTTGGGTGGGGTTGTGTAGAAAAGTGCCCTCTTTTTACACGGTTGCCCCCATTTTTTTGCCTAATGTTGATGTATTCTGACTGAGTGTGCCCTGGGTTCCTGCCAACCAGATATTCAGGACCTATGTTCTTTCCCTTGTCCCAATTGGCAACTCTCTGGCCACATGTAAGTCCCTTGTAAAAGGTACCATAGGTACCAAGGGCACTGTTACCAGGAAAGACCTCTAAGGGCTGCAGCACTTATGGTGCCACCCTTAGAGGCCCTGTACCTTTACATACACACACTGCCATTGCAGGCTGCGTGTCTTGGTGCAGAACAAAGTGAAGAGTCGACATGGCACACATCCCTGTGTGCTATGCCTACAATCCACTGCCCTGGCATAGGTAAGCCACCCCTCTAGCAGTGTGCACTATATCAGTGGTGAAGCTACAGGTGCATGAGCCCTGTACCCCTACAGTGTCTAAATCAATTCTTGGACACTATAGGTGCAGTATTGCCATAAAGAATATATGGTCTGGGAGGTTGTCATTGTGAACTCCACAGCATCCTAATGGCCTTACTGAAAACTGGGAAGTTTGGTATCAAACTTCTCAGCACATTAAACCCACACTGACGCCAATGCGGGATTTAATGAAAAAAGCACTCAAAGGGCATCTTAGAGATGCCCCCTGAAAAACGACCTAATTCTAGTGTCCTGGCTGAGTGGCTGCTCACCAGCTGCCACCACCAGACATGTTTTTGGACCCCTGGTTCGAAGGCCTTCCACTCTCTGGGCCCTGAAACAAAGCACATCCTGGGGCGAGGTGCCAAGCCTCCTCCCAGGATGGGCAGAGTCCACAAAGGAGAAGCTTCAAAGGCTTGCCGCCTTTGTGAGCCTACCCCAGCCATTTTCTGCTCCCAAAAACTGGCCCGTGCCGGTTCTGAGCCCCACTTTGGGCAGGAGAATTGGCAGGAAACCCGAGTTAGGAGGAGTGGTGTGCCCACCTTTGCCAACCCCACCCCTCAGGTGGGGGAGGTGAGGAGAAGCACAACTCTCAGTCCCTGACATCTTGCAGGTGGGGGGACCCAGCCAACCAGAGTGAGGCTTATGCCCCCTCCCACTGGAGGGTGGCATAATAGGGAGTGTACCCACCCCAAGGGTTGGACCTATTGGTCCCAACCTGTACCTACCAGTAAATGCCCCTAGATTTAGTTTTTAGGGGCGACCCTGAACCTTGCCTCTGCAGACAAGAGCTGAAAAGAAGAAACAAGAAGAAGAAGGACCGAACAGCTGTGCGGAGAGAAGAAGAGGAGGACACCCACTGACTTGGTCCCAGGCCTACGGGCCTGTCCCGACCTCAGACTCCTCCAAAAGAACCTCGGTGTGTCCTGCAGCCAGCAGTCCTCAAAAACCTCGAGAATCTGCACTGCCTTTGTGATTTAAAAGGACTTTGTCTCCCATGAGCACCGGACTTGCTCAAAAGTAACCAACTCTGACTCCGGCCGACTCTGTGAGTCTCTATCACTATGCTCCCGGCGCCCGAGTGACCCAACACCCTCAGAAGGACCTCCGAGCAATCCTAGACTGGATCCCAGTGACCCCCGACCTCAATAAGCTCCCAAATCAAACCTGCAGCCAACAACAGGAGGGTCCCCTCAACTGCGACCGAAGGTGATCACCAGACTGGCTCTGTAACCGAATCGGTCCAAAGAGACCAACCACGACCGTCCGACTGACTCGCCTCCGAACGCTTGAGGTCAGAGGATGATACTCCCAAAGCCCCCATTCACCTCATCAGCCACTAACTGACTCCGAGGGATCCCCGACCGACTATGCAGCTTCAGCCAAGACCGCATCATACACGGGGCCGCCTCTGCGCCACTGGTGGTGTAGTTCTTGTTGGCCATTGGGCCCTCAAGTGCTGACCTCGACCCCAGGAGCTTTTTGTTTCCTAACCTGGTGGCCTGCTTGCCCGCAGCTCCCAAGTCCAAGACCATGCTTAGCCCATTGGCTAACGTGTGGTCCCTGCACTCAGCACCCGGCCGCCTCTGTGCCGCTGGTGGTGCAACTCGACTGCCCATTTGACCGAATCCTACTCATGACACGTAACACTTTTTGTTCACCCAAGACTAAATGTGTGTTGTGAGTTATCCTGCAAAACTATAACTATATTGCAAAACGCATTGATTTATTTTTGCTTCTTCCTAGGAAATACACCAGCCTAGTATCTAGAGATACCTGGCTGCGTAAGAAAAGTAATTGCAAAGTAATTCTGACTATCTGCAAATACAAATTATTGCTACTGTAACTAATTCTAATTCACTGCATTTCAAACTATATTTAAACTGCATATGCTTGCAAAGTATTCAGACACTTACCTGTACCATGCCTGGCTTGGTTCTAGAAAATAAATATAACTAAATAATATTTCGATACAAACCAATTGGTCAGAGTTCAGTCCTTGATGTGTGAAATAAGTTATTGCCCGAGTTATACAATAAATGCTTATCACTACCTTCTGATTAGCCTTACTGCTCACCCACACTACCACAAATAGAGAGTAAGGTACTATCTAATTGTATCTCTGCCTACCTTTGGGGATCCAGTGGACTCTGTGTACACTATACCTTACTTTGGTATAGTATATACAGAGCCAGCTTCCTACAGTGGCAGATAGTTGTAGACAAGACGTTTGAACCCATACTTATCGCTCATTTTCTCTTTATACAGAGAACATCCCGGGGGAACTCCAGCCATGCCTGACGTCCTAAAAAGAGAAGACAGAAAGAAGAAAAACACTTCTGGTCCTGTATCCTAAAAGTACAGATATCTTTTCAGATGTTGCCACTAGAGATTACTATAGTTCGTTCTTATCAGCACGTACCTGTGCATAATGTTGTAACGCCTCGGTGCACTGAACTTTCATCAGACGAATAATTGTGGATAATTTTGGCTCGGATTCTGTAGTAGAGGTGGGGGCAGCACCAGCCAAGTTGGTAATGGGTGCTCTTGCCCTGCGCACTCAGTCAAAACATCTGCGATGAGGATCTCATGACTGATATTCGTGCAGGTAGCTGGGCTATTAGATATACCAAGAGCTTCCACAGCGGGATCCATTACCTTCATGGGTCTTAGTCTTGCTTTGAGCGGTTTGTTTAACTGAGCTGTGCTATCGATATCAAGCTCAATATAATGATCCTGGCTGTTCGGGTGACCTCCATGTGTGTGAGCTGCACAGCTCAGAGCAGCCTTATTCTTGCCCTTGTCAACAGAAGGTTTTCTATTTCTCTTCGGTTAGGCCACGACCCACTGTGCCAAAAGGCTGACCTTAGATTGTGCCTCTGGCAGTTGATGGGAGTCTATACTGCCCTGATGTTCCTGTTTAGTGCCCCCACTCCTTGATTTCCAAAAGCCGATTTAAGTATTTTTGCATTGGGAATCCTGTTGTGGATTAGGCCCTGTCCCATTTAGGGATTCTACCTGAGTAGAGACAGTCCATTCGCTCTG
Source organism: Calotriton arnoldi (assembly GCA_963921515.1). NCBI lineage: Eukaryota > Metazoa > Chordata > Amphibia > Caudata > Salamandridae > Calotriton > Calotriton arnoldi. The sequence continues at coordinate 1,218,122 of CAWUFW010005619.1, read as the reverse complement.
GGGCCCAGCGAAATCAACCACCCCTGATCCTCTCTGGTGTTCCACTGACTCCCCTTCCTCACCTACAGCATCATATGGAACAGGTGCCAGGGGCTGTGCAGGCCGTTCATGCTCTCCAAGTTCTCCTGCCTCTTCTTCCCCTGCTTCTGCTCCAGCCCCTCCTCCGACTTCTGGAGAATCACAGACCTCTGTACCATTCATTTCAGCCATGGCTGTAACTGTAGCAGTGTCTATATCGCTATTGCCATTGCCATCAAACAATGAAGGTGAGGAATTAGTAAGGGAAACACCATTAGCTTGTGCAATCATCGCAGCACCCTTAGCAACATTGTAACGGAATATGCAGCATCCCAAATCCATGTTGGATTGCGAATTATGAGTTACCATGTCACATCCTGCAAGTGCCCCCAAGAGCCGTTCTACCTCAGGAGAAGTCTCTGTCTTGGGCATGCCAGATTCAAGAAGCTCCCATGAGAGCACATCGCCGCCATTCCCGGTAGACAGGAGCTTAGCGACAGAAGCAGTTGTATTTCTGCATGCCTCCTGGGGTTGACTGAGTCCACCCGATCTTTTTGTAGCCACAGGTCTTCCCCCTTGGCTGCCTCAGGGCAGACTGATCTAAGATGGTTTATTCAGAGCCATTGCCACTTACAGAGCAATATACTGCAGCCTTATTTTCCATGGGGGCACTAGGTGCTATGATGGAGTAGGCAGAAAAACTGGCTGCATGTGTCAGTAGGATCAGACACCCAAGCTAGAACATGTAGCAGGAGCAGCAAACACTAGTCAGCAGCAGCCAGAAAGGCGGGAGCAGGAAGATCACAAACCACTAGCCTCACTCCTGATCGTCCGCATCAGCAAACAAGCATTTGCAATGTAATAGGTCTCGCATTTATGAGAGTTTGAGCTATTGGCATTGTAAATGACAACGCCTGTCATTTATGTGTTGTTTTTAAAAGAAATAAATAAAAGGCATTGTCATTTACAATTCCAATACCTTAAACTCTTGTAAATGCGAGACCTATTTAACTCCAAATGTGTTCTATAAAATGTTTTAAAAAGTGTTAGGAGCGAGCGTGTCCTGCCTGCAACAGCAAGCAGGACAAAGCTATTTGAGAAAATAATGCTCGGAGGCTGTAATTAAAGCCTACCGTGCAACAACACATGTAACCGTGGGTGTCGCCATGGGCGGTTACAAAATGAGACAAGGCAGTACTGTAGAGGGACTACTAAGCCTTTTGACCAATGAACAGCCACAGTTTACAGTGGACAATGAAGCAAACCAACGAAAAATGTGGGCGGAGCTTCAAGTCCTTACCTCAATGCAGCATGCCTTGCAGAGCGGCGCATGCGCTGCCCAGGCTCAACCTAAAAAGATCCAGGCAGCCCAATGCATCCCAGAGAGACACAGCATCAGTTGGCAGTGGTGTTGAAGTGGGGAGTGAGGAATTCACCTGCAAAACAAGAACAGCCAGGGCTGTGCGCTAGCAGGTCCCCGCGACCTCCTCTTCCATTATCCACGGTAGCCGGTAAGTTCTTAGGCAGCTTGGCTAAAACATGCAACTGCAAGGGCAGCATTCAGCAGCGGTCAGTGGAGAGCGGGAGAGATGTACACTAGTGGCAGGGTTAGCCCTCTGCCATCTTCATTCTCCGTAGGTCCCAAAAAAGGCTCTGTTTTACTGGCTATGTCTTGCATGTCACTATGAGACGGAAAGGTATTTGGGATTTTCTTGTTGCATAAAAATCACATTTTTAATACCTGTTAGCCATCTCATGGAAATATCAAAAGTCATCCAAACTTTGGAACTCCTTGAGCAGTAGCATACGGTCTTGGGCACCCTATGGAAACAGATAGGCAATCGATAGGCAACTGCACTTACTCCAATAGTTAAATAGGCAACCCTAGGGGGCACCTTAGGTGATTTAATGCTTTTTTGGAGCTTATTGCTATATGGCGAGGTTACAAAGTACTTCATGCCTCTAACCGCCCTAAGCCCAGGTTTACCAATGTGCACTTACTGTTTATGGAAAAACCTATTTTGCTTCAAGTGACAGGGTTATACACTATATACTTTCTCCTCTGTGAAGAACTAACCAACCAACTCAATTATCAAACATCCTTCAATGTACAGTCCCTCCTTAACCATTTAAAATCACCACCTACTTAATGCTGGATAGATGTTCACCTCACCAAATATTCACAAATATTCTTGATATGAAAATCTACTTACAAAATCACGCTCCCCTACTCTTCGGCCACAGTTTTTTATGTTAGACAATGCTTAATATAAGTATCTTCTAACTCCTCTGCTTTCTTAATGGGTAGCCTTCAGAGACACTCTGCAGCAAAAATACTTGGCTCCAACACATACTCAATATGTAACATGTGCTCACAGAGGAGGGCAGGCCACCTGCTGATCTTTGATGACACCATGAGTGTTTAAAAATACCCTTTAGGGTATGTGATCACACACAGAAAAGTCCTGAATTTATTGACATCATAGATTGCTTTCAGAGACCTGCTTGGAGAAACAATATTTCATATATCTTTAGAGCATTCAGAAGAAAAACTGTCACTTGTTCTTTTTTTGTGGTGGGTGGGAGCATCACCTATGTAACTATATGCACTGGCATTCATTGTCATGATCATCCTAGAAATGTGATCAAATGTAACCAAGATGTGTGGCTTGTTGCTGCCAATCTTGATTTCACCACAACTAAACATCTTTCTCTTCTCTACCAAACCCTTCATTAGAGTAGTCAACACAAAACAGAAGGAATCTAAGACACGACACAAGGTATTCCATATTTTTTGGTTTAGGATATTTACAATAGCTTTTTTCTAATTTTCCTTGGAGCATGAACACTCATCTCAAAAGCCTTGCCCAGGATACTTAATAGAACGGGTATGGTGGACTAAATCCTCTCTTCATTTAGTTTCAATTTACTGTAATCCAAAATGCATGCAAGCCCCCCGTGTTCCTAGCAAGAAATGGGAAAGATAACTTTACAGGAAGACAGTTAGGAAACGCTCAGTGGAAGCAGATTACATGAAACCCAGTGAGAAAGGAGCTAACTGGAGGCCGCAGAGAATACAGAGTGCTTAAACATGCCTTAAATTAAACTTGTATCTAAAAGAGCACAGGATAGCCAGGTGGGAATGAGCTGGGTACAAGAAGGGATGGCTAAGAATTAGTTACAGTCAGAAGCATTTGAGCCTCCTTAGACTATCTATTATGGAACCTCCATGATGGAGTACCCTCTATCATGGGAGTCTAGCTATCTGATGTGGATCTGTGTGGAAACGAGATGTAAACATGATTAAGAGTTACCAAAGCTTTAAACTGTGCAATTTGTACAACAGTAAAGCTAGAAACTAAGTTACTGTGTAGGGAGAAAACGTTCAAGACCTGCCTTTACAGCAGTACCTGTAGGCAACAATCATTGCAGTCTTCAGAAACAAAGACTGCAGTCCTATAGTTTCACATAGATCCATAATGAAGCAAATTTACTCTTAGGGGCCGATTACAATGTCGGTCGGAAAGGCTCTGAACGGCATTTGGATTTCCCTAAACCGTTTCGGAACCTATGTTTTCCGACTGAATCAGCAAAACTTCTGAAGGACCGATTACGATGCAAGGAAACCTTTCGGGCTGACCGACTCAGTTCCGATTGGCACTCGGAGTCGCAAGTCGTTCGGAGCTGAATCGTACAGCTCTATGGACACCGTTTCCGACCAAGCGATTACGATGTCAGATTCTGACAGCCGTTCCGAATCGGCCTGCGCGACATTAAACAGCTTTCAGAATCTGACTTTGGGGGCCCGTAGCAGGCCCCCTTCACCTGGAGGCCTCCGTTTGGGGCCTGTGGGTGTACCCACGGGACCCCTTTACCCAAACTTGCACAGTGTGGCAGGCACCATGGGGTGCCCGCTACAGGGTGCAAAGTTTTCCTCAACAACCCCTATTTTCAATGGGAGCCTGTGTTGTCAGTCGGACCACAGGCTTCCATTGAAGTCAATGCAAGTCCAACCGAACGATGTTCAGAAGCATCGTAATCGGTTGGAAACACAGAACTTGATTCAGTTGGACCCGATTCCGAAACCGAGTCGGTCAGAAGAGTTTCTGACCAACATCGTAATCCGCCCCCAAGTGTTTACTTGAACACATCACTGACACACGTGTCCTAAGCAAAGGTAAAAAGGATATATCTGATGAGAGGACCAAATTACCCTTAAACTCTACCATGGAATGTTCGTTATTGAAATTTGTATGAATCCGAAATATAGACTAAAGAAACTTGCTTTTAAGCACCGATACGAGATTCACACATCAACTTCGAGTCAGGCTGGTGATCTCAGCCTGGTCACTGGAGCTTCTCCTCCCTCCCATTCCTATTCCAACTAGTTGAGGCCTCACCATCACTCTAAAAGTCTTTGAACAAACATCCTTTCCAGAACACTGGTTTATAGATAATGTGTGGCTGCAAGGTTCCATCATCAAGATATTTCTAGGTTCCACCTTCATGGCAGTGTTTTCAAGAAGTAGTAGATTCTGGCTTCATGCCCATGCCATCTGGAATATTAGAACGAAAACATTACGTCTTCCTCTGTACCGCAAAAGTGCTTTTGGGAGATTTGCTTTGTATCTGAAGGGGATCTAATAACACAACATTGGTTAAATGACAAGAAGACCACCACACATGTGGTCGTCCAGCAGATTAGAACAGTGCATAATGTGTGATGTAGTGCTTTTATTTTGTGAATGTCTCATCTCACTGAAAATTAAAACAAAATTCTCAGTAGCAATTCCTCTAGCTTCCAGTGGATAACAGCCAAACCGCCAGTAGCAGGAGAAAATACAGTCCATAGAAATGAAGACTTTAAAGATATAGACTGCAAAATTAAAGACCTGAGAAAATTCTTAAATATGAAACTCCACATCTAATATCCACATCAAGCACTTCCCTCAGATATTCAAGGACCAGAGTTACAATATGAAGTTTGACCCAGTTGTAAACATTTGGAAGGGAATTTACAAGGATACAGAATGTTTTTTAAAGGTCAACATCTTTGTTGCTAGATAATTGTGTGTAGTTGGTATGCTGGAATACCCAATTTTTGAGTTTTTAGTCCTATGGCCTGGGCTTCAGAATCCTATAGCTTCACACAGTACCCTTCCTCCCTGATCAAAGCAACGAAGTCCACGCTATTGGAAGTATGGTAGAAGTATTAGCTGAGTGGTATGGAGACTATGATTGAGCAGGGATTATATGGAATTTAGCAGCTACATTTGAACGCTTTAGCGTGGTACGTCATTGAAACTCCGAGAAGGTTGGCACATAGCTGGATTAATTGTTTCTGAAAGGCATTAATTGCTTTCTGAAAGGCAGTAAGGAACAGATGTGCTTAGAAAACATGACATCAAAGATGGCCACGTTTATTGTCCACCCAACTTTGCACACACATAGTGCAAAGGGGTACTGGTATAAAACTCCTCTGGCAATATCTTCTATTTGCAACCTCATTTGTCAGAGCTTATTCAGAATGTCTTCTCAGTGCTATTGGTTCCCACATTAGTCCAGACCCCTGTACTGAGTTCTTAGAGCTGTCCAGTAGTGTAACCATATGTACGTGGTTCATTTGTTTTTCTTTATGATCTCAGCCTTGTGAATTTTGTTTAGCAGTGACCACTTACGATCCTATTACAGGTGTTGCAGATTTCGGTACAAGGATACAGTCTGCTAGAAAGAATGTTTCAAGTTGTAGACTCATAATCCATGCCTCTGGGAATTGCAAATATTTGGGCATAGCTGTTTTTTCTGAGTGAAATTCCATACTGAATTCCCAGTTCCATGGCGATTAACATTCCAATTTACCACCTGATCCAAGCAGGCTGTAAATATGAGTGTGGGGCGGTGAATTGGAAGGGATGGGATAGGTTGCTCTGGGAAGAAGAGGATATGACTTGGCAGGGAAGAACAATACATGACCTTGATGAACTGGGCTGCACTTGTAACCCAAGCCTAAAGCAATTTCACCAATGTATATTCCAGTGGGTAATCTAGGTGCAGGAACAAATACAATGAAGACTTATTCTCTATTGTATTTAGTGGTATCCCACCCAGGGATACCACCCCATCCAACTTGTTAGGCTCCACAACTAGTGCCTTCTGAGTGGTAGAGTCCTCATACAGAGGGGAGCCTATGAGATATAGGGCAAAGGAAGGTGTACTGGTGCTTTGGCAATTATGGAACGATGTTGAAATAGATAGTTCTATCTCTGCAATGCTGCTGTGTGCTCTCTGCCCAGTTGAGAGATAGATGATCAATCTTTTATTAGCCCAGGATGCTATAAAAGGTTGTCAGTGTGTGATTGGGACATAAATTGGCTGCACCAGCAATACCTTGTCAGTTGCAGAGGACATATTTCTACACTATGTTTTACAATGCTATTCAGTTTCACTTTTTTACTTCAAGGCCCTGTGATTTTTATGTTTATATCAGTTTATATGGGATTTCAAGGATGTTGCATTGAGGCCTGCAGTAATTTGGGTTGAGCTGGTACTGTTGTTCCAAGGCAAGCCCCAGCCCCTCAGATCTGCATTGTTTACCACATCCTTGATCATAAAATGTATGCTGATTTAACTATCAGTGATTTGTAAGCAATTGGTTGGCATACGACATGCTGCAGTGACATAGGTATAATGTGTCAGAATTTGAGATGGATGGTCCTAAAAAGGGCTGTGGGTACTGGGCCTCAGTTGTAGCAAATGGGGTCTTTCACCAATGCTGCCCTGGAGTGCCGTATTGCAGAGCCACTAACTGGGAATCAAATGCCTCTTTTTAGCACTTCACTCTCAGGATGGCACAGGTACTCCAAAGAGTCATATTATGTGCTCACGGAACACCTGGACCGGGGGTATTTCCAGTACAAATGGGCTTTGAAACAGAATATCCATTGTGGAGTAACAAAAATAGAACCAAGATGCCGCAAATGAGGAATAATAGCAAGGGTATGCCCCCAAACAAACTGGAAAATAATGAATAAATAAATGCTAGAATAACTCCAAATATCTTCTGGAAGGTACTGACTAAGCCAGTCCCGATTGTTTTAAAAAAGTGTGCCACACCCGCAGTATTGTAGCATTAAATATTTGGGACACAACATCGCCGAAGTGTATTGGAAGATTGGTGTTCAACAAGGACTGTATTTCATTGGATGTCCTTGCAACCTGCAGTTCAAAAGTTTGTCAGGCAGATTTTTGAAACAATAAGCTTTTGAGTCAGCATAGCTTGTTAAAATCTTCCTTCAAAGTTGGAATTGAAGGCCACAATGTAGTATCAGAGACTGTATGCATAGGTAGAAAAATACATCATTGCAGCAGGTCACTATCTGGAAGGCAGGAAAAATATACGAGATCCCGGCCTTCATGGTGCAACAGTCTTGGTTGCTTAACATTAAATAACTTCCATTTGAAAAGACAATAATGAGGATGAGAATTGAAGGGGCTGGTATTCCTTTTAGATAACAGGCCAAATTTGCTACTGAAACATTGCATGCCCCGTGAATGGTAACGTGTTTACAGACAAGTGAGTGACAAACAGAAGAGTTGCATTCCTTTACAGTAAAGAATACCTCTTTCTTAGCCCGCTAACATCAGTAAGAGAATGGTAGTGACCATAACTCATGAACAATGCTCCCTCCCAGGGCTTTATATCTACCCACTTGAAAAAGTTTCATGCAAGATGTAAACTGGAATGTTGAAATTGGCAAAGATATTATTCCATGTATCAACCACACTGTTTGAGGGTGTTTCTGTTATTGTGAATAGGAGCTGTGCTATCTTCTCGAGATGTAACATTGTGTAAGTCACGTCTTTGTTAGCCCTGAGCCATTGCTTACGTGTCAGATTGAAAGGCAAGAATAGGTGCATAGAATTAAGGTGACGCCATGCCACTTGGCTACTTTTGAGGACCTGGAGTGTCCAGCCAAACTGCATGATAGATCTAAGCTGACTTTTCCCATGGTATAAAGAAGACATGTCACTATGCATAATATAGATAACAGACAACACAATGTTATTCGAGTTGTGAATGTGAGAAGACAACATATTAATACTATTAACAACAGCAAGCATGTAACCCAAATTATCTTGATCAATTTGTCATAAACGTGCAGCAGTTTCCATTTGTGATATTTTTCACATTTCATTATATGTGGCATAAATAAACCTTTTTGAGCGTAGAAACTTGGGACCCAATATAAAGTCAGATAGGTCCATGTCTTCTGAAAGAAGAGAAAGATGTTGTTTTACTGCCAACAGTGTGAAATTATCCAACCATAGTTGACACAATTTCCTACCGAATAGGTGGTGACAATAACTGAGTGTTGAGAACGGGAATAATGAGGGTCGGGTCTGCTTGCCTTAAACCTCGGTGTGGAATTAAAAAAATGAAAATAACAACCATTTGTGTCCACTTGCCACAATTACCACCAGTCAGGACCCAAAAGTGTGGAATGAAATGTACTATTCTGTAACATACAATTGAGCTGTTGTTTAGTTTGATTTGTTAAATGTTGCCAATTGTCAAATCGGGTAACAAAAAGAATGTTTGGTGCATTCATGTCTTTGATTTTTGCCAGTCCTAGACAAGTAGTCTGTTGAACTGATCATTTAGAAAAATCATTTGTGCTGGTATTAAGCAGGCTCGGTACATGGTGTGTGTTCCCTGAACTTGCCAAGATTTGGTAACCCAAATTGATTTCATGTCAATGGTATCCTTCTAATAGTCATAGCCTTTGACGGCTAATTGTGTGACAAACAAATCTGTATATATATTGCTCAGTTTGTGCAAACATTTATTTATTTTCTGGTGTAGGGACAAGTTTAAAAAAAAAGATTTCAAGTCTAATGCATCATATCCAGAAAAATATGTGAATTTATCCCTTTTATGATTTGGAACTCCCATGTGGGGGAGTAGGGCAATGTTTCCATTGTGTCTAATTAAAAAGTGCATGTTTAACACTAGATCAATGTAAATAATGATGTCCATAATGATGGTAACAGAACATTTCATCATAATTAGCAGAATCTAGATACAGGTCCTCAGAGTCAAAAACAGTATAGTATTCCAGTTCTGAGACCATGGAATTTACAGTCCTAATAATCAGAATGTAACCCAGGTACAATATCATCACCCATAGAAACACTAAATACATAATGAATCTGTAGCATTTCAATTGGTCTGAAGATATCGTAAGGCACTTTATTCCAAACTATTCTATCAGTTACTGGAATAGCTGAAATGTTCACGAGGGACAAGTCTCTTTTTAGCTTGTGTGAAGATGAAGGAGATGTTAACACCTCGTCAACCAGTTCTGTGAAAGAGCATTCTGGAAAGTAATGGCCATTCATGAGCAAAAAGAAAACAGTCACAAATCCAATCCAAAGGAATAGAAAAACCAAGGAAAGTGTTATCCAAACATATATCCAAGGATGGACCAGATAAGTGAATTTCAGCCATGACAAGAAAACACAGGTAGGGTTGGGTGGTGAACTCCACTATGCTGGCGGAGCTTGCAAAGATTTCCCCGCTCCACACTCCACTTGGAGCAAACTACTCAACCTCCTACGTAGCGTAGTGAAGTTTGCCAAGCCAGCACGAGGGCCGGCCCACTCCATGCCGCCAAAGCTATGTAAAGCACAAGCACAAACTCAAACATTTAAAATACAAATCTGCAATCAAACAGCCTATATGGCACATGATTTAACACCAGCTGTCCTGTGTTCAGACCTCCCTTTATGGTAAATGTTTAATGTACCTCTCTCTCTCCTCAATTCACCAGCTCATGCCCTCACCACTGCCTGCCTCAGACTGTACCAAATGTATCATCAGACAGGGGAGAAAGGAGAGCACAGAACCAAAACAATATGTCTTTGAATGCCCTAGAGTCCCTGAAACACTCACCCTCTGAAGTCCGGGCTTTGAGTAGGGTCTGAGCAGGGCTGGGCGGGGGGCAGTCCTAGGATTTGAGGCACTGTGGCTTATCAGTCCTCATGCCCCCACCTCTGGTACAGCCAGGCAGCCCCCTAAGCTGTAGTTATCCAAGCCGGGGTTTCAGGGGCAGCGTGAGAGCATAAGGGCTGGCAGTGACACCATTTGGACCATCATAGGCACTGGTGCCACATCCGCAGCATGGAGTTCACCATCAGGCTGGCCATTCAGGAAGACTGCAAGGACATCATTAGGATGATTCGGGTAAGGATGGGTACGGCAGCTGGTGGGGCTGGGGAGGCAGCGCTTCATGTCATGCTTAACTGCCATGCGCCTTCAGTAGCTGATGTGAACAGGAGGGATTAGAGACAGGATCAACTCAGGAATATATGCACAAAATATTAACAACACCCACATTATTGATGCCCCTACTGAAATAGAAAATAGTCTTTGGTCTGTGATGGATCATTGAGACGTGAACGTGAAAGTTCACCCATACCGGGCAGTGCTGCGAGGTGATACTAATGTCAATGCAGTGCAGTTTAAAGCAGATCTGGTAAAGCAACATGGCATCCTTTCTTTTTCATAACACAAGACACCTATGATTTCAGGTCTGTACTCTTTTTATAAAGCAGACGAAAAAGGTTGCTCTTCTGTTTTAAAAAAAGCACACATTAGTAGCAAGAAATACACGTGCTACAATTCAGGAAAAGCTTATGTCAGTTTTAACTATGAGGGTACAGGAGAATGGCTGCAGTGTGAGGCTTGCAGCACTCACGAACGTCCGCAAGGGAGAGTTCTCCAAATATAGAATGATTTAGACACGTGGGTGCTTTTCTTGTTATTTTGTGAAAGTCGGCCTCCATCCCCTAACTTTTCTTTCCTGGAAAGTGCCTGTTAGAAGGTGGTTCTGACCATCTGAGCCGCCCGGATTTTTCGCTTCTTGAACACCTATTTGTTGAGCTTTTACTGTGGGAGAGCCTCATAAGTTGGGACTCACCCACAGTGAACTCATGATGAAAGGGACTGCATGTGTATTTTACCGGTGTCCCCCTGGCGCGAGTAAGCCACTGCGCTGCAGCCAGAGTAAGGGGCACTGGGCTGGTTACATGCAGACACGTGTGTACATGCGTGTGCACAAGTGTAAGGGCTGCTCAGGGGAGATTCCTGGAGTGCGCAGCCCAGGAGCAGCTACAAGTTGAATGGTGTGGCAGGACTTATGCAGAACTGGGTGGTGACATGGAATAGGCTTTCTACAATGGGAAGAAACATTTGAGGGAAAGTCAGTGTGCTTTACTGTTTTTATTCCATTATTCTCCTATGAGGATGGGGAGCACATGGGCTAGTTTTACTTTCCTAGGGCCTACAAATTCCAGACAAGCACTAAAGTCCACTGTAACTTATGTGAGAAGAAGGATTCTGCAGAGTCCAAAGTAATATTTGTACTGCTTTTGGGTCATCCAGAAATGTCACATTTCTCTGAGTCAGCTCATAACCAGGGCCTGGCTGGGGCTGACCCTGCCAGGCTGAATTAATGACTTTCCTCCCCAAGCTATAGCCTCAGAGGCCCAGCCCTGCACAACAAGCATTCCAAGGGCGAAGGCCTCCACTCCAAGATGAGAAGATGGGTGGAGCTACAGGTTCAACCATCAGCAGCTGACACCTGGTGCCAGGCACCAAGCTGCTCTGAAGAGGAGGCAGCGAGGGGGGAAGGGGCTCTTAGAGACCATGTGGCATGAGACCCCTGGACGACGCCATTTTGAACAAACCCAGAGGCCCGGGCAGGAAGGAGGGAGCAGGGGCAGAGAGGTGATGTGTCGCTGTGCGATAGGGCAAACAGAGACTTACTGCCAGCCCCCTCCCCATTCTTTAAAAAGAGTCTGCACAGGAAGAGGAGCTCTCTCTGGGTTGTGGTCTGCTGAGGACAACTGGTGCTGGAGCCTGGCACCATGGGCAGCTGAAAGGAAGAACCTCCAGACTGGCCCAGGACCCTGACTTGCGCCACAAGGGGAGACCAGGACCAGTGAGCAGAAGCCTGGGCCTCTGCGCAAGGAGAAGAGAGGCCCAGGAGAAGAGCCAGGTGAGAGGCTGGCGCAGGGAGCCAGTGAAGACAGCTCCCTGCTGAATCCCCCCTCCGTGAGACCAGGAGGGCGAAGGACAGTGCTCCCAGTGGCTAGGGCTGGCCACCAGGAGCGAGAAGAGGCCAGAATGGAGCCGATCGGTCGCCTGGGGGCCGAGATATGCCCCCCAGAAGGTAGGCGACCTTTGACCTCTGCAGGGACCGATGACGAAGTGCGTGGGGCTCCGCCGCCGGTCCAATATGTGCCCCCGGGGTGGATCAGGTCCCGGGGGCTGCCCCACAAGAAGAGAAAGCCGGGGAGCGCCGTCGCGCTCCCCGTAAACTTATCCAAAGGAGGGTTGCCAGGAGCCCACCCTGGCCCCCCGAAGCCACGGGAGGAGGGGGGAGCGCCGTCGCGCGTCCCCCCTCGTGGGAGAAGACAAAGCCGGGGGGAGCCGTTGCACTCCCTGTGAAGATTGTCCAGGGGCCCGGGATCCCAACTCCCGGGCCCCGGTGAAAATGGCTCCCAGTGAATATGGCCCCAACCGGGGTGCCAGGAGCCCACCCTGGCCCTCGAGGACTCCGGATTGAGGGGAGCGCCGTCGCGCCCCCCTCGAAGATGTTCAGGGGCCCGGGACCCCATCTCCGGGACCCAAATGGAGGAAGGTGGAGGGGGGAGTGCCGCAGCACTCCCCCTCAGTAGTGGGAAGGTGGGGGGAGTGCTGTAGCACTCCCCTGGAGACCCGCTGGAGCGGGGAAGCAGCCTCGTGTCTGCCCGCCGGAGCAGGCAGACCAGAAGACGGGTGCCGGCTCCCGCGGCAGCACATGAGGGTGCTGGCCAGTCGGGGAGCTGGCGGGAGCCACCGGGGGTGGGCTCCCCGAGTGGCTCTCCATCGAGCCTGCAGTGAGGGGCCCGGGTGGGACTGGGCCCCCGAAAAACCATTGGAGCAGCCGGGGGTGGGCTCCCCGAGCTGCCATCGCTCACCTGGGGGTCCGGGTGGGATCGGACCCTCCACCAAGGCAGATCATGGCCGGAGGGCTACGTCGCGGCTCTCCCCGGAGCAGCGGGAGAGCCGCTGCTATAATATGTGGGGCTAAGGAGAAGCGCCCCATAATGCCTTGCAGGCCCGGACCGGCCTGCAGGGGAAAGCTGCTTTTCCTTGGCTTGTGGTGGCCCCAGGAGGACGGGATCACTGCAAGATGAGTGCCTAGGTGCAGGGGTAGCTGCAGGAGCAATGCAGTCTCCCCGAGCACGAAAATGGAGCGTCCCTCCTTAAGTCTCTGGGGACTTACAAAGAATAACCCCTCAAGGGCTCAGCCAGGCGTCATCAGTATCCCCATGGCTGGAGCTTTTGTTCTGCAGCTGGGGGTTCCTTAGGAACTGCCTCAAGGTGTGAAGGGCTGAGTTGGGGATGCCTGGAGAAGGGCATCCCCTGGAGGTGAAGAGGTGTAATTGCACCACAAATGCATTTAACCATGTTATTTCTTTTTAGAGGGACTGAAAGGCACATGTGTAATGTGAAGTACCTGCATGAGGTAGAATCATAAGCAAAGTGGGGTTATGTTGTTAGACATTCCTGCTAGGGTGTCTGGCTGTAAATGCTTAATCTTGTGATTTTACCTGTGATGCCTTTTAGAGGCTGTGATTGCAATGCATTACAACTGTTATCAGCTATGAAAAGTACCTCATTTAAAGTGGTGCCCAAACATGTATTCTTGATGCTGTGTTAGGTGAAGAACAACCCAGACTGTTAGCCCCTAAGATGTAGAGGTGTATACTATATGGTCAGTATAACATGTTCAGTCAGGGTTATGTGTCACCAGGGCAGGTGTGCCTATTTTAAATGCTTGTTGAGATAATGGGGTGGGTCGCCACTGGGATGGTGCCAGTGCGCAGGGCCCTCGCTCCAGGTTATGTTCAACTAACTGCATTGGGGGCAAGATGATGTGCATACATGGGAGCGGTGGTACTAGACCCCACCCCCCTTTGGGAGGGGTGGAAATGTTATGCAATGTCACAAAGTATTTCCAACAGCTTATGTATATTTGTAAATTGGTGCATAGTATTGAGTAGTGTATGTGTCTAATAAATGTACTCTTACTTTTATAAAGCAAAGTACAGACTGGACAATCAATTATTGAGTGTTATTTCTGCGCACCTGTAATGGCGATTACTAGCCCACACCACCCCCCTTGAGTAAGCCTTAGACTGCTCTGCAACGCTACCCTCTGAGAGTCAGGCGCTACACTAGGGTGTTTGGTTCCCAGTGAAGGACAAATGTGACATGTTATTTGTGCAGGCCTCACAGATACTGCCCCGTTTTCCAACATTGGTGGCAGCAGTAGGATACATAGGGGCCGATTCCGATCTCGGTCGGAGGCGCACCCAATACCATTCGGTCGGGAAAAAAGCCATGCGAAAGCCTGTTTCCCGACCGAACCGTACGCGGGTCCGGCCGAGCGAGTACGATGCGGACTCGCCGACCGACTCGTCCGGGCGACCCGACCGCTCCGACCGACTCGTACCCGGATCGTACCGCTCCGACCGACTCGGTCGGACACGGTCCGCACCGCGCAATGGAGACGTTTTCCGGCCGGGTAGGTACGATGCGCACCTCGACCGCTCCGACCGACTCGCGCCGTCCGACTCGAACTCGCTGTCGGGGCCGTACTTTGGGGGTCCGTGTCGGACCCCCCTGTACGCGTACCCGTGCGAGGCGCACACAGGGGGGACCCAAGGGTCCCCCCTACCTGTGCGTGTACGCCGCGAAGCGCTTCGCGGCGTACTCGCTGTAGGGGGCGCCCTTGTTCGCCTCGCACCCATTGAGGCAATGGGAGCCCGCGTACGCGTTGTACGACCGGCTCCCATTGACTGCAATGGGAGTCCGACCGACTCGTGTCCGATAACATACGGACGCATCGTACTCGTTCGGTCGGACTGCACGGGTCCGATTCGGTCGGAAATCTCTCCGGGTCCGGCTCGGTCGGAGAGATTTCCGGCCCGAATCGGAATCGGCCCCATAGTATCCCATTCTGGTACGCATTTATGGTATTTGATAAGTCCAGTTTTGCCACACATTACCTATGCAGTAATGAGCAAATGGAAGAGCACAAGGCTCTGAGAAGGGTTCAAAATTTTGTTTTTGTAAACTAAAAGTATGGGAAAGGAAAGCCCCGAACACATATATGTCATGTGAAGATATTATGGTTTAAATGTAAACTGTATTGATATGACTGAGTTATGTTGATTATCATGTGATAGCGGGATGGTGCTCTCCAGGAAATTATTGCATACAAATGTTCTAAGCCATATTGTACACCTTTGAACCCTAACACTACACGCACTACACCTGCATGAGGAGGGTGTCTTCTCAAGAGATAGGGACAGCAACTGATACCTACATCGCAGATGGGGGTGTAGGGGTGGATTGGACTTTGGGGGGACAGGAGAGGTAGGGGGTCCAGGGAGATTCCCGCGCTTTTTAAGGGCAGGGAGGGTTTCCACAGAAGGGGCCCCAGATATCCTTCCCCCGCTGAAAGTTTTCTTGCCATTGGCGCAGGCCAAAACCACTGGAAGGGTGGGGCAGGAGGTTTCTTTAACCCAGGTAGTAACACCCCAGGGGTTCCCATGGTGGGGGACCCCAAGAAACTTTTCCCACGGTGGGAGGAGGGTGTGGTAGAGTTGTGTGTCCGGCAGGCCCCCAGGTTAACTGGTGGGGGAGTTGAGCAACCCAGGGGTGGCCCATGGTAGTGGGTGGCCCCAAAGGAGGGTAGTTCTCAAGCGAGGGTGTGTAGTGGTAGCCCCTAGGTACACTAGGTGGGCTAGGTAACTGACCCAGTGGAGATCTGAGAGGGGGTGATGTGCTCCCTGGATTCCAGGTGAAGGGTTAGTGGTGGACCCTGAGATGTCAAGGTCGGGTAGGTGGCTACCCAAGGAAGCAACAGGATGTCATTGTGAAGCTTGTGTGTGAACCTGAGGTGGTGGCTGGGGTGATGCCTAGCCTGTGATCAGTCAGGTAGGTCCTGTGGGGCTTGGACCCCAGGACCAGGAGCATGGGGGTGTTCCCCCAGCTCGAGGCAGGAGGTGGACTTCTGGAAGGCAATACCACCCTGAAGACAGGTGGGGCCCATCTTAAGTGAAGGGACCCTGTGCTTCAGAGGAGGGTGGTGCAGGCCAAGCCGGGATCTTGAGGGTCCCTGGCTGATGGAGGTAGTACCGCCCTGAAGACAGGTGGGGCCCATCTTAAGTGAAGGGACCCTGCTCTTCAAGAGGGGTGGTGCAGGCCTAGCTGGGATCTTTAGGGTCCCTGGCTGAGTGTGGTAGTACTACCATAAAGGCAGGTGGGGCCTATCTTAAGTGAAGGGACCCTGCTCTTCAGAAGGGGTGGTGCAGGCCATCCAAGGATCATGAGGGTCCCTGGACGGTCTCCCAAGGCGCTGCAGGGAGACCGGGGAGAGCCAGGAGAGGTGGGCCTGGGTGTAGCTAGCTCGGGCCCACAGGCTCTCTCAGGGTACTCCGGGAGGAGACCGCGCCTCTCAGAGGGAAGGGTGCATAGGCCCTGTTCTTGCACTGGAGAACAAGGATGGGGGTCTAGGTTCCCGGGGTAGTTTCAGTGTGGAGCTACTGACGGGGGTAATGAGCTGTAGGTTGTCTGACGAGGCACCCTCAGTGTTCCTCCCTGGCACTGCCAGTGTGGTAGTGAGGTCGGTCTGAGGTCCTATCAGGGAGCCAGGCCAGTGGCCAAAGGTGCTTTTCTGTGTGGGGAAAGTACAAATGGCTGTGCTTTCTTTAGGGAAGACAGTCATCCCGAAAGGGTGGTGGCAGCTGAATGACCCCAGCGGCAGGATGAGGGTCCAGAGAGGTTGCATCTTTGGGGTGCCAGGACCAAAAGGAGAGGGGGTACTGGTTGGAACAAACTCCGGAAGGGAGACCAGCTAGTGACCCAGGGGATGGGATGTAGACCTATCCCAGAAGACCGCATCGGTGCTGAGGCACTGTACCCTTGTCCAGAGAAGTGGTAGCCATAGTGTTGCGTGACCAAGGGCAAAGGTGGGCCTAGTTAGGCTGAGTCCATGTAGACCGTGAGTGACCTGGAGGTATCTAACCTAGAGCCCGGAGGGTTCTTAGGGTAGTCTGGGATCCCTGTCATGGGTGGAGGTCTCATGGATGGGAGGAGTAGGTAGTCTGAGCGGATAACTGGTGAGTAAGGGGGGTCTGGTTAGAACCCCTTATAACTAGTAATCGCTGACTACGGGAAGAATACCCATGTAGAGTGGCTATTACTTCCCTGTAGGAATCAGCTGGGCGCGGCGTGCGTTATAAGGTGGTTCTGACCATCTGAGCCGCCCAGATTTTTCGCTTTTTGAACACCTATTTTTTAGCTTTTACTGTGGGAGAGCCTGATAAGTTGGGACTCACCCACAGTGAATTCGTGATGAAAGGGACTGCATGTGTATTTTACCAGTGTCCCCCTGGCGCGAGTAAGCCACTGCGCTGCAGCCAGAGTAAGGGGCACTGGGCTTGTTACATGCAGACACGTGTGTACATGCGTGTGCACAAGTGTAAGGGCTGCGCAGGGGAGATTCCTGGCGTGCGCAGCCCAGGAGCAGCTACAAGTTGAATGGTGTGGCAGGACTTATGCAGAACTGGGTGGTGACATGGAATAGGCTTTCTACAATGGGAAGAAACATTTGAGGGAAAGTCAGTGTGCTTTACTGTTTTTATTCCATTATTCTCCTATGAGGATGGGGAGCACATGGGCTAGTTTTACTTTCCTAGGGCCTACAAATTCCAGACACGCACTGAAGTCCACTGTAACTTATGTGAGAAGAAGGATTCTGCAGAGTCCAAAGTCATATTTGTACTACTTTTGGGTCATCCAGAAAAGTCACATTTCTCTGAGTCAGCTCATAACCAGGGCCTGGGTAGGGCTGACCCTGCCAGGCTGAATTAATGACCTTCCTCCCCAAGCTGTAGCCTCAGAGGCCCAGCCCTGCACAACAAGCATTCCAAGGGCGAAGGCCTCCACTCCAAGAAGAGAAGATGGGTGGAGCTACAGGTTCATCCATCAGCAACTGACACCTGGTGCCAGGCACCAAGCTGCTCTGAAGAGGAGGCAGCGAGGGGGGAAGGGGCTCTCAGAGACCATGTGGCATGAGACCCCTGGACAACGCCATTTTGAACAAACCCAGAGGCCTGGGCAGGAAGGAGGGAGCAGGGGCAGAGAGGTGATGTGTCGCAGTGTGATAGGGCAAACAGAGACTTCCTGCCAGCCCCCCCATTCTTTAAAAAGAGTCTGCACAGGAAGAGGAGCTCTCTCTGGGGTGTGGTCTGCTGAGGACAACTGGTGCTGGAGCCTGGCATTATGGGCAGCTGGAAGGAAGAACCTCCAGACTGGCCCAGGACCCTGACTTGTGCCACAAGGGAAGACCAGGACCAGTGAGCAGAAGCCTGGGCCTCTGCGCAAGGAGAAGAGAGGCCCAGGAGAAGAGCCAGGTGAGAGGCTGGTGCAGGGAGCCAGTGAAGACCGCTCCCTGCTGAATCCCCCCTCCGTGAGACCAGGAGGGCAAAGGACTGTGCTCCCAGTGGCTAGGGCTGGCCACCAGGAGCGAGAAGAGGCCAGAATGGAGCCGACCGGTCGCCTGGGGGCCGAGATATGCCCCCCAGAAGGCAGGCAACCTTTGACCTCTGCAGGGACTGACGACGAAGCGCGTGGGGCTCCGCCGCCGGTCCAATATGTGCCCCCGGGGTGGATCAGGTCCCGGGGGCTGCCCCACAAGAAGAGAAAGTCGGGGAGCGCCGTCGCGCTCCCCGTGAACTTATCCAAAGGGGAGGTGCCAGGAGCCAACCCTGGCCCCCCGAAGCCATGGGAGGAGGGGGGAGCACCATCACGCGTCCCCCCTCGCGGGAGAAGACAAAGCCGGGGAGCGCCGTCGTGCTCAACGTGAAGATTGTCCAGGGGCCCGGGATCCCAACTCCGGGCCCCAAAGAGGGAGAAGACCAGTCGGGTTGCGCCATCGTGCTCCCCGTGAAAATGGCCCCAACCGGGGTGCCAGGAGCCAAACCTGGCCCCCGAGGACTCCGGAGTGAGGGGAGCGCCGTCGCGCCCCCCTTGAAGATGTTCGGGGGCCCGGGGGCCCATCTCCGGGCCCCCGGAGACCCGCTGGAGCGGGGAAGCAGCCTCGTGTCTGCCCGCCGGAGCGGGCAGACCGGAAGACGGGTGCTGGCTCCTGCGGCAGCACGCGAGGGTGCTGGCCAGTCGGGGAGCCGGCGGGGGCTCCCCGAGTGGCTCTCCATCGAGCCTGCAGTGAGGGGCCCAGGTGGGACCGGGCCCCCGAAAAACCATCGGAGCAGCCGGGGGAGGGCTCTCTGTGCTGCCATCGCTCACCTGGGGGTCAGGGTGGGACCGGACCCTCCACCAAGGCAGGGCGCGGCCAGAGGGCTACGTCGCGGCTCTCCCCGAAGCAGCGGGAGAGCCACTGCTATAATATGCGGGGCTAAGGAGAAGCGCCCCAAAATGGCTTGCAGGCCCGGACCGGCCTGCAGGGGAAAGCTGCTTTTCCTTGGCTTGTGGTGGCCCCAGGAGGATGGGGTCACTGCAAGATGAGTGCCTAGGTGCAGGGGGAGCTGCAGGAACAATGCAGTCTCCCCAGCACGAAAATGGAGCGTCCCTCCCTAAGTCTCTGGGAACTTACAAAGAATAACCCCTCAAGGGCTCAGCCAGGCGTCATCAGCATCCCCATGGCTGGAACTTTTGTTCTGCAGCTGGGGGATCCTTAGGAACTGCCTAAAGGTGTGAAGGGCTGAGTTGGGGATACCTGGAGAAGGGCATCCCCTGGAGGTGAAGAGGTGTAATTGCACCACAAATGCATTTAACCATATTATTTCTTTTTAGAGGGACTGAAAGGCACATGTGTAATGTGAAGTACCTGCGTGATGTAGAATCATAAGCAAAGTGGGGTTATGTTGTTAGACATTCCTCCTAGGGTGTCTGGCTGTAAATGCTTAATCCTGTGATTTTACCTGTGATGCCTTTTAGAGGCTGTCATTGCAATGCATTACAACTGTTATCAGCTATGAAAAGAACCTCATTTAAAGTGGTGCCCAAACATGTATTCTTGCTGCTGCGTTAGGTGAAGAACAACCCAGACTGTTAGCCCCTAAGATGTAGAGGTGTATACTATATGGTCAGTATGCCATGTTCAGCCAGGGTTATGTGTCACCAGGGCAGGTGTGCCTATTTTAAATTCTTGTTGAGATAATGGAGTGGGTCGCCACTGGGATGGTGCCAGTGTGCAGGGCCCTCGCTCCAGGTTATGTTCAACTAACTGCATTGGGGGGCAAGATGATGTGCATACATGGGAGTGGTGGTACTAGACGGACCCCACCCCCCTTTGGGAGGGGTGGAAATGTTATGCAATGTCACAAAGTAATTCCAACAGCTTATGTATATTTGTAAATTGGTGCATAGTATTGAGTAGTGTATGTGTCTAATAAATGTACTCTTACTTTAATAAAGCAAAGTACAGACTGGACAATCAATTATTGAGTGTTATTTCTGCACACCTGTAATGGCGATTACTAGCCCACACCACCTCCCTTGAGTAAGCCTTAGGCTGCTCTGCAACGCTACCCTCTGAGAGTCAGGCGCTACACTAGGGTGTTTGGCTCCCAGTGAAGGACAAATGTGACATGTTATTTGTGCAGGCCTCACAGATACTGCCCCGTTTTCCAACAGTGCCTTTTCAGCATTTGCTCTCACCCAGCAGATTTCGCTCTGACATTTGCACAAGTGTAAATACACTGAGCACTAGGCCTGAGCGGTAAATTCCGTTCCGCTCGCGGAATTTGCGGAATTTGGGTAATTTCGCGTTCCGCGGAGAATGCGGAATTGCTGAAAATACCGCGATCCACGGCTTCTCAGAGTTTTTTGCTTGTTCGCGCTTTCAAAATGCGTGTTCACGAGATATTTCTCCCCGAGCACGCAAACAGCTTTCGCGAACAGGAAAAAAGCATCGCAAACGGGCGGAACAAGCAATTCCGCGTGTTCGCGGAACTTTTGCGTGCTCGCGGAGATTTCTTACCATTTCGCGGAGCTTTGCGTAGCGCGACTACGCAAATTCCGCCCACCCAGTGAGCACTTACTGTAGAGAGCAGAGAAGGCTGGGCTAAAAGAGGCTGCTTCATTCACCGATTTTCTGCCCTAAATATAGATTTGTGAGAACATGCAAATGCCATGCACGTGTGAACTCACTGCAATATGAGCTGCCGCTTTAGTGAGTTAATGGCCCTCCGCTGGGCAGCAGGCCTGGGTGTGAGGGTGCCTTGTGCGCAGTACAAGCCGCCTCAGTGCAGGGGGCTCTAGGGAGAGGGCGGAGCGGAACTCAGTGGAATTTCACTGCATTTTTTTGCAACCCCACCGAATTCCATGTAGTGCAACTTCGCAAGCTCCACCCACCCCTAAACACAGGCCCGTGTAGGCGGAGTGTCTAAAATGGAGGAACTATCAAAAGAGTTGGTTGGAAATCATCTGTTCCCACATAATAACCAAAAGCAGTTCATTGAAAAACAGGATCCACAGGTACAGTAAGAGAACCAGTAAAGTCCACGAGAGGTGGATCAGTAGAAACATCAGCTGCAGTAGACACAGTAGTAAATACAGTACTCACTTCAGTCGTGTGGCTGGAATTTGAAGCAGTTTTGGGAATCAACTAAAGTTCATTCTCTGCCGCCATCCCAGAGCTAGGGAGAAACAGCTTCAATGGAGCTCTCAAGCTGAAGAGGAATTTCCTGTATGGCAGCAAGAGGATTAGGGAACTACCAAGGACTTCTTGTAGCCTACTGTTTAGAATTGGCCACATGATGTAACTTGATGTGATTAATAGAGACAAAATGATTGTCTTTAGAACAAGCAAGCGGTGGCAATATTAAATTTCTTGTACCTTGAATGGCAAGGACTGGCACCAGTGCTCGGTTTGATGGGCCAAACTTCTTCTTTACTGCAATCCTTTCTCAAACGATATCCCCATCTTGTGGAATCCAGCTGGAAGGTGTTGGCTGCTCCTTGATTCCTGCAGTCAGATGTCTTCAACTGCTAACTGGATTTGTTGTATTCCGCTTTAGGGGTCCGTATATAGGCTTTCCTGAATCATGTCCTTATATAGGCACAATTCGCCATGCCCTTATATAGGCATAGAAATCCCTGTCCTTATTTAGGCATTAACCGTGCACTCCAAATACAGGCATGGTCACCGACATCCGTCCACCCTAACGTCACAACGAGTTCTTAGAAACCAGACCCTTAAGCTTCGGGATTTCCCCTAGCACAGGACTATTGATTTCTCCAAGAACTCATCTATTATGTATGAACCGTTATACCTTAAGGGTTCATTCCTGACGTCTTCCTCTGTCCGACTTCACGTCAATGCTAACATTCCTCGACACCTACCAGGTATAAATATACCTTCCCTTGCCCAAGCAAGTTAGAGGAGACCTCGACTTCAGAGGAGCCCGTATCCCGGCCTGACGCACTGAGAAGACGCTGTCATTCCTGCAAGCAGACTAATCCAGCTTCCAGTGTTCTGACTCCCTTCGTGGGGTGTTAGAGTTCCAAGATCCGGCAGGAGATTCCCACCTCTCTCATTCTCAAGGTATGGAGCTGACTAGATCCTAGAGGGACTCTTGGCATACTAGACTTAACATACTCTTAGTCTACCATACTAGAGAATACTCCACCTATTTCTACTCTTCCCTACACCTAGACTAGGTTAGGTACACTGGGGTAGAACTAGCATAGAGACGCATCGTATGAGTACCCGCATTCTTAGCTCATGTTATTTATGTACGTGAATATATGCTAAAAGATAATGCTAGCGCAGTATTATTTATTTCTACTGCTTACGCTGTACATTATTTATCTTGCATACTGTCTTGTGATCATAACAGCACACATCTCTTACATGAGAAACAAGACTGTTCAATAAAACCCCTTTTATTGAAACGCCCGTCTTTCCTTTCTGTGTAACTCTGCAGAAACTAAGCATGCACGATTGAATGAGTGAAACTGTTATCTATTGTTTCCACGATTCTGAGACATGTTCCGCTTCTAAAGGGAAACAAAGTTGTCATGTTTTTCGGTTGCCAGAAACTACTCCCTTCTTGTTCTCAAGGAGTTTCTAGTGGCCTCTGAGCTAGCTGGCACAGGTAATTAAGTTTAATATAATCGATAGGGACATACCGACCTTAGTCCTATGTCAAACCTATAGGTTATATTATTCCAATGCGCAGAGCCTATTAGGGAAATAGGAACTACACTACATGGCGCCCAACGGTTTGGTAAGGCAGTAATTTAACGCTAGATACTGAGCAACTCATTCGTGCTTTTCTCAGAGACCCCTACTCACATACTCCTTAAGACGTCCAGAGTGGGTAGGGTTAAATATCCACCATTACTAAATAGGGAAGCACCCTATATATTAGTTGTTTGGTTTGTTCAATGTTGAAGGATACATTGTTCCAAAATATTGTGCACCTTATCTTTTGTTTCCTTGAAACTTGTTCTACATTTTTCAAAAAACAAAATGTCCATAAACGGGGACAATAACACCGGAAACGGTGGAGCTGCGGCTGACCCAGCCATAGCAGTTTTTAACTTTACGGGTTTAAATGAAACCGAGGAGGGTGTTATCGACATCGCTCCAAACTTAAGAAGAGCCATCACTCTAAACCTTATAAAACACGGCCTACCCCCAAGAGGAGGTAGAGCAGTTTTCGTGATAGAGGCACACGAATCCTTTCAGACAGAGGTATTCTATTCATGGGTCATATTTCCTGAATCAAATTCAGTAACAAGACTGTTTCACTTCTACAAAGAAGATGAACCACCAGAGGAATATATTCCTTTCGAGGATATTGAAATTCCACTAACATACCATGAGCATCAACTCTAGTTTAAAGGCGCCCTAAAACATCACAAAAATATTACCAGGCTCGGTCCACTAGGTAGACCAGGAGCAACATGGCTGATTCTAGCCGGCTACACTCTTCATCCTGAACTCGATATAATGTCAGATGAGGAACTACTTACTCAAATTACAGAGTTAATAAAAATCTACAGACAATTAGTCCAATATGTCATGCGGACTTTCACAGTCCAACCACCATTGACACTTCCAAATCAAACTCCTCAACAGGGGAATACACTAAAAATTACACCACAGACTCTATACGCAGTCATGGGTAAACTGCCCACAAAACGTGAGCAAATTCCATTTTGGATAGCTCAAAAAATTACTCAAATCGAAGCAGTATTTCCTAATACTAGCCCATATGAGAAACACAGAATCCTAACAATCTGTTTAACGATGGGGATCACACCACAACTGGAAGACTGTACCACTTGGGGCTCAGTCTTTGCTGCCATCTATTCTAAAACACATGGTGTTCCGTCAATTGCAGTAATACCTGATGTCCTGAAACAAATTCAAAACGAATACGGGGCAGAGCCTGCTCTAAATTTGGGTATGAAATTACTGAAAAATTTCGACCAGGTCTCAACAATAATATTATCTAATATTAAAGGGGAGGCAGCAGCAGTGGCGATCCGCCAACGATTAAGGGAATTCGATGTTACAGAACATCAAACTGAGCTACGCAGAATAATAGAAGAATCAAATGCAGAATTAGGCAGAGATAGTTTGGGTGGAAGACCAGTGAAGCCAAAACTATCTGAAAGTCCTGAGAAGGACTCTATTAAACAAACTCCTACATCTTCTAAAAAGAAGTGGGAAACTAATAAAAATAATTCAGAGAAACGTTCTCAATCCTGAGGTAGGTCTCCTCAAAAGGAGCCCTCTGAAAGGAGGTATAACCTCAGGAATAGGGATAATTTGAAAAAGCCTGACAGGTATCAAGATACTGATACACGTTCCTCTCGTACCTTTCAGATCTCGTCACAGACATCGGAAAGAAGAGGACGGTCAGAACATAGAGAAGAACGCTTGAAATCGAAAGACGACAAACACGTTCCGAAAAACAAATCAAAACCTCAATTCTCAAAGAAGAAGGTAGCAGGTCTGAAGGTCAGACATGCCGAGGATACTGAGAACACAACTCAAGAACGGAGAATGGGCTCAGACAATGCTGGACAGTGCAGCAGAAGTCACAATAGCTCGCCAGAACCTGAAGGAACTTCTGGAGATAGTGGACTTGAATGAGTACATTACAGTTGAGACTGTAGACACCAGGGTTAGTACTCCACAAAAGTTATATGAAATAACACTCCGGATGGAGGGAGACATACCTAGACAGGTGAAAGCACTCTTTTGGGAAAAACTTTCAAGGGGCTATGACATACTTCTAGCAGAAAAAGACTGGCCACCACAATTTGTCAGGGAGTGCCCACATGGCGAGGACATTATTATGCCTGCCTTCTCTAACCATATTCCAATACACCTAAAATATACTTATGCCAGGAAATGGGCAGTTGCCCAGGCCCCAGCATTATACAAAAATCATGTAGGATGGGATGAGGACTCACCTCACCATAAAATACATTTAAAAAATGAACCTACTGCACAAAGGCAGTACCCAATAAAGCAAGAAGCTAAAAAACAGGTCAGGGAGATCTTAGATCAACTTGAATACCAAGGGGTGATTGAAACATGCACCTCCTCAATGAACAATCCTTTGTTTCCTGTCTCCAAACCAGACAATACCTATCGTCTAGTTTTGGATTACAGACACTTAAATACTTGTTCTAAAACATTTGCTGTGCAAAATGCACATAGTACAGCATTAATGAATAACATTGTGCGTAAAAAATACAAAACCACATTAGACATCTCAAATGGTTTCTTTTGTCAAAACATAGCACCTGGAAGCAGGTACTTAACAGCTTTCTCAATAATGGGGACCCAGCGTCAATTTTGTCGACTCCCACAAGGGTTCAAGAACAGCCCAGGGTTATTCTCAGCGAGAGTAACGGAGTTACTACAAATTTATGACAATGAGGCATTGTCCTATGTCGATGACATCTATCTGACAGACGATGACCTGGACAAACACTTGAACAGGGTGAGCACCATTATACTGGGCTTCGCCTCTGAGGGCTACAAATTCAACTTTAAAAAGTCCAGAATTGCCCATCTCAATGTCCTGTTTCTAGGATATGAGCTTTCAAGTGAAGGCAAGAGCTTGGCAGCTAACTTTTTAGAAAGGTGTGCGCTGCTCCAACCTCCATAGACGCTGAAAAATTTACAATACATCCTGGGTTTCCTAAATTTTGGAAGAACTTACATTCTAAATTACGCAGAAAAGGTTAAACCTCTACTCATTAATCAAACCTGATTTTTCAATCAAAAATTGGACACAAGAACACACAGAAATCTTGCGTTCACTCCAGGCTAACAAGTTAGCATCAAATCACTTACAAACATGCGTAAGTCAACGCAACTTAGTGATCCGAATAATTTCGGGTCAATGCGGATTCACCTACTTAACATTTAATGAGGGTGAAAAAGTACCAATTGCATACAAATCACACTTGTATACGCAAGCAGAAATGCGCTTCACTTCAACAGAAAAAATTCTGACAGCAGTTCAAACCGCTGTAGCAAAAGAAAGAGCTCTAGCCCAAGGGAAACGCATTATTGTCGTAACTCCCGTACCGGCCTTAGAGGCGGTAACTAAAGCGAGCATTCCAAATGCTAAAGCTTTACATCCGAGATGGATACAATGGGTTAATTCTCTTGCTGCAACAGATGTTGAATATGTTTTTGATCCCGATCTAAAAACACAAGCATTCCTGCAATATGAACATGAATGTCCTCTGCCTACTGAGATTCTGCCTCTCGATCAGTATGAATTCATAATTTACACTGACGGATCTGCACAACCCGCAACAGGGAGTAAGCAAGCTTACAGTGCAGCATGTGCAATCGTTAAAGGTCGCATGCGCGATGGCAAATTCAGACCTATGGTCACAAAAACTCAATCTCTAGGAGATTGTACAGCTCAGCGAGCTGAACTACAAGCATTCAAACTGGCACTTGAAAGTACAGATCAAGAATTCCCCACACTCATACTGTGCGATTCTTTCTACTGTGTACAGTCGTATAATGAATATATACAAACTTGGCTTGAAAATGGGTTCAAAGATGCAAAAGGTGGCACAATAAAGCATAAAACGCTTTGGGAACAAGTAGTTCAGTTAAAAAGCGAACTACCAAAGGCTCACGTGATCCATAGACTGAGTCATCAACGTGATGGCGTTCACGTT
Source organism: Calotriton arnoldi (assembly GCA_963921515.1). Classification (NCBI taxonomy): domain Eukaryota; kingdom Metazoa; phylum Chordata; class Amphibia; order Caudata; family Salamandridae; genus Calotriton; species Calotriton arnoldi. The sequence goes on along the minus strand of CAWUFW010005619.1, from coordinate 1,190,788 downwards.
GCAGGGAATTCGTTGGCTGACGAAGCCGCAAAGGGGGCTGTTCAGACGGCTTCCGTAGCTGCGATCACTCGTTCAAAAACGAAAATAGACAGTGAGATAGTGTTGGCTGTCAATGCTACAAGCAAAGGCAGTGGTGCAGCGTTACCAAAAAAGTTTCCACTCAAGTACTCTTATGTAATTGATGCGAACAACGTTCCTTTTGCTCGAATCCCTGGAGTGGGGGATAGGGTAATTCCAAACATGGAACGTAGAGCAGCTTTGATTTATGAAACACATTTGGGGGAGGGTCTGTCACATCAAGGGATCTCTAAAACAATATTGACATTAAAAGAGATGTACTGGTGGCCTGGAATGAATACAGAAATACACATATTCATCAATAACTGCTTAGACTGTAAATTACAGCGAGAAAGCCACCAGACACCATGCTACGAATGTAGCTGCCCAGTACAGACACCATTGTTAGACAGCATTAGACTATCTATGCGCAGGCGTCCCACTGGACACATGCAATCCCACAAATACTGAATCAAGGTTCCTATGGATATGGCCTCAGCGCTCGGCTGACGCTCGAACTGTTATAAAAGATTTGCGAGTCTTTATCGGCACATACGCAATAGGCACGCTACATTCTGACCAGGGCCCTGCGTTTAGCTCTCGAGCTTACAAAGACGCCATGGCCAGTCTGGGCGTTGCATTACGGTACTCCTCTCCGTTTCATCCTGAGGGAAATTCTGTTGTGGAAAGGAAAAACCGGGACATAAAGCAGTCTATAACAGCTAGGGGATTAGGTTCGGGTGATGGGTGGGTCAAACATCTTTATGGGGTCCAACGCTCATTAAACAACTTGCCAAGAAGTTCTCTAGGGGGGGTCACTCCATATGAGGTCTATTTGGGACAAGAATGTGGGTGTCTGATCTGGAATGCAGTGGCACAGTGGTGGAAAATAAACCCTTTGATATCAAAGATCGTTTGGCTGTTTTACAGGACTTAAACAAATTAAGAATGAAACAAAGCAACGTATTCCTGCAGCCAACCACCACTAGGGAAAAACCGGCGGTCCCAGCAAGGCCTGTCTGGATTCCAAAAGTTGGGGATATAGTCAGAGAGAAGATTGCGGACAAGAAGGAATTTGGACCTTCTTACAGACAACCAGTACCTGTCCTAGCCATACACGGAACAAGAACAGTACTTCTGTCGCCCCTTGCTGGAAAAAAGGAGAAAAGATTTGTGTCCATCGACCTCATCAAACCACAGTATGTGGCCAATACTAAGTAGTAGGCCTCGTGGACTCCAACCTAATAGCAGACACACTCCTCTCGCTACTATCCAAGAGGTTCAGACTGAAAGACTGATAACAATTGGGAATTCAGCAGTAACAAATGAAGGACTAAGCAACAATGCCATGGAACTCATCCCTCTTGAAACACAAGTAACAGTTCGTCCAAATACACCTGTTTACACCAACATAGCAAGTGATCAACTGGTTCCATCGATTTCAACAAATCCTGATGCAATTCCAACAATTGACAGAACTGCTTCTGGCTATTTCATTAACTTTGATACGTTTTCTGAGGATCCGAGTGAGCCCGAGACGTCGCCAGCATCAAAAACTTTTAAACAGCAAGTATAAGACTTTTTGCATTTTTCGAAAAAGACTTATCTAGTTTCACCATGGATTGAACTTTGGGTTATTTCTGGAATATTTTTCTTCCTGCTTTGGCTAGCTTTGGTTATGACTATGAGCGTGCTTATAAATGGGAGATACATCCATTTGGACATTGAAAGAAAAGAAGTGAACTTACTTTTGAAACCTCACAAATCATCCCATCGTGAAACAAGAGACTTGTCTGCAGTGAACATCACAGCCGTTCCTATACAGGATGGTATAGTGTGGGACAAAACAGATTTCGATATCTTTGGCCCGACGGAACATTTGAACATTCCACATTTATTTAAGATTTCACTAAGTGATTTTGTTTCATCTAGTAACTTTTCTGATGATTGGGACTTTGAAACTGTGAATAATATAATGTTTGACCTAGAAAAATCTGCTGCATTTTCTAATAATGAATATTTAGAGGGTTTATCAGACTATGAACAGCTGTATTGCTATAACCACTATGGTAATCATTTTTTGCATAAATCTGCAACACCTAGAAATGTGTTTATGTTTAACCAATGGGAGCATTGTCCTACACCACCAAAAGGTAGTTCAAAAACATTTGCTAAAAGTTTCCATATTTTTCAGGATACAATACATCTGATCCAGAAACATTTTACTATAAAAATGTAAACAAAACAGGACTGAAAATTATGTTAACAAATAAAAAACAGATTTACTCTGCAGCATTTATTGCCCAACTGTCTAGACAGGGTTTCGACTTATGGAAAGACACAATAGACACAAAATCTGTCTGGGGTACTAAAGATTGGCAAGTGCAGGGGATAGAAGCTTTATTTAGAGCCTGTATCATCCCTCAACAAAGAATGTTTTTGAATGACACTGTCCAACAAACGTCTTGCCTTGGTTTAGCCAAGATCAAAGACATGAAAAATCCTTCTGTACCAACACCTGCAAGTGATAACAATACACAGGCAGCGGTTACAGTTGACACTATACTACAAATCAACAGAACAAATCCTGATTGGAGAAAATGGTTGATCTGGCCCACAGACACAAACAACTGTCAAGATAGATTCCTGAATAAAACGCAAGGGTTTACTACTCATAGGCCAGACCCACGATACGTGCAAAGACAGCATCCGGGGGTAGAATACATTAAGACATCCTGGAATTTACATTACACGTATAGATGTTGGAGTGGGGATCGTGAAGTGTTTCTAAGCGGTACACACTGTGAAAATGCACTAAGCGGTTCACTGATTTGTCAGGACATGTCTTTACACGGGGCTTGTAATGGTTCTGTGGCAAACTTGTCCTGCCACCAGCAGGGGACACCAGCTGCTGTGATTAATCCAACATTTGGACAACTTTCTAATGGGAGTTACCTCATGTTGAATGATCAGAGTTGCTGTGGCATGTTGCCAGGCATCCCATATCTAGTAACGGTCAACTCCAGGGTCACTTGCTGTATGCAAGTATTGTTTGCCCCAATAGACACAGTCAGGGAGTCGCCTCTATGGCCTTCGCTGAATGTCTCTTTTATACGATTTGATACTTTAAGCAGAATGAAATCCATGCTAATACAACAATCAGTGCCTTTGACCTCGGCCAAAGAAACCGATGATCTGCAAGTTGCAAGGACTTCGGCTGAGATACAAGCTTTAATTCGTACAAACTGCCCTATACATTTCGTAGAAATGATAGGACGTATCTTTAATATGTCAGATACAAGCGGAATTGTACATGTATTTACAATTCTGTTCCAGACTATTAGCACCTTTCCAGGTTGTCCTCGGAATCATCCCAAACTTCGCACATTTGGTGTTTGGTGGTGTGCCGTTAATTCTAGCACTTGTTGCAGGAATTCTGTTTCTATTCCTCCTACTACGCTATGGCAAGCCTCTTCGCCAACATCACTCCGAGCGATGTGGAGAGAGCCCTCCTTGAACGGAAATGCCGTGAGCGAATAGTACAGCTTTTTGGCATGCCTCGTCTACGGGAACTTAATACAACGTGGTTCCTGTCATTCAGACCAATCTGGCAAGATTGCATCTTACCTGTTCTACGCTGCCTGTTTTGCGGTGAAGAATGCGTGCTAGACATCTGTCTAACACTCCCATCAGTCATGCCAACGGATATCGATACTCTGCTGGACCCGATAACGGCCCATGCTGTGTGTTGTCCCCAGCGGCTTCCAATACTGATGGCGGCATTCATTGAGATCTCACAGACGCTTCCGGATGCTGCTGAGGTACGAGATGGATCAACGGGCACACAGGTAACAACAGACGCGGACATTGCTGTGGCATCCAATGTTGACAGCGATGCTTCACATCTTTGTGCAGTTAATCTTCTACATGAAGTGTTCCAACTGTCACCAACTTCGGTGGACGATATTTTGGCTACGGACATAGATGATCTAATGTTTACGCCAGACCCATACACTGACTTTGATACGGCTCTCAGTGTACCAGGGTATCAATGAAAATTTGGCCTTCATATTTTTTCAAACTTGGAACTTTTCCCAGAATTGAAACTTTTTTAAAATTTTTGAAAAGACATGGCACAAGAACAATCTGCTTACAGTAGAACTAGTCTTATAAAACGGACTTCTTTGAATACTTCCAGGGACACATTGTCACCTTACTTGTCTAAAAATTTCATTTATTTCGATGATATGCAATGGCTTTGATTGTAAGAACTTATCGACTATTTTATCATATGTATATAGTACTGTTTCATTCACGTTGCATTCCACTTCCGTTATATGCTTAGAATGAAACCAATGCTTTAAATGTACAGTACCTATGGCATTTCAACAGTTTTATGCTTCTTTTAAAATGCTTTTTAGAAATGTTTTAGTAATATGTGGTACTCACTTTTATGTTTAGCAATTCAAATGTTTAGCATTTAGTATTATCGTTCAATCGAAGATGGAGTGGGTGTTGTATTCCGCTTTAGGGTTCTGTATATAGGCTTTCCTGAATCATGTCCTTATATAGGCACAATTCGCCATGCCCTTATATAGGCATAGAAATCCCTGTCCTTATTTAGGCATTAACCGTGCATTCCAAATACAGGCATGGTCACCGACATCCGTCCACCCTAACGTCACAACGAGTTCTTAGAAACCAGACCCTTAAGCTTCGGGATTTCCCCTAGCACAGGACTATTGATTTCTCCAAGAACTCATCTATTATGTATGAACCGTTATACCTTAAGGGTTCATTCCTGACGTCTTCCTCTGTCCGACTTCACGTCAATGCTAACATTCCTCGACACCTACCAGGTATAAATATACCTTCCCTTGCCCAAGCAAGTTAGAGGAGACCTCGACTTCAGAGGAGCCCGTATCCCGGCCTGACGCACTGAGAAGACGCTGTCATTCCTGCAAGCAGACAAATCCAGCTTCCAGTGTTCTGACTCCCTTCGCGGGGTGTTAGAGTTCCAAGATCCAGCAGGAGATTCCCACCTCTCTCATTCTCAAGGTATGGAGCTGACTAGATCCTAGAGGGACTCTTGGCATACTAGACTTAACATACTCTTAGTCTACCATACTAGAGATTACTCCACCTATTTCTACTCTTCCCTACACCTAGTCTAGGTTAGGTACACTGGGGTAGAACTAGCATAGAGACGCATCGTATGAGTACCCGCATTCTTAGCTCATGTTATTTATGTATGTGAATATATGCTAAAAGATAATGTTAGCGCAGTATTATTTATTTCTACTGCTTACGCTGTACATTATTTATCTTGCATACTGTCTTGTGATCATAACAGCACATATCTCTTACACGAGAAACAAGACTGTTCAATAAAACCCCTTTTATTGAAACGCCCGTCTTTCCTTTCTGTGTAACTCTGAAGAAACTAAGCATGCACGATTGAATGAGTGAAACTGTTATCTATTGTTTCCACGATTCTGAGACATGTTCCGCTTCTAATGGGAAACAAAGTTGTCATGTTTTTGGTTGCCAGAAACTACTCCCTTCTTGTTCTCAAGGAGTTTCTAGTGGCCTCTGAGCTAGCTGGCACAGGTAATTAAGTTTAATATAATCGATGGGGACATACCGACCTTAGTCCTATGTCAAGCCTATAGGTTATATTATTCCAATGCGCAGAGCCTATTAGGGAAATAGGAACTACACTACAGATTGGCAGTCATGGAAGTTTTGTAAGTCCTGTAAGACAGCACAATAATCATTTAAGTCAAAGGGCGTAGCTGTCCCCACAATGTCTGGACCATCAAGATCTGGAATGTACAGCCAAACAAGACCTTGCATGGGGTTCATCAACCCAGAGATCTTTTAGGGAGATTATTAAGTGCTCGTTATACCCCATATAGGTGGTGGATCCAGCTACGCCCTGTACCTAATACTCTAGCTGATAACGACTGCTTTAAGTCGCGCTTCATCCTCTCCACATTGGAATTGCCCTCAGGCCGATATAGAGAACAGTAATGTATGTCTACACCCAGGGTAGCCATACTATCCCTATATGCTTTTAAGGCAAAAGCAGAGCCCTGCTCTGAGTGGAATGCAGCGATACCAAAGGGGATGATGGACGGAGCGTTAGAGCAAATCAAACACTCACCCCCAGTCAACTGATCTGGGTTTAATCCATCATCATTCTTTAGCTCACTCCACCACCCCAGTTCAGACATGGCCATATGCAAATCAGTCTGACCCTGTGCCTCATGGGAACAGTCCAGCCCGAACTGCCAAGCCATGTCTTCCCTGGACCGGAAACAAGCATCCTGGGACCGGTTTCGGGTTCAAAACCCTCATCAGCCAGGCTATCTTGAATCCAGTGGCAAAGTGAGCAAGGGACCCACGTCTGGGCATACCCTGCCAACTTAGGGCGAACAAAGCGATACCAAAGGGGATGATGGACAGAGCGTTAGAGCAAATCAAACACTCACCCCCAGTCAACTGATCTGGGTTTAATCCATCATCATTCTTTAGCTCACTCCACCACCCCAGTTCAGACATGGCCATATGCAAATCAGTCTGACCCTGTGCCTCATGGGAACAGACCAGCCCGAACTGCCAAGCCATGTCTTCCCTGGACCAGAAACAAGCATCCTGGGACCGGTTTCGGGTTCAAAACCCTCATCAGCCAGGCTATCTTGAATCCAGTGGCAAAGTGAGCAAGGGACCCACGTCTGGGCATACCCTGCCAACTCAGGGCGAACAAAGCGATACCAAAGGGGATGATGGACGGAGCGTTAGAGCAAATCAAACACTCACCCCCAGTCAACTGATCTGGGTTTAATCCATCATCATTCTTTAGCTCACTCCACCACCCCAGTTCAGACATGGCCATATGCAAATCAGTCTGACCCTGTGCCTCATGGGAACAGTCCAGCCCGAACTGCCAAGCCATGTCTTCCCTGGACCGGAAACAAGCATCCTGGGACCGGTTTCGGATTCAAAACCCTCATCAGCCAGGCTGATGAGTGGAATGCATGGCATGCATGTGTTCTGATAATGGCTTGCAAATCTTTAATATCAGTGTGGTCGTCAGCTGAACACTGTGACCACAACCAGAGGAACCTGGAGCAAGAATCAACTGCAAGTAGGAAAAATGTAAATGCTCCATCCAAATTAAGAGGATCACAGTGGTCCAAATAAATGCAGCTGAAAGGTTTTTCAGAAATCAACAGGTATGTCTGCGGTGGGTGAGCCACAGTGGAAGATTTAATTTCTTGACAAATGTCACAACAAAGGACATAATTCTTGGCCTGTTTGTAAAATCCATACAACCAATAATGTTGCTGTAGTAACGAAATTGTGAATGCCACACCTGCATTTGCAGAAGCAACACCTTCATGCGCAGCTATCACTATTGCTAGCCTGCATGCAGTCTTAATTGGGACTCAAATGATCACTAATCTCTGGAATTGTAACAAAGGGAACGCTCTGTTCATTTAAAAGATACGAGTATTTAGTCGGAAAGCCCCTGAGCAAACGGGTGCCGTCACATGTAGCATTAACTGCAGACAAAATGTAATTGTCTACTCTCGTATGAGAACGAGTAACAGCAGCAACTGTTGTCGTTGCAACTGCTGATTTGGCTGCTTCATCTGCCCAAGAATTCCCTACTGCGTGTGGTCCCACACGTTGATGACCCAATGTATGAATATTATGATTCAGTGGCAACCTATCTTTAAGGTCCGCCACCTTCACCCAAAGCATTTTATGCTTTATTGTGGTGTCGTTTGAGTCTTTGAATCCATTCTGGCACCAATAATGCAAGTTGTTGTTAAAAGACTGGGTTCAATGATACGAATCACATGCTATAAGTGTGGGGAACTCAGGATCTGTATGTTCTTGTGCAAATAACAAGGCATTTGGTTCAGTTAACTGCACAGTGCAGTCCCCTAAGAACAGTGTACAAGTTTTTTTGTGGTTGGAATTTTCCATCCAACATCCCACCAAGAACAGTGGCACACACCTCTGAGTATTGGTGCTTAGTACCTATAGCAGGTTGAGCTGAACCATCAGTATAAACAATATATTTATACTGCTGAAGAGGCAAAATATTGCTGGGTATGGGATAAACATGCTCACATTGAAGAAATTCTTCTGTCTGTAAAGATGGGTCAAAAACGAAGTCTACATTAACACATTCGAGAATGCCTGCCCCTATGATGACCGCCACTGGCATACCCAAGGACCCAGGGAGCAATTTGTGCTTTTAATGTCCAGACCAACCCTACAAAACCAGCTCACCCAAGTCGAGCACCGCTAGGAACTCCACGGTGATCCTCCGGCCAAGGAAACGCAGCGACGTGGCCCCTACCTCCACGCCACTGCCGGACTTGCCTGACCTTGTGATGGCTGCTAAGGGGTAAGTCCCGGTCAACTATGCTGCGCTGCTGACTACCGGACTGCCCAAAAAAAAAAAGTGGTCCTATCTGCAGACCAATCACACCCATTTGCCCTGGACCCGCTGGGCATTACCCTTCAAAAGAACGCAGACCCGACACAAAAACCAATGCCATCAGCGTTTCTGCCTAATCGCATGATGGCCGCCCTCGGCTCACCCACGGATCTCACTCGGTTGCCGAAGCTGCACAGTCGAGACCCCGAGAACCTATAATGAAGGAGTGAATCAGGCAACTACGCGCCCCTGACTGCCAAGGTTGTCTCGGCATCAAGGAATCACAGGCCAGAGAACAAATGACTCAGTTTCCTGGCATCAAAATGGCCGCCCATAGCCCAAACACGGACCTCCGATGACCGACGTAATTCCGCGGGTGTGACCCTGTCATCCAAAGAAAGGGTGCTCATCAAGAGTCCCGTGCAGCAACTCGCCCCCGACAAGCGGCCCTGCCTACAAGGAGCCACAGGCTCGCTGTTAACTTATCCGGATGCCTGACCCTAAAATGGCGGCTCCGTGATCGGACTCACCCCTGAGGAGCAGTTTCAGACAACGGGAGGAGCGTCTCTGTTCCACGCTACCCCGCACCAGGACCGAGCAACAATTTGGCAAATAAACTGTCCAGGCTTGTGTTCACCTGCCTGAGCTTCGCCTGGAGCCGGAAGCCATCAGGGTGAAAAGATGGTAAGGGTCTGGCACAGGAGTTCAGTAATCCTTACCTCACTGACCCAATAAAGGCGGCTTAATATGACCACCTCCCGCCGAAGCGCCCAGCACCACATCATCACTTAGAGTAGTGCTTATAATATATCAAGCCTGATCCTCTATCAAGAGCAGACCCCGAAAGAGTGGTCTCCATCCCACTACAACCAGTCTGAAAGCAGATTGATACATCAATATATCAACCCTGACCTTCTACCCAGAGCAGACCCCATAAGAGTGGTCTCCTTCCCACTACAACCAGTCCGTAAGCAGATTAATGCCCTCCGCACCACACAATACCACACTGACCTCGTCGTACCTCAGACCAGGGCTACAGTGAATCACAGATACCTGATGACACCGGCCCTCCGCTTAGGATAACACCTAAGCACAGACCCACAGATCCATATTTGAGAAGGCACACCCTCGCCTCCCATTCCCACCATGAGACCCCATCCCCTAGTTAGCGACCCCTGACCATTCTCAATCTCCCACCCTGATAGAACCACGTTCTCCCCCTCCAGGAAATGCAACAAACCTACCATTAAGGGAACCACCCTCTCATCCAACCAAGAAAATAAGAAAGAATATGGCACCCGGCGCGCCAATCTTCACTAGCTCCCCCATACCGGCCTACTTGAAACCACACGGCCCGAACTCCTTCGCGATCAGTTTCCCCCCCAACCTCTCACTTAAAGCGAAAAGAAACCTCAAACATAGACTGATCAGGCAGCACCCAGAAACACTTTTCGTGGACATTTACCACTGCTCCTCTAAAGGGCAGATAAAAATGGATCTCATCTTCCACACAGAAAGACCCGATAACTGGAACGCCACATTCAGAACACAGCTTCTCATCTCCAAAACTACGACTACCCCTCATAGCTGCAAACTGACGACCTCACTCACTAACCGTACGATACGGAGCGGGAACACTTCTGTGACCATCTACTCGAACGGCACAGTCCTGATACAAGCCAACAATGAGAACCTAGAGGCCTTCGACTCCCTCTTCCCCTAACTTCGAAACGCCCCCTTGCACACGCTCCTACCTCCCCTGACCCACTCCGTACCCCCGGTCAGCCTGTCTCACCAGGATGGCCGATCACCCACCCCGCGCCCTTTTCCAGAACCACCATCCTTCCTCCACGAATCACCACCCGCACCTCCGCCCCTATGAATCAGGAGCTCCAACCCCCCGCCGAGCACCACCCACACCCTCCTCCCCCTGATCACCGCAACCTTCAAACCAGGAGTGACCCATTCCTGCATTCACTGACCACTAACTACAGCACTCCACCCGTAGGCAACAGGACGGAGAATCCGCGACTCATCCCACTACACCCTTTGCCTACGGTCCCAAATAGAGGCAACACGGACAGCACAATCACCTATAGGCATCACAATACTGACACGCCCTCTGCCTCCCGGGACGTCCCTGCCCAAGACACCCGCACCCCCACCTCGGTAAACATGGCGCATCGTCTCGCCCTACTAGAAAGCCAGCTAGAAACGATAACCCTGGGCCCGAGCGAAATCTTATCCAACCTCGACATGGTCCGAAAGCCTAGTCAAACCCCTCCCCAGACTCCCAATCCGACCAGCTCCACCCAACCAAGACCCTCCAATGTTCTGCGCCCTAGGAGGTTCCCACCACCCCGTGACCCTGACACAGAGACCCATAGGAACCGTTACAGAGAACCTAATACAGAGACCTAGAAGCACTAAAGTCGCAATGTCCTCAAAGGAAGCGGCGGAGCTAGCTTCAACGTATGACTCTCCCCTTACAGCCTCCCCAAGATCCAAGTGATCACCTGATTCAGAAGAGATCACCCCCCCCGAAATCCCCAAGACCCCCGGCCCTTCTCACTACCATACCTAGGGCCCCCCCTGTAAAGAAACACAACAAAGAGGGGTCCTCTACCAACTGCTTGCTCATAAACTGCAGATCAGCCTCCAAACATGCAACAGAACTAGCAGAAACCATCCTCTCTCATGACATAGACATCGCGTTCATCACTGAGACTTGGCTAAATGAGTTCTCCGCACCAAGCTTGGATATGCTGGTCCCCCCAGGCTACACTATTATTAACAAAGACAGAAAAGATCAAAGAGTGGGGGTATAGCAATCATACACAAGAATAACATCGCCATTGTGGAAATGGACACCTTCAAGTACAGCACCATTGAATGTCTTACCGCCAACATCAAGATAAACGGAAATAGAGCAATACTCTGCCATCTTCTATATCATCCACCAGGCAACACCGCCGCATTCGGGGAACACTTTGCTGACCTGATTGCTCACTGCTTACTCGGAGACTCAAACAATCTAATTCTTGGGGACCTCAACCTACGTTGGAATGATGTAAACAACTCGCTAATTCAAACCCTAAACAATCTTCTTCATGAGAACAATCTTACCCAACTCTGCTCAGAGGAAACAATAAAGGAGCAACCTTGGATGCCATTATCGCTCAACGCGACACAGTTACGATTGACCACATTCTCCCCGTGGACTGGTCCGACCATCACAGCATCCTATTCCACATCAACCAAAAGGTTATATTCCAGCCCCCCTCGCAAGTCCCCCCCAAATGGTCTAGAAATCTAACTCAGATTCCCCTAGCTGACCTAGAAGAAAGGATAAGCTCGCTCCTCCCCAGCGCCACTAATCACCTCACCACAACTGAACTCACCTCGCACTACAACTCAAATATGGTGTCTATTCTCGATCAACTAGCCCCCCTGAAATTTAAAAAAAAACAGGAGCATTCCATCGAGATCATGGTTTAACACCGACATCAACTCCGAAAGGAGACAACTAAGAGCCACAGAAAGACTCTGGAGGAACAACCCTTCCGCTATCCTCCGCGAGCAACTCAAAGCAGCTCGCAGGAAGTATAAAAAACACATCCAGAACGAAAAAACCTTGTTTTTCTGCACCGCGCTGGACAACGCAAAAAACAGGCCCAGGGAGCTTTTTAACATCATTAGGCAACAAACCTCCAAGCCCGCTACTTCCTCAGTGCAGGCTTCCAAAGAACTCTGCGACAACTTCGCCAACTTCTTTAATGACAAGACCAACAAGATTGAGCTCTCACTGGACATCAACATCACCCCCCCATCAAGAGCATCACGCCTGGGTCTAAAGACAGCGCATCCAAGCCCCCTACAAAATCCTGGAAATCTTTCAACCCCATTCAGGAAGCAGAAATAGTCAAACTGATCTCCACCTCCAATCCCTCATCCCACGTTCTAGATCCTCTACCTCCACAAATGACCAAAAAGCTGAAACTCTCCCTAGCCCCGCTCTGGTGCAAGATCATAAACAGCTCCCTGAGAACCGGAGTCATTCCAGACTGCCTCAAAATCGGGCAAGTCACACCACTGCTGAAAAAACCAGGCCTTGACACAAAAGATCTGAATAACTTCAGACCTGTCTCTAACTTACCTCTTCTATCCAAAATCCTGGAAAGATGCGTGCTCCTTCAACTAACTCACCACATGGATCGCATCAACCTTCTTGATTCCCACCAATCAGATTTCAGAAAAGGCTGCAGCACTGAAACCGCGATCCTCAACGTCATTGATGACATCCACAAATCACTTGATTCGGACCAATGCTGCCTACTCATTCTCCTAGACCTATCGGCAGCTTTCGACACGGTTGACCACAAACTTCTCATTAAGGTTCTTCAAGAAAGGGCAGGTCTAGATGAGGTGGTCCTACACTGGTTCTCCTCCTTCCTTCACAACCGCACCCAAAGAATAAAAATCAAAAACTTTGCGTCCGACCTACACCCAGTCAGCAGGGAGTCCCCAAGGTTCAGTGCTCTCCCCGCAACTTTTCAACATCTACATGGAACCCCTCACCACCCTACTCAAAAAAGCCAACATCCCCTTCCATCTGTATGCAGACAACACACAGATCTATCTGGAAACCTCCTCCATCGATGACATTCAAAGACTCAACGACACACTAAGAGAAGTCCAACACTGGCTTTCAAGTAAACACCTAAAACTCAATCAAGACAAAACGGAAATACTCCTCATTTCTAACAAAGAAGAGAACCCCCAAATTGCGGAATGGCTAAAAGCTATTGATACGCTCAACGGTAACCTCACCCTGGCGGACTATGTTAAATCACTAGGCATCACTCTAGACCCGAAATTGGACATGACCAAACACATTAAGAACTCTGCCAAGAGTGCCTTCCTTAACCTGAAGCTACTGAACAAAATAAAACCTTTCATCCCGCCCAAGGATCTCAAACAAGCCACCCAAGCTTTGGTGCTGTCTAGACTAGACTATGGGTTCGCAGTCCTCTCAGGTACAGCAAAATCACACCTTGCTCCCCTCTAAACAACTCTCAATGCAGCAGCCAGAATGGTCACCGGAGTTAAGAAATTCGACCACATCTCACCCGCACTCAGAGAACTAAAATGGCTCCCAGTGTAAATGCGTGCTAGTTTCAGAACAGCCTGCCTCACGCACAAAGCCCTTCACACAGTCAAACTGGAATACCTGGCTTCCAAACTCAAAAAAGCCGGTCAGACCAGGTCCCTCAGAAGCTCGAACACCCTACTACTCAACCCGCTGAAAACACACAAACAAAAAACCGCGGCCCGGTCCTTTGCGGGTAACGCGCCCAAAATCTGGAACTCTATTCCCCCCACATCAGAACTATCCCCTCCTTTGCAAAATTCAAAAGACAGCTCAAAGACCTTTTCCTAGATCGTTCCCTAGTGAATCAACAAGAGCCGCCGAAGCGCTGATGACACTACTCCCTGGAAGAGGAGCTCTGCCCAAGACAATTGCACTCTTCTAAGGCATTCCAAGACTTCAGTGCCCCAATGTTACACAACGAGCTTGAACTCCCCGTCCATGATCTATACTATTACTGTATTATGTGATTTTTTGCAGTACGACTGTTGTAAAGCGCTCCGATACCCTCGGGTCTGGCCAGCGCTATATAAAACTTCATAAATAAAATAAAAATAAACAACTGTCAAGAATGTTGCCCATTGTATCTATCTAGGATGGAGGGTTTTAGCGTTAGGAATGCTCACTTTTGTGACAGCCTCTAAGACTGCAATGGGAGTAACGGCAATAATGTGTTTGCCTTGAGCTTTGGCCACTCTTTAAGTATAGCCATTTGCACTGCATTCAGTATTTTTTTCAGTGGAAGCAAAAAGCATTTCCACACTTAAATATAAATGCAATTTATATGTAATCGGTTCTGTCTCACCTTTGTTAAAGGTGAGATAAATAAAGCCAATAGCACCCAAAATTATATGGATGACAAGTTTTGCTGTGTTGACACGTGTATGTAAGTGTGGTGTTGCAAGTAAGACAGATTGTAATGATCCGAGTATGTCTGTATGTTCTGATGTCCAATGAGAACTGGAAAAATCAGGATGAATTCATTCTTACAATGATTTAAAGCGTTGTGCATAATCAGGTATGTAAGTTCTTCCAAAATTATGGAATCCTAATAAGAATTGCAGTTCCCTTAGAGTGTATTTGGAGGCTGCAGCAGAGAACACTTCTCCAAGAAGTGCTGTGACAGGCTCTTGCCTTCATGTGCAAGTTGGTAACCTAAAACTAGGACACTTAGAAATGCTATATTAGATTTCTTAAAGTTGAACTTGTAGCCACATTCAGTGAATCCCAATATCATATACGTAGGACAAATGCGTCAGGGTCAATTTCTTGTAGAATTGACACTATGCAGATAGCAAACAGTTCACAACTGTTCTTATACACCAAAGGGAGTCATGAAAATGAGGCTAAAAGCGGAGTGCTGAGAAGGCAGTCCAATCTCTTTCTGTCACAATATTTTGGGAGAAAAAAAACATGAGAAATGTCCAAGGTTATTTTGTATTTTTTACTGACTAAATTATTAATAAGTGCTGTACTGTATTTTTAATTGCATATGTGCTCATTTGAGAGACCCAGGGTTCACTTACTCCCTGGTACTCCAATGGAGCGAGTATTTCTATAACTGGTGCTTTTGCATCCCGTTTAATGGGATATTGTGGTTACACTTGTGGGCTGGATCTTATCTGTATTATATTATAAGGGGAATCCTTATCCCAGTTGACATTATTGCGATATAAAGCAGGGCTTGTTTAAGATCCCATTCTGCTGCATAGGCTTGTACACTTCATCAGGGGCAAGTGCAGAAAATGAAGTGAGTATTACATCCTCACCCTGTGGGGATTTTTGGACATCTGCTAGGAGAATGATGTATGATAGTTACACTTTCCCAGAATATTACTCTAATGGTGCAAGGTATATCATCCTCAATTTGTATGTCCAAATTATAATCTGTCTGGGGAATCAATTGTAGCAAAGATATATGCTGCTGTCGCTGCTAGAAACTCCTGGAAATTCTGGCACACTATAGTGACCTCTGCAATGCTGTCGAGGAGAGTCACCGCCCACTTCCTGTTCAGTAGGAGAGTTCTTAGCATTTGTGGCATATTTTGCAGTTATAGTCACAACTTTCATTTTTTAAATTGGGGTGTAAATTGAGGAGGTTTTTCTGCCTTCATCACCTTCACGTCAGACGAGCGTTGTGAGTCCTCTTAGGTTTCATGTACACTTCCTGTCTGCGGTCAGAACGCCCTGCTCTGTCATATTTATTCTCTGGTGAGTCCTGAAAGAAAGGAGAAGGACAAGTTCCAGAAAACTGATACCTATCAGGTTCTTTTATTTGTGTGTGATCATGCAAATTTGTAGCATGTGTCAGAGGACTCCGGAGGAGGAGATCCCCCTCGTGATTTAGCTTTGTCTTTAGGTTTGGGTTTTCGTCCCATCGTTTTTTAACAAACTCCAGGTTCAGCTTGGCAGTATCCTTGTTGGAACTAGGTTTGCCAAGTTGAGGTTTGCTGGATCTGGTTCCCAAATGATTGTATCCTATAGAAGTATATACGTCAGCAATAATTATAGGTAGCTCGCATTTTGGTTGAGTGGTGCAACCTGTGCGAGCTGCTGGCATATAGCCAGAGAACCCGCTTCACCTGAAATGTTAGACAGAATCACTACGGGAAAGTTTTCCATTAGCCTCATTGCTAAATCCAGGGCAGCAGCTGCCCCGTGTTCGTTCTGTATTTGTTTTTAACACCATGTGTTACTGTACAGACAGTGGCAAAGACTGTGCTCCAAGTGGCGCAGTCACCTATTATGGGAACCATCCCATGGGGTGAGCACATCGTCAATATTCTGTGCTTGGCTTGAGGTCCCATAAGAGGAAACATGGCTTCAATTTGATCGATTTTCTTGGCGATCGACAATAGAATTTCTTTGTGGGAATTTTGCCCATATTGAATGAACAACTACAGGACTTATGGTTGGCACAGTAGGCTAATGAGCCTGCCTTGACAGGCCAGTCTTTTCTGGGACAGCCAACAAGGTGCATGAAACATACTGAGTTAAGCATCCATATAGTCCAACTAGTCCATTGTACAATTGTTGTAGCTCGTTAACTTTGAGACCTTATAGATTAGGGTATGGTGTATAATCAGCTAATTCTGCCCAAGTGGCCCCTTCATTACTAAGGGGGACTCATGGGTATTCATGTATAAGGGAGCCTCAGAACTAATTTTTATGTTCCCAATGTGAAAGTGGAATTCCCAAGAGCAAATATGCTTTGTATTGTTGCAGTGGAGTTGCAATAGTATATTCATGGAATGTACCTGAATTAGCATCCACAGCCAGAAAATTGACCCAAGAGTAAAGGACTTCTAAGTGATAGACATCGTGGTCTTCTACCACAAAGATAATATCACCACCTGCAGCGCCATAGCCAGGTAAAGTTACATGTAGAAAGACTGCAGGTCTGCAATTATCAGCAATTGGTATAGGTTGTGGCTTCGCCACTATTAAAGCAGTAATGGAAACAAAGTGCAAACACAAATATGGGTAATCCTTTTAAAGGTTCAAGCTTGAACAACCAACAGAAAAAATGTGGTGCTTCCTAAAAATATTGTGGAAGATATATCCTCAACACCACAGGCGTCTCCGGTGGTAGGTGTGAGGGTACCATGGGCACACACAAGCACTACTCAGGAGACCTGTTACATTAGTACCAGGCTATCGTTGGTGGTGCCGTGTTGCAGGGACGTTGGAATGTAGGGACTGAGTCCCTCTACTACATCAGTACCTGTAGGCCCAAATCCAACTAGCTCACAGTGCCTCACCTGAACTCCTAAACTTTCCACAGTAGCAGGTGATTTCTGCAAACCTAGAACATGAACCTCTAGTCCCCAAGGGAACAGTGGAAACAAATCCTCACCTTTCGTTCTCGCTCATGCATGTCCATGACACAAAGGAAGTTTACAATATATTTATTGAAACTATTGTAGTCTATTTTGAAGCAGCTGTGCTGGGATTAGTAGACAACTACAACTGAGCAACGTAATCAGCAGAGTCTATGCAATGAAAAGCCCATCCATGGCAATATATCTATCTAGGCCTACCCTCACTATGTGAGCACAGGGATATACTAGTGATCTCTGGGATTACCACCGGACACCATATCTGGTGTGCGTATTTAGGTGGTACGCATCCTAGGTGTGAACTCAGTTTACAGAAGTCTGCTGCCTCCGTTCCAAGACTAGTCTTTCTGCTGGAATTCTGCCCTCTGTTCTCCAAGGGGCTGAGACACGGTTTATATAATAAGAACTATTGTGTTAGAAAACTGCAACTGTGCTACTGTATTGTGTCTAAAGCCATTAGGAGATGTTGCTGATCTGGTATGAGAAAACAGTACACGATGTTTTCGACCTTGTACGAGATGTTCAGATTGAATCCCAAGAAGAGTCACTGAATAACAAATAATATGCACAGCGTATTTCTAAAATAATATCATGTTACAAAAAGAAATGTATTATGTGTAGCTGTGCAAAGCAAAGGCAGCCTAAAGCTGCTAATTCCAGCAACCAAGGGAGAAAGAACCAAAGTAGGTCCAGAAGTGGAAATACTACAAATTATGCAGATTTTGTGCCCGTCCTCTTCCTCTCTAAGTAACAAGCTTAATACCCTCAATAGAGGCTTTTTTTTGTTGAGGATGCTTTGGTCTACCTGGTGGGCAGAAGAATAATTAGCTTGGCCTGCAGTTCAGAGTCCAAATCTCATTAGGGGCATTATGAGAAAAATCCAAAGTACAGTAAGGGGTGCAAATGTGGCCAAATTAATAATATATTTTCACTAAGGACCTTTTTTCATCTATAGAAAGCGATGTTAAACTCTTCTTTAGGTTAGACCATTGCATACTGCAGATTTACAGAGAAGCACTAAAGACTCACACTGCAATCAGAATGAAATGGTGGCATTTCTTTTTGAATGCCCAATTAGATTATAAGGCCTGCACATGACTCAATAAATTTATTAAAAGTTTGATCTGCAACAGACTGCCTGTGCAAAGATATCTGGCTGTAGTATTTACACTTGCTCAGCCCGCACACATTTGAGGACACACACTTGTGCTCATATGATCATGTGTAACCAGCCCAGAGCCTATTTTTATGGCTGTATAGCTGCAGACGTTCTTTTAAGAAAGATGGGTACTGGAGGTTAGCACTCAGGTCCATATTACCACACCTTACAGTGAGGGAGCCTCAGGTAGTGAGACTCATTCACATTCGCGATCCAAACACTGGGTTGTCCCAAAGGAAAAAAATCTACAGGGGCGAAATCAAGTCAGAACCCCAATCATCACACAATGGAAGATGGAAACATGGATTTCTTGATAATACTGAGAATTTGGATCCAGATTTATAAAACCTGTGCATTGCCATTGCGTCACACAGGCAGGGCAAGGCAATGCAAGGGCTTCAGTGAGATGGCTCTGCATGGCATAGTAAACCTCAAATAACGCAAGGCATCACAAGTCGCTGCCATGGAAAGACGTTCCATGGGTGGAGAGTGGGTGTTCCAACGCATCCACCCAGGGATTTTGGCACCTTCACAGATTTATTAAGACTAGTATATTAGATAATATGTCAAAATGCTATGCCTTCCCAAGTTAGGTGTAACAAGGAGAACTGTTTAATTCTTCTACTTTTTCTGCAGCACACTTAGAAAGAGGAAAAAGCGTCAGAGGATTGTTTGTATCAGTGCTTAATTTGTAAAAATATAAGTGAAAGGGCCCTTGTCAGGAGGCCGCTGCATCTTGCACCACCCATATCACCTGCCAACGCTGACAATGACGGTACCTACAGAACTACTAACCATCACACTGCTACAACTGAGGCAATTCAGACTGTTAGAGGCCCCAAAAGCTGGTATGGGCTACATGCATTAGTTCTTTTCAATTAATAAATAACTGTTGCCCTACTCATCTCCAAATTGCACACACAGCTGTTAGCTGTCATAAGTGCCGGTGTTGACAATTAAGTGCCAGTGCCGAGCACCAGAAACCCCTCGCTCAAATTAAGCACTGGTTTGTGTGCAGGAAGGCGTCTGTTTATGCACAAAAACAATACTGGCTGTGACAGGCACTCTTGAACCATGGTGCAAGGGTGTCTGCATTGGAGTTTGGCTGCACTCAGTGAACCAGCGCATGGAGAGAGCAGGAATAGACTATATATATAAGTAGATATGGCACATTCGTGCCCTTCCCTATCAATTAAAATGCCCTACATGCGACTAATTTTGAAATGTTGTCTGGTGCCTTATAGTTGATAATAACACTGTTACAACCAAAGCCCAGTTTGTATTGTATCTGGCTGTCCCTGCAAGTTCCATCTTTTCAAAGGATGCACGATTTACCATGACATTTGAGCAGGCAGACATACTGTTAAGTGCAAAAAGCTGTTTACAAAAAAGAGTTCAAGTTGCCTTGGGGGATTTGGCGAGACTTCCACTTATAACATTTTTCTGAATTGTCATGTGTTATACTTCTCACGTCTAACAGATGGTGGTTCCAATTCAGCACATCTTTTAAGACACAATCTGAGGTCATCCATGAGAAGTGCCTGGAGAAAATCAGAGAGGCATTTGAATGGGATTTTAAAGCACTTCTCAATGCTGAGCCAAAGCTTTTTTTTAAATTGGAGATCTCATACCATGGGACACCAAAGGCATATTACCCGGCACTGATGGGCGAGAAGTTGCTTGTTTTAAGCTGTTGATCCAGCGGGTTACTAGCAACGAGCATTCATACACCAGATACTCACTTGGGCCCATACATTCACACTATGCTAGTATTTTCCGCTGATGGGTCAGTTGTACTCTTTATCAAAATCCCTGCTACCAATTACTTTCTGATTGAAGAGTAATGACTTACCAATGAATCCTTTGCTAATTGGGAAGTTTAAAATGAGTGACATTCATTACAATTCATAATCCTGAAATAATCACTGAGTCAGGAAGTTTTGAAATGTTTATCTAAAGATTTAGCAGAGTAAAATACAGAACCACATGATACTTAACCGCATATCAAGGATGAAGCAGAGAATAATAATTATTGATCAATGACGGTCCCTCAGAAAGGAGAGGATAGAGACAGCAGTGCAACTAAAGGTTGCAGGTATAGTTACCTAAAGTGCGAGAACCAAACCCCTTGGCCAAGGAGTTGGAAACGATAGGACCCAGGAAGGATGAAGAGCAAAGACCTCCTCCAGGTTCAGGACAGGACCGGTGACCTCTCTACCAACGACACCTGCGTCGTTCCCCTCTCTGATACTCGACTTCTCCTCGATTCTCCTGTGTCTTCCTTCCAATGGACTCCGCCGCCCCCACCTCAGGACCTCTCTGGACAGCGGTTCAGTCTGCAATCGATCAGCTTGTCGGTCTGGAGCTTCTGCCTGTCAGCGTCTAGTCTAAACTAATTAGCTAATTCTATATCTGTTATATGCTTCTACGCCCATGTACCTTCCATTAATGTTGCAAAAATATGGGGCCACTACTTCTGATTGCACAGGGACAGGGGGTTGATCCTCACACCATATTGATTTAGTTCAATTTCTTAAAGCCCATTGTTTTAAACTACCGCCCCTCACATTTAATACATTTGCTTTATTTCCCACCCGTTTCACGACAAAGTTTATACATTCTTGATGTACATTGTTGCATATTAGTAGGGACATTCATGGGTACAGCAGTGTTGGCCATCAGGTCACGGCCTTGGACGACGTCCAGGTTGACTTCAACCTTTTCTCTCTGGGCAGCCATGCAGGACGCATGCGCAGAACCATTGTCACACGAGTTTTCAGTTCACCAACCCCAGGCCCAAATTTACGAACTAATAAAAGTCAAAGAAGAAAATATTAAAATCACAAATAAAATGTTTCACTGTATACCCACTCTTTCTACTCTATTCCCATTTACTTATAAATTCTGTCCCGCATTAATAGCGTTAAGAAAATGACAATTCAATTATAACACAAGAGCAAGCTATAGCACGTGAAAACATAAAGCAGCCATTTTAATGCACACTGAGCAGAAGCAAGAGTTTCCCACCAAGCAAAGAAAGACGTCATACCACGTGATATGGTTGAGACATGAGCAGTAAAGTTCCCGCGCTTTAGCGGCCATTTTAGAATAGACAAGCGTTATTTGTTAGTTTAAACACATAGGCAAGCTTCCTTTCTACTTATGTTTGTGTATGCAAGAGTTAGTATGAACAATACAAAGTTTAATAAATTAATACTGTGAGAAGATTGCATCCGAGCAAGTCTCATTTGTGAGTCCTTGCTCCATCAATCCCCTCTCTGATCAATCAATCAATCAATCATGTCACTTATAAAGCGCACTACATACCCGCGAGGGTCTCAAGGCGCTGGGGGAAGAGGGGGGTGGTGCTGCTACTGATCGAAGAGCCAGGTCTTGAGGAGTCTTCTGAAGGCCAGTAGGTCTTGGGTCTGTCGGAGGTTGGTGGGGAGGGTGTTCCAGGTCTTGGCGGCGAGGTGGGAGAAGGATCTGCCGCCGGCGGTCGTTTTCCCGGATGCGGGGGACTGTGGCGAGGGCGAGGCTGGTCGAGCGGAGCTGGCGGGTGGGGGTGTAGAAGCTGAGTCGTCTGTTGAGGTAGGCTGGTCCGGAGTTGTGGAGTGCTTTGTGTGCGTGGGTGAGGAGCTTGAAGGTTATCCTCTTGTTGACAGGGAGCCAGTGCAGGTCTCTCAGGTGGGGTGTGATGTGGCTGCATCGGGGGATGTCGAGGATAAGACGTGCAGAGGCGTTCTGGATGCGTTGCAGCCGTCTCAGGAGCTTAGCCATCGTTCCTGCGTAGAGGCGTTTCCGTAGTCCAGCCTGCTGGTGACGAGGGCCTGGGTGACTGTTTTTCTTGTTTCGGTGGGGATCCACTTGAAGATCCTGCGGAGCATTCGGAGGATGTTGAAGCAGGATGAGGAAACGGCGTTGACCTGCTTAGTCATGGAGAGGGTGGGGTCGAGGATGACCCCTAGGTTGCGTACGTGGTCGGTGGGTGGCGGGGCTGTTCCCAGTGATGTGGGCCACCAGGAGTCGTCCCAGGCTGAAGGGTTGGAACCAAGGATGAGGACCTCCGTCTTGTCCGAGTTCAGCTTCAGGCGGCTGGTCCTCATCCATTCGGCGACGGCCTTCATTCCTTCGTGGAGGTGGGCTTTGGCGATGTGAGGGTCTTTGGTGAGGGAGAGGATCAGCTGGGTGTCGTCGGCGTAGGAGATGATGTTGAGGTTGTGCTGTCGGGCGACGTGGGCGAGGGGTGCCATGTAGATGTTGAACAGCGTTGGGCTGAGGGAGGAGCCTTGGGGTACGCCGCAGATGATCTTGGTGGCCTTGGATCGGAAGGGGCGAGGCGGACGCTTTGTGTTCTGCCGGAAAGGAAGGATGTGGTCCAGTCCAGGGCCTTCTCTTGGATCCCGGCGTCGTGAAGGCGTGTTCGTAGTGTGTGGTGGCAGACCGTGTCGAAGGCGGCTGATAGGTCCAGGAGGATGAGGGCTGCTGTTTCTCTGTTGTCTAGCAGGGTCCTGATGTCATCGGTGGCGGCGATGAGGGCGGTTTCCGGTGCTGTGGTTGCTGCGGAAGCCGGACTGGGAAGGGTCCAGAATGTTGTTCTCCTCGAGGTAGCGGGTCAGTTGTTTGTTGACGATTTTCTCGGTGACCTTCGCGGGGAACAGGAGCAGAGAGATGGGTCGGAAGTTCTTGAGGTCCTTGGGGTCTGCCTTGGGTTTCTTGAGTAAGGCGGTGATCTCGGCGTGCTTCCAGCTTTCCGGGAAGGTTGCTGTCTCGAAGGAGATGTTGATTATTTTCCGGAGATGGGGCGCGATGGCTGTACTGGCTTTGTTGGAAGATGTGGTGAGGGCACGGGTCTAGCGGTGAACCGGAGTGGATGGTGTTCATGATCTCGCTGGTGTCCTCGTCGTTGATGTTGGTCCAGGAGAGCAGGCGGTTGGTGGTTGTGGGGGCAGTGGTCTCGGTGGTTGCCGGGGCGGTCGTGGTGTTGAAGCTGTCGTGGATGTCGGCGATTTTGCGGTGGAAGAAGGTGGCCAGTGAGTCGCACAGGTCTCGCGATGGCTGGATGTCGTTGGTGTTGGAGCTGGGGTTGGAGAGTTCCTTCACGATGTTGAAGAGCTCTTTGCTGTTGTGTGCGTTGTTGTCTAGGCGGTCTTTGAGTGAGGCCCTTTTGGCGGATCTGATGAGGTGATGGTGACTGCGGGTGGCGCTCTTGTGGGCGGCGTAGCTGTCCGCTGAGGGTTCGTGGAGCCAGATCTTCTCCAGTTTTCGGCATGTTCGTTTGGAGGCCTGGAGGTCTTCGGTGAACCAGGTGGCTTTCTTGCTGGTGTGGCTGTTGGGCGGATTCTTGAGCGGGGCAAGGGTGTTGGCGCAGTCGTCGATCCACTGTCTGAGGTTGCGGGCGGCGGTGTCGGGGTCGGAGGGTTCAGCGGGTGGGCTCAGGGCGAGGGTTGTGGTTAGCTGGTCTTCCGTGACTCTGCTCCAGCAGTGGCGAGGCATTTGTTCGGTGCGGTGGTGCGTGGTGGGCTTCCTGTAGGTGAAGTGGATGCAGTGGTGGTCAGTCCAGTGGGGTTCGGAGGTGTGGTTGAAGGAGACGTGTGGGCTTGCGGAAAAGATGGAGTCGAGCGTGTGGCCGGCGGCGTGGGTGGGTGTAGTCACGAGCTGTCTGAGTCCGAGGGTGGCGAGGTTGTCGATCAGGGTGGTGGAGTTGGTGTCCTTGTTGTTCTCGAGGTGGAAGTTCAGGTCCCCGAGGAGGATGTAGTCCGTGGAGGCGATGGCGTGTGTGCTGACGAAGTCAGCGATGGAATCGCTGAACTGTGGTCGTGGTCCGGGGGTCTGTAGATGAGGGTTCCTCTGAGGGTGGTGTTGGGATCGGTGTGGATCTGGAAGTGCATGTGTTCGGCGGTGCTGAGGGTGTCGTCGGTGTTGGTTGAGACTCTGAGGGTGTTCCTGTGGACGATGGCGATGCCTCCTCCGACTCCGTTGGTGCGGTCCCTGCGGGTGATCTTGTATCCATCCGGGATGGCAATGGCGATGTCGGGGGCTGAAGCGGGATTCAGCCAGGTCTCCGTCAGGAATGAGACGTCTGGGGAGGTTGAGTCGAGAAGGTCCCAGAGTTCGATGGCGTGTTTGCGGGCGGAGCGGGTGTTGAGGAGGATGCATCTGAGGTAGTTGGGTTCTTTCCTGGGCGGTGGTTTGGCAGGGCGGGTGCTGGCGAAGCTGCAGTTCCGGCAGGTGAAGGGCCCTTGGGTGCGCTTCGGGGTGGCCTGGTAGCAGGCGTGATCTTTTCCGGGGTTGAGAGCGTGGAGGGTGCTGGCGTCGTATCGGCGTCTGTTGATGTGGCGGGCGCGGGGGATGCCCGGACCAGGGGGTCTGGCGCTGGGCGCGGTCACGGCGCGGACAGGCGCAGACGGGCTTGCCTTAGGCGCGCCTTCGGCCCGCCAGCGGCGTGCCCGCTGCGCGCGCCCGCTGCGCACGTCCGCTGCGCGGCCGCACAGCGGCCGCCATAAATGGGGAGGTGGGAGGGAGGAGCAGGGAATGGGGCAGCGAATGGGCAGTGAGGGGCGGGGCCGCAGGGGCGCAGCGGCGGGAAACAGGCACAGAAGGGAAAACGAGCACAATCAGGGCATCAAGGGGGCACAGAAAGGAAAAAAAACTAGCACAATCAGGGGCAGCAAGGGGGCACAGAAAGGAAAAAACTAGCACAATGAGGGGCAGCAAGGGGGTACAGAAAGGAAAACGAGCACAATCAGGGGCAGCAAGGGGGCACAGGAAGGAAAAACGAGCACAATCAGGGGCAGCAAGGGGGCACAGAAAGGAAAAACGAGCACAATCAGGGGCAGCAAGGGGGCACAGAAAGGAAAAAACTAGCACAATCAGGGGCAGCAAGGGGGCACAGAAAGGATAAAAAACGAGCACAATGAGGGGCAGCAAGGGGGCACAGAAAGGATAAAAACGAGCACAATCAGGGGCAGCAAGGGGGCACAGAAAGGAAAAAAACGAGCACAATCAGGGGCAGCAAGGGGCACAGAAAGGATAAAAACGAGCACAATCAGGGGCAGCAAGGGGGCACAGAAAGGAAAAACTAGCACAATGAGGGGCAGCAAGGGGGCACAGAAAGGAAAACGAGCACAATCAGGGGCAGCAAGGGGGCACAGGAAGGAAAAAACTAGCACAATGAGGGGCAGCAAGGGGGCACAGAAAGGAAAACGAGCACAATCAGGGGCAGCAAGGGGGCACAGGAAGGAAAAAACAAGCACAATCAGGGGCCGCAAGGGGGCACAGAAAGGAAAAACGAGCACAATCAGGGGCAGCAAGGGGGGCACAGAAAGGAAAAAACGAGCACAATCAGGGGCAGCAAGGGGGCACAGAAAGGAAAAAACAAGCACAATCAGGGGCAGCAAGGGGGCACAGAAAGGAAAAAACGAGCACAATCAGGGGCAGCAAGGGGGCACAGAAAGGAAAAACGAGCACAATCAGGGGCAGAGGCAGGGCACACAGACGGAGCTGTGTGGTGGGGGAGCGACCTACCAGTCAAGGTCAGGGGTCAGGCGTTTCTGAGCCATCAAATACTACCCACAATCAGATGCCAACATTTAGCATAAAATAGTTTCATTTTCATTTTTACACTTTCTATTTTTCACATCCCCTTTCAGTTTCTTGTATAATTCACTTCTTAAATCTTCAAGTTCAATTTCTTCAAACTTTCGCTTCTTTCCTTTTTCTGTCACATTATACGATTCATTCTTTCTACAACATTTGCACCATATTATTATCGACAGTACTATTATTGCTATCCCTGCTAAGGGTACTAATATTTGACCTATAAGTCCTTTCCCTACATTAGCAAACCAGGTACCAATTGACGCAATACTATTTGTCAATCTTTCCCATACACTATCAACTTCCAGTGGTTTTAGTTCCTTCTCAAGTTTTGTTATATTCTGTATATACGTTCCAATCTCTGCACTTTTATCAGGTATGTAAGTGCAACAGTGTTTCGTCTTCAATAATTTACAGACTCCGCCCTCTTTTGCCAATTTAATATCAAGAGCAAGTCGATTTTGCATAACCATAGACCTAATCGCAACCATCTCTGAATTAATCATTAGAAAACCTCCAGCAGTATCCGTTGATAAACGATCAACCACTGTAGACAATTTACATATTTTCCTTGAGTTCAGAATTATTCCCACTGAAGGTATCAATGCACCAAATATATCACCTACAATTTCTGAAAAACTAGCTCTTTTACTACGAGTTAATTCGCCATTATTTTCATTGCTCCCAGTGTTTCTTTTTACGTGGTATATTTTTGGAAACACTATTCCAAAATAACAACTTCCATACCACCGTGCAGGAAGCCTAAAGTAAGCCTTATTCCCACACACATAATAGATTCCAGGAAAAACTGAATCTGTTCCTCCTTTGAGTCCCCAACCTCCAAGAATTAACCCCTTCGATGCTCATGACGAGCTCAGCTCGTCATGCTGCACGGTTGGTGTGTGCGCATGACGAGCTGAGCTCGTCACGACCACACCCGCAATCGGAATGTCCACCACCTGGGCGGAATTCCGATCGCGGCGAAGCGGTTAAGAAATTATGTTCACATTCACTGGTACCGATGAAAACATTGTTATAAATCAGTCTTTAACCTATGTAGACAAATTTTCCCTGTCTTTACAAAATCCAGAGCCATAGCAGCTTGAGCCTTGCCAGGTGTGTAACTACTCTCTTTTTCAGCCCAAGGTGGTAAATGAGCCTTATGCTCAGAAGCTTTCTTTGGAAATCTTGTCTTCTATCCTCTACTAAGTTTAAAAATATCTTTTCTTTTTCATGTAATGAACATGTTAGATTGCTTCTATGTGCATGTGTTATATCTATCGATTTCATTGTTAAGAAAAATTCTCCCATAAATTGTGCGTCTTTACTACTAAGCACTGGATTCATATTCTTTCGAATCGGAACCTCAGAAAATATCACATCTATGTTTGATTAATAATACTGAAGTCTCCCTGTTCTATAAAATAAACTAGCCAATACACTACATGATATGCCATAAGTTAATGGCAAGTGATGATATGTTAACCCTTCTGCTACTGATTCGGGTAACTTCATACAGACATAACAGTTACTAACTTCCATGGTATCTACATATTGAAATAATAACTTTGTGAAAACATTTAAACTAGTGTCGTTATAAGTTATTTCATGATGAAATTCTGGTTCATTTTCTGCCATTAGTTCTACTCTATTACTTTTCAAGTTCTCGGTCCTTTCCTTTGTTTCGTTGATAATCTTTTTATCCATTATCATAAGGTAAGGAATTGCTACGATCAGGACTAACCATACTATAAGCACCATTACCAAACTACATATGCATATTGCACAGCATCTTTTACAACATTTCTGTTTTGATCTCCCAGTAACTCTATCGTCGGACATTTTGACAAGGAAGATTGCTCTTCTTATCTATTTTCAAGTCTTCTTGTATTATCAAGGTGGTTTTATTTCTTTTTCATAGGACAGTTCTGCACTGGTTCCTTCGTCACCACTTTCACTTGATTCTGAGCTTTCGTAATCTTCGAGAATAATATAAGTCCAGTCAGGACCTTTAAATTTGTTGTTCACAAGTTTGTCTTTTACTTCTTCGTTTTTCAGTTTTAATTTCTTGTCCCGTTTGGCTTGTTACTTCGTTTACTTGTTCTGGATCTTCACTTCTGGTTGTTATGTGGTATTTTACTCTTTTAATGCCACTAGGCCAATGATCACCTTTTCTTGTTTTCTCTGTTTGCACTTTCTCTTTATTTTCTTCTTCAGAAATTCTTTTATTTTCAGGGTTTAGTACAATTTCGTTTTCTGAAATTACTGTTTCTGTTATTTGCTCTTTTTCAGGTCTTATTGGTTTTTCCTCAGCAGCTCCACTGTGAGTTTCCAATAAGTGACCTTGTTCTTGATTTATTTCTTCATGTTCATTTTTCTCGAGATCTTCTTCTTCTGTGTACTTTTCTGGATCTAACTGGTTCTGATCAGGGCTTATTGCACTTTGTACTTCTGCAGCCTGACCGGGTTCTTCTAAACCTGTCTGTCCCTGCTCAAAATTAGTTGGTTCTTTGGAAATTTGAGCCCAGTTTCCTCTCCCTATCTGGTCCTGCTCAGGTTCCTTTGTTGTTTCTTCTTCTTCTTCCTGAGCTGCTTCTTCTTCACCTATCTGATCTTCTTTAATTTCTTCCAAATTTGTTTGACTTCTTGTTCTGTGGTAAACTTCAGGAATTTCCACCACTTGTATCCAGTCCTGACTTGTGCTCGGTTGTTCTTCTTCAGCTTCCCTTGAATCTCAAGCCTGAGATTCTTCAGCTGGGCAACCTTCAGCTTACTCAGTGATTGATGCTGACTGAGGAGTTTCTTCTTCAGGGTCTGGTACTCTTTTGGTGTGGCTTACATGAATCCAATTAGGAAATCCTGCACACTTCACTGCTGTGTTGGTGGTCAGTATGACTTGACAAGGTTCGCCCCACCTAGGTGAAAGACACGTTTCTCTAGTGTGATTCTTCACTACCACCCAGTCTCCGGGACTCAGATCATGTTCTTGTTCAGGCTGCCTGGAAACTGCGTCTTCTCCAACCTGGTGAGAGACAGAACGCACTAGGTCAGCCAATCCTTTGCAATAATCCAGAACCATATCATCAGATATATTCAGCAGTTTATTTGTGGGAACATGTGCTTGTCTCATTGCTCTTCCTATCATTATCTCGTGCGGACTCAATTCGGTATTTCTATCAGGAATGCTTCTGAGTCCCATTAAAACAAGAGGCAATGCATCCGGCCAATCTAATGATGTTGATGCACACATTTTTCCCAGTCTAGATTTTATCGTGCCATTCATTTGTTCAACCACTCCAGAAGCCTCTGGACGATATGCAAAGTGCAATTTTTGCTCAATTTGGAATGCTTCACAGATTATCTTAATCACTTCACTGTTAAAATGCTTTCCTCTATCTGATTCCAAAGTTACTGGGAAACCAAATCTAGGAATGAGTTCTCGTAGCAACAACTTTGCGACTGTAATACTGTCATTCCTCCTGGTAGGGTAAGCCTCCACCCACTTTGAAAACAGACACACTATGACAAGTACATATTTCAGCCCTCTGCATGATGGTAGTTGAATGAAATCAAATTGCAATCTTATAAATGGACCTTCTGCCTTTCCAATTTTTCCAAACCCAATTATTGTTTTTCTTCCTGGATTATGCATTTGGCACGTTAAACATCTCTGGCAAAGACTCTCTGCTACAGCCCTGAACCTTGGATTATACCAATTTTGTCTGAAGAGCCTAATCATTGCATCTCTCCCTACGTGTGTGTCTCCATGATACATCCTGGCCATTTGTGAAAGCAGACAGTCAGGCATGACTGGTCTGCCATCGGCACAAATCCATACATCATCGTCTGCCCTTTGAGAACATCCCATTTTAATCCATGTATTTCTTTCACTCTCATCAGCATCATCTTGCAATCGTTTTACATCATTCCATGTTTCAGGAGGTGCATACAGCATAAGTTGGCAGCTGATTCCCATTCTTTCCACCCTTTTATTGACTGACAATCTATTTTTGGCACAATGTTGAGCCACAAGATCCGCATATCTGTTGCCGACTACCACCCAGTCATCTCCTGACTGGTGTGCAGCACATTTCACCACAGCCAATTCTTTTGGTGATTGTATTGCTTCCAGCAATTCCCTTACGAACTGTCCACTTTTAATGGGGGATCCTGAAGAAGTCATGAAATCCCTCTGCATCCATAGTTGGCCAAAATCATGCACAACCCCGTAACCATATTGACTATTTGTAAATATAGTTACTTTTTGATTCCTCCCAATTTTGCAAGCCTTTATTAATGCAATCAATTCAGCTATTTGTGCAGATTTGACTCCTGGTAAATAGGATGCTTCGACTATTCCAGTTAATTCACACACTGCATATGCTGCAGTTAGTTTTCCATCTTCATGCCTTTGGCACGAACCATCAACAAACAGCTCCCTGTCTGGCTTCCTGAGCGGTAGTTCTTGAATATCAGGACGTGGTTTCGTGCATAACTCTGTGACTTGTAAACAATCATGTTCCTCTTCGTCATCTTTAACTTCTTCATGATATGGGTCTGGTAGTAAGGTAGCGGGATTTACTATTGTGCACCTTACAATGGTCACATTTTCAGCACCCAGTATTATTCTTTCATATTTAGTCAGCCGACTAGGAGTAAGATGCTGAGTTCGGGTTCTTGTCAACAGAATCACAACTGCATGTGGAACAAACACTTTTACAGGGTGTCCCATTACAATTGACTCACTTTGTTCAATGCTCAAACAGGTAGCCGCCACTGCCTTTAAGCAGCCTGGCAACGCGGCTGCCACTGGGTCCAATGTAGCAGAAAAATATGCTATAGGACGTCTGTCTAAACCATGTCTCTGGGTTAGGACAGAAAGTGCACAATTTTCTCTCTCATGACAGAATAATGCAAACTTTCTTTTATAATCAGGCATGCCTAGGGCAGGTGCTGCACACAGAGCATTTCTTAATTTTACAAAAGCTCCTACGCTCTCATCATCCCATTCAACTGGGTCCTTTGCCTTCTTTTTTCGTCATTTGAATTAATGGCTTTGCTAATAGCGTAAATCCTAGTATCCATTGTCGACAATAACCTACTATTCCAAGGAACATTCTCACCTCTCGTTGGGAGACAGGCATTTGCATTTTCTTGATTAGTTTCACTCTTTCAGAGGTTATTCTTCTTTTTCCCCTCTCAATCTGGTGTCCTAGATACTTGACTGCTATTGTACAAAACCGTAACTTTTCAGGTGAAACCTTATGCCCTTCTTCAGCTAAATGATTTAATAATGCAATAGAGTCAACAATACAGTCCTCTCTGGTGTTAGATGCCACCAGTAAGTCGTCTATATACTGCACTAAGACTGAGCTTCCTGGCATCACTAGTTTCTCTAAGCACTTTTTCAATATCTGATTGAAAATGGAAGGACTTTCCGTGTACCCTTGAGGAACACGATTCCATACATAGACTTTGTTCTCAAACTTAAATGAAAAAAGATACTGGCTATCTGGGTACAAGGGTATTGAAAAGAATGCTTGGCATAAATCAATCACAGTAAACCATCCTGCACTCCACGGAATCTGGTATAGAATTACGGCAGGATTGGGCACTATAGGACAACAGGGTTCCACGATCTTATTTATTTTGCGCAGGTCTTGAACAATCCTATACTTTCCACTAGGTTTCTTCAAACCCATGATTGGCGAGTTACAAGGGCTACTCATTACCTCCTTTAGTATGCCTTGTTGTACCATTCTGTTAATTTCTTCAATGACTCCTGCTTTTACTTCTGCACTCATTTTGTACTGTCTGGTGTTTGGGAAAATTGCACCTTCTTTTACAGTAATCTTAACTGGGTCTATTTTGGCCATAAGTCCTACTTCCTATCCCGTGAAATCCCATACTATAGGATTTACTGCAGTTTTTAATTCTTCTGGCAACTCGTCTTTGGTAATCAAAGAGAACATCTCATCTACTTCTGTACCTTGCTTTGCAATCATACATTTATATACATGGTCTTCATCTGGGGTCTGAATTGCCACACCATCCGGTGTGCAGAAAATTGTGCAATTCATTTTACACAACAAATCTCTGCCCAATAAGTTTACTGGACTAGAATCACACACTACAAATTGATGCATTTCTCTACAATTTCCAATCCGAACTTCCATTGGTTCGGTAAGAGGTGTTCTAATATTTTGATTAGCCACACCCACAACTTGGATAGCTTCTCCAGAGAGAGGAAGGTCTGGGATGTCTGCTGTTCTCACAGTAGACCTGGTAGCACCAGTGTCCAAAAGGAAAGTAATATCATTACCTTTCACATTCCCTTCAACATATGGACCTGACTGATCTACCGGTAAGGACGCGCCAAGTACGCACTCCTTCTCCCCTTCTTAGGCACCGTCATAGACTGTACGGACAGAAATCGTCCTGTAAAAGAAATTGTGAGGTTACATAATCATTCTTACCACTTCCTCCTTGATATCCGACGTTTGTACCGTGCTTTGCTCTGCTTACATTACCCTGTATAGGTGCTGGTGGCAACTGACTCTGAGGATTTACACCCTGCTGTGAGTCATTCTGCGTCTGTGGATTTAAATTTTGATTTGGGCCATTATTATTCCGAATCTTTTTACATTCATCCTTCCAATGCCCCAATTTTCCGCATCCATGACAAGGAAAATTCTTTTTAGCCTCTTCTCTGCTCATTCGTCCTCTCATTTTTCCACCATTTCCAGTCTCACCAGTCGTTCCAGAATCCTTTCCCTGATTTTCACTCGGATTATCCAAGTTAATTCCCTGTTTCTCAGCCATTTTTACCTGAGCCCACATTACTTTCTCCTGCAATTTCTTGTGCCTGTCCTCAATGTCATCTCCACAATATTTTGCATATTTCAAAATTTCGTCAATTGGCTTCCCCTGCCAACACAACATATGCTGCTTAATCATCTGACAAATCTCTGGCTTCAGACCATAGACAAATCGGTAGACAAACTGACTCATGTTTTTATCTCCAGTATCCTCAAATCCACTATACTGCTTGAATACCTGCAATAAACGTTCATAATAGGCGTGCACCGATTCACTGGCTTCTTGGGTAGTTCTGTCTATTTTCACCCAATCTGTTTCTTTTGGTGGTATTTTCCCTTTCAGGTAAGTTATTACCTGCTGATACTTTTTCATTATATCATTTGACGGGGCACCTGTTTTTGGATCTCTAGGATACTCCTCACTTGGCCAATCAACTGTGATTTTACAATCTGTCCATAAATCGGCAGGTACCACTATGTCAAACAGACCATCCAAGTCCTTCAACAATACCTTTGACACCTTCACAAACCTCTCAACCTGCTTGTACCATTCAATTGGCTTTTCTCTCAACTTTGGAAAATCATTCGTAAATGACAAAATATCTTGCCTGCTCCATGGGACATGTACATATTCCCCTCCTGGAACTTCTCGCATCAGGTACATTTGATCTGCTTTCCCTGTTTCCTTCATTAAATATTCAGAAGTTGTTCTACTGCATCGTGCCTCTTCCTTTTTCTTGGTCCATCTAGCTTTCCATTTATCTAGGTCTCCCCATTTCTGCAAGACTGTCATTAATTCTCTTATTTGTAATTTTTTTCCAGATGCATTCATGTTTTCTAAATCTTTGTTTGAAGAATCTGCTCTATAGGGTTTCTGTAACACTTTTGATCTCCCTATTTCAATTCCCATCTGCAGAGCTAAATCTGATAATTTCTCATGAAATAATTTTACATTTCTTGTTATACTTCTGCACACAAACAATAGTTCTTCATCATATGTATTTAGGCGATCTACCCCTACATTTCCTGCTATTATTTCTTCTAATTCGACTTTTAATTTATAAATGTCCATGATCTTTGGGGGTGAACTCTGTTTGTCTGATCCTTGTGCCCACCTTTCTAAGTCTTCTGGTGTTACTACTGTGGCACTTTTGGTTCCTGATGAAGTTACTATGTTTACATCTCTTGAGCAACCAGGTGTAGCTCTTCTGGGGGTACTATTTGCAGATTCTCAAATGGGCAAATCCATTAACGAAATCATAGATTCACAATCACTAAGGTGATCCTCAACCATTACTACTGCTTCAGGTTTGGGAACATTCACAGGAGTAGGCATAACTAAAGGTTTTGGGTAATTTATCTTGTCACCATATAAGGGAACCACTGGACCAATTGTATGGTCAAGGAATAAGGATGTACATTTAACTGTGTTATTTTCTGTATTAATTCTGCTCTGTTTTTATCTAAGGCTTTCTTTTGTCTATCGTGTAGTACCCTACTGGCTGGGGAATCATGCAATACTTGTGGTACCAATGGTGTCCTTAACAGTGGTGCACTTGGGGTGCATCCACTTGTCCCTTCCTGATATGGTGGCGGGTTCTTTAATATCTCTTCCATAAACTCATCTTCGGAATCCCCAAATCTAGTCAAGTGTTTTGTCTTTTCTGTGCATTTGCTCCCTAATGGCTCATCCGCCATTAATATTGGATACAGACCCTCTGTAAGCATTGCCCTCCTACACTGCTTCATCTGACCGTCCCTTGATTCATGTTGATTCCTGGGGAAAAATCCTCGATAACCTCTATTACTCCTGGATCGGTCACGCTCAAATGCCTCGGATTCCCATTCCTCTAAGGCTTCGTATTGAGTTAATCTAGGTCTGGGTTCTAAGTCATTCATCCTCAATCTCAAATTTTGAAGAATTCTCCCATTGAAAGTACCATTCTCGGGAAATGCTAATATTCCATCATTTTTTGTATATTCTATCCAATTCTCTATCCATACACAAGTATGATAACCTCTCTCCATCATCATGAATGAAGCGGGCGTTTTAGCTGGTGGAATGATAATTCCTTCCCTAGTTTTGATAGGTTTATCCTTTTTAAAATAATTCTTAATCTTTTGTAGAAATGACATTTTTCTTTTCTCTCCGTACATCTTGGGTAAATCTCAATGTATAAAATTATATTCTGCAAAGCCTAAATATCTCCTATCCGGACGAGTTCCTGTTAAAGTTGGATCACGTTTTAACATGCAATCCCCTCTCCACTAGGATTTCAGCTTCTATAGTAACGACCAATTAAATGCCAGCTAACTTTTATCTCTGAACCAATCCTAGCGCGGCTTTTCTGTGACGTTTGACTGACAACCCCTCCTTTACAATCTGCTCCTTTCTGTCCCTCGCTGTTTTCAACCAATCCCAGCGCGGCACCTGTGACGTTAGTACTGCTCCTGACTACTGACCCCTCCTTTACAAGAGTCGTTCCACGCCCGCGGTTTCAACCAATCCCAGCGCGGCGTTTTGTGACGTCAGCTTCCTCTCCGGCAGCTGACCCTCCCTTTACAAAATCGTACGCACAACTTAGTTTTCTTTACGACTTTAATTAAAATTCAATAACAACATAAAACATTCGCTATCGTGCCAGTTTCTCTAATTTTTGAAAATATAGTTTCGTCCACACTAGTAAACCCTTTCCGTTTACTAAACATACACTACGAGTAAAACCCTTCCGTTTACTCTTCACGCAAGCTTCAGAAGTACCTGTTACTTCTTCAATGTTACCCTTTCTAGGTGATATAACATCAAATTTTACCAGCGTATTTCTTTGCTATTACTCACACGCATAGAGTCCCTAACAAGTACTGATAGCCCTACCTAACTTTTCAGTACTATTTCTGCCTGACAGATAACCTCACTGCAGTATGGCTTCCACTTACCATCCGCTATTCAATTTCCACGGGGATTTCTGGACAACATAAAACAAACTTTAAACAATAACGGATGTTAGTTCATAAAAATAAAATTCTCATTACCCAATTAACAAAGCACAACCATCCTCTGATAACCAGAAAACTGATCCAGCAGGTTACTAGCAACGAGCATTCATACACCAGATACTCACTTGGGCCCATACATTCACACTACGCTAGTATTTTCCGCTGATGGGTCAGTTGTACTCTTTATCAAAATCCCTGCTACCAATTACTTTCTGATTGAAGAGTAATGACTTACCAATGAATCCTTTGCTAATTGGGAAGTTTAAAATGAGTGACATTCATTACAATTCATAATCCTGAAATAATCACTGAGTCAGGAAGTTTTAAAATGTTTATCTAAAGATTTAGCAGAGTAAAATAAAGAACCACATGATACTTAACCGCATATCAAGGATGAAGCAGAAAATAATAATTATTGATCAATGACGGTCCCTCAGAAAGGAGAGGATAGAGACAGCAGTGCAACTAAAGGTTGCAGGTATAGTTACCTAAAGTGCGAGAACCAAACCCCTTGGCCAAGGAGTTGGAAAAGATAGGACCCAGGAAGGATGAAGAGCAAAGACCTCCTCCAGGTTTAGGACAGGACCGGTGACCTCTCAACCAACGACGCCTGCGTCGTTCCCCTCTCTGATACTCGACTTCTCCTCGATTCTCCCATGTCTTCCTTCCAATGGACTCCGCCGCCCCCACCTCAGGGCCTCTCTGGACAGCGGTTCAGTCTGCAATCGATCAGCTTGTCGGTCTGGAGCTTCTGCCTGTCAGCGTCTAGTCTAAACTAATTAGCTAATTCTATATCTGTTATACCCTTCTACGCCCATGTACCTCCCATTAATGTTGCAAAAATATGGGGCCACTACTTCTGATTGGACAGGGACAGGGGTTGATCCTCACACCATATTGATTTAGTTCAATTTCTTAAAGCCCATTGTTTTAAACTACCGCCCCTCACATTTAATACATTTGCTTTATTTCCCACCCGTCTCACGACAAAGTTTATACATTCTTCATGTACATTGTTGCATATTAGTAGGGACATTCATGGGTACAGCAGTGTTGGCCATCAGGTCACGGCCTTGGACGACGTCCAGGTTGACTTCATCCTTTTCTCTCTGGGCAGCCATGCAGGACGCATGCGCAGAACCATTGTCACACGAGTTTTCAGTTCACCAACCCCAGGCCCAAATTTACGAACTAATAAAAGTCAAAGAAGAAAATATTAAAATCACAAATAAAATGTTTCACTGTATACCCACTCTTTCTACTCTATTCCCATTTACTTATAAATTCTGTCCCGCATTAATAGCGTTAAGAAAACGACAATTCAATTATAACACAAGAGCAAGCTATAGCACGTGAAAACATAAAGCAGCCATTTTAATGCACACTGCGCAGAAGCAAGAGTTTCCCACCAAGCAAAGAAAGACGTCATACCACGTGATATGGTTGAGACATGAGCAGTAAAGTTCCCGCGCTTTAGCGGCCATTTTAGAATAGACAAGCGTTATTTGTTAGTTTAAACACAAAGGCAAGCTTCCTTGCTACTTATGTTTGTGTATGCAAGAGTTAGTATGAACAATACAAAGTTTAATAAATTAATACTGTGAGAAGATTGCATCCGAGCAAGTCTCATTTGTGAGTCCTTGCTCCATCACTGTCAAAATATATTTTTTTAGTTTTCTTTATTAATTTTTGGTTTAATGAACAGCAATGACATAGCAGTGTGCACAATACACAACAAATGTCCACAGCATAAGGATATGCAAAGGCACAGACAGAACAATACTTGTCGGGTACACGCCCCCCCATCCCCCTCCCTCACAAGCCCGATACAAAGCAGCAGCAGCCCCAATCGGATGACAAATTCCCTTTTGGGACACCTCCCCGTTCCCTCTTGATATTAGGAGTAGCTGATGGAGTCAATATGTGTTCGCTATTCGGAGATCTCCTTCCTCCGGGTAAACCCACTGCTTCTTCCTCCCCACCTAAAATGCTATCCAGCAGGCCCACCTATGTTTGCAAGTCCTCCTGCACTCTTTTATCGTGTCTATTCAATTTAATAAAATGTCTTCTGCTTGGGCCCTTTCCCTAACATCGCTGTACCATAATAAAACTTGGTTGCTCCTCCTACTCAGCCAGCAGATCGCAACCTTTCTGCGAGCTAATGCCAGTGCTAGATTCAAGAAATTGTGATGTGTTTCTCCCATTTTTCCTAGGGATCACCCCCAGGATGCCCTGCAGCGGGCCAGGCTTCACTAGGCTGCTAATTACTGTTGCCAATGTAGAAAAGATAGACTTCCAATAACATCGCACAGGAAGGGCAATCCCAGGCTAAGTGGAAGTACCTGGCAAAGCCCTTGGTGCCTGGCACCTGGGGCAGGTGGTACTCCGCCCTGGATAAACTTTACTAAGGATCACTGCTTTAAGATATATGCGATGTAATAAATTGAACTGTATGAGCTGAAATCTTGAGTTACTCGAGTCTGCTTGCACCTATTCACACAC
Source organism: Calotriton arnoldi (assembly GCA_963921515.1). Classification (NCBI taxonomy): domain Eukaryota; kingdom Metazoa; phylum Chordata; class Amphibia; order Caudata; family Salamandridae; genus Calotriton; species Calotriton arnoldi. The sequence goes on along the minus strand of CAWUFW010005619.1, from coordinate 1,152,210 downwards.
TTTGTCCCACACCTCGTCTGTGAACTGGGCCCCTACATCAGATGCCCAATCCTACATCCCCCTTGACTGTCTTCAGGGTTATCATGCTTTAAGGCCCGCTACATACATGTTGTAGGATGTCGTACGGTGCCTAATTGTAGGTTGGCTTCGAAAGATCCGTGAGGGAGTAGAGGCCAGTGGGAAGCTGGTCCAAATCTCACTAGCAATCCTCGCCAACTTTTCATATTGTAGGAGCTGTCCGGGGCCCACCTGAAACATGTCTTATTCTTCTTGACATCAGAGAAAGGTGTCTATCGAGTAAACAACCCACAGGGCCTTGCAACTTCTCTGCAGCCATCTAGCCATTGTCCCGGTCTCTGGTATCCTTTTAAATGGCTGGAGCACTCACAAACTCAGGGTTTTGGCAAAGGGAGGCCTCCAGAGCACTTTTTTAAAAATCTGTTCCTAAACAACCCACAGTCTGCCTGAAAATGTAGAGGTGTTCCCCTGGGATACAGGAGCCCCTCATGAGGAGCTCATCTTATGAGTCATCCCCATACGTACCCTTTAACAATCTTCATTCCCATTTGTCCTCCTCTGTTGCACATCTAGTTGCATGTTGTATGTGGGATGCGTTATAGTAGGCTTGCAAGTCTGGAAGTCCCAGCCCGCCTCCTTCTCCATGTCCTTCTTTAGTAAGGCCAAGGATGCGCTCCTTCACCTGCCAGCCTAGACCAGATGTATCAATGGACTATCCAGTGTTTTGAACATCGGTAAGTGGAGGGGACAGATAGAATTCTGTAGGGTATGCAGGCATCGCATCAGGACCACCATCTTAGCTACTGCCACATGTCCCATGACTGAAAGCGGCAGCGACCTATAGAAATCGATCGAGCCTTGGAGTCCCCGAGTCACTCTCCCCATGTTGTAGCCATACTTTTTTTCATGAGTGTGAGCTACCTCTGTGCCCACTTAGCAAGATTTATCAGTTTCCCATCTCCTAAGTCTGAGAGCTCTACAGGTCCTTTGGAAGACAGGCCCCCCAAGTGAAAAAGGAGGCTTTTCCAAATGTTGTGTGGAGGCCGGAGACCTCTCCAAAGCGATATGAGCACTGCAACAGTATAGGAACAAATAACCATGGAAGACGCAAATAAAGCAGTGCATCATCGGCATACAGGGACACCAAGTGTGTGACGTCTCCCACCCTGATATCCCACTCTGCCATTTCTGACCAAATGTGAAGCACTAGAGGCTCTATAGCAAGCACAAACAGTAATTTGTAAAGTGGGCAGCCCTCCCGTCTATCGTGCCATGTAGTAAAATGTATTGTCCCTCTATATCAGCTTCTAAGTACATCAATTTAAAGGCAGCACCGGGTGAGATCCATATGGATCACCCCTCTGGCATAAGAGGAACATGTTGAGAAGTAAAATTGTCCCCCCATTTCTTAGCTAATTTGTGCCCCTCTGAGTCAGTAAGATGTCTTTCTTGCAGGCAAGCAACGTCGATTTTATGACGCTGCAAGTAGGAAAGTACCCTGTACCTCTTGGTGTAGTTACCCAGACCTCTAACATTCCAGGTCAATATACTGTACGTCATAGTGGGTTGTGTAGGAAGATGATCCCTGTCCTCCCAGGCACAGCAACCCTGTGGACTCCTCCCAGGGATACCATAAAGATATACTGGGGATCAAGCTGCATGTGTCCCACTGCTGAGAATGTCATGCTGTGCCAATATAAGAACATGACGTAAAGCAAACATAACACAACATATCTCCCCTCCCTCTACCAGGGTAAACACCCCTAAATCTTATCTCAATTGGAGTGCCTGTCCAACTTCTAAGATTAGCAACACTAATCATGGGACTTCAGAGTCGAAGACTCTCCCCCTCTAAGTGTAAACTTCAACTAATAGGGATAATCTATTTGTACTTTCAAATCATGTGCAGGAGAGAGGAAGAGACTCTCCCCAACACCCAGAGAAGTCTTTCGGGTCAAAAGAAAAGAAGCACTCAAACTGGCTGGCATAACTAAAGGAAAAAACAAATACCACTTCTTGTCTCTTTTCATCCGTGAGCATGAAGGCCACCCTGGAGACCCGGGAGGGGGTATACCGCATTACCATCAGAGCCTTACCATAAATGCAGCAGTATTACCACCCACTCAAGTATCATTGTAAAATGCCAATCAAAACAATAAACCATGCGTATGGGCAAGAAAACCCGTCATACTCTTAGACCAATCTGCATCCAGACCAGCCATGGTAGACAAGGAGACCCTCCCCCCCCCGGGACTGCTTCTGCATACAGAGGTCATGTCTTCTCCTGCTACCAGCCCCCCAACATCCTCCTGCTCCATCGCCACATCTTGTGGCTCAGACCAGATCCAACGGGCAAGGCCCAGGTCTCTCTGCCTTCTGGGATCCCGCTGCATCTCCCATTTCCGGCCTGTCCCATACCGGAGTTGGTGCCGTGAAAAAGTGCTCTCTACCTGCATATGCCTGCATATGTCACACGGAGTTTGGCAGTGAACAAGAGCATATATATTACAAAACCATCACTCAAAGCTTTGGTTTGACTGGCTCAAATGTGCGCCTCTGGTGTTGTACTTTTTGGGACTAGTCGGGGAAGATCCACACTGTAGTACCCTCACATCAGATGTCTGAGAGTTATCTTGATCTTCTTAGGATAAGGTCTCCGTCCCTGTAGTTAAGTATTTTTGCAATGATGGCCGTGGGGGCGCCCCCTGAGGTGGCAGAGATAAGAGCGCCCTGTGCACTTTCTCAACAATGAAGCAGGTGCTAAGACATGAGGGGGCGAGGGTATCCCTGATCCATTGCTCCAGGTAGATTTCCGGATTGCAGCCTTTAACCCCCTCTGGTAGAAAGGGCAAATTGCTCCTCCTCACCTGGCCCCAGGGCTTTAAGTGGGATGAAAAACCTGGGGGGTCTCTCAAAGGGGCGGGCCAATGTAATTAAGGGTGTGGCTTAAAAACACGTAGGGTAAAAATCTGTGCTTAGCACAGTGTGCCGCCCGACTTGTATTTTGCTGTTTCTGTCATTGCATCCAGATATAAGATACAACAAGTACCATCATACCTACAAGAAGTCGGGACTATTGGCTTTGTCAATGGTTGTTAGATGCATAAGATAAATAAGCAGCAACTATGGCTTGTATATAATATTGAAAAAGCTTCCACTTAAGCCCGGGTGACAACACGAAAATGTTGCTGCTCCTGCGTTTCAAAAAGAGAAGGGAAATCCAGAGAGGAAATGACTCTCTTTAAAGGGTTTCCCTTCCCCTACAACGCTCACCTAGCATGACGTCATGCCGTAACTTCACTAGTGAGAAGTGAGCAGTGTGAGCAGGCGCACATACATGTGCCTGCTGTCACTGCAGTCTGGAAAACAAGCATTTGCAATGCAATAGGTCTCGCATTTAGGCGAGTTTAAGCTATTGGCATTGTAAATGACAATGCCTTTTATTTATGTTTTAAAAACCAAAACAAAAATAAAAGGCATTGTCATTTGCAATGTCAATAGCTCAAACTCACGTAAATGTGAGACCTATTGCATTGCAAATGCTTGTTTCTCTTTCCATCGCGCCGTCTGCTCGCCTCCCTCCCCAATTGTACCCCGTCTCGCTCTCTATTCTCTCCTTTCTTCCTATCTGAATGCTGCTTTATCATCGTCTTTCCTCCTCTCCCTCATGCTCTTTTGTAGGTGTTTTTTTTGTATCGCTCCGGCTTTCGCCCACCACTGTCCTCATCTCTCTGTCACCTTGGCTGCCTCTCTGTTTCTCATGCTCTCTGGCCACCTCTCGTGTTCTTTTGCTACCACATTCAAACCTCTCCCGCTGGTTTCCCATCTGCTGTACTCTTTCTCTCCCCCACTTCGCCCCTTCTCTCCCTCTCTCATGCAATGCTGGGACCTCGGCAGCCCCTGCCTCCTCCCCAGCCCCTCTGCCTTACCTCACAGTGCCGGTCTGAGTTCGCCATTGCTTGAAGGATAAAGAGGCTGCGAGGGGCTGGGGTGCCCCCTCCATGCCTGCAACCACCGGTCTCCATGACAACAAGGACGCTGCTCCCTCTCCTTCCTCATTGTGTCTCTGAAAGCATGTGGAAAGGGCTGGTGGGGGCAAGGGGGAAGGAAGGGGCTGGGCGGAGGAGGGAGAGGGAATATGGGGATGTGTGCGATGAATGGAGCAGGGGGGCTGGAGGGCGGAGAGAGAGTCGAGGAGGAGGGAGAAGGCATCATGGGAAGGGCTGGGGTGCAGATAAGGGGGAAATAGCTGTGGGGAGGATCAGAGATGGAGGAGTGGGGATAAGAATGAAGTGGGGGAGGGGGGGTAATCAGTGAGAGACCCACAGACTTCCACCAGACCTCGCCGCGGCCCTGGGGGTACAGTGTGCATCCCTCTACCAGCGTCCCAGATTCATGGGGTGCCCCCAGCATTCACAAGCACCGACAGCCGTGTACCCACGCACCCCGGCATCTAGTGAGGCACAGCCTGCCGCTGTCCTCTGTCTCTCACAGGGAGGGTACACTCCTACTTACTGCCCCTCAGCGCCCCGGATTTACAGTCTACAGCCCTGTGCCACATAACTCATGAGAGTCACCACCTGCACCCACAGAGTGGCGAAAAGCCTCCCAGCGCCAACGAGTGTAGACCGGCATTTCCCAACACCAATAAATGTCACATGGGAGATGGACTGTAACCCAAACACCCGTCCAGCACATTTCTCATCCCCGAAAGTGCACTCTACCATCCCCTCTGTATGCAGTTACAAACGGCCCCCATTACCCATCTAAACTCGGAGTTACAGCCGGCTGTCTCCCAGCACCCCCCAGCGCCCCTGGAGTGACCCATTGTGAACCGACCCAACCGCCATTCACAGCCCGGGGAGTTTCAGGCTGCGCCATCAGCACACGGACCATTACACTATCATATATGTTGTGTTGAAGGAAATTCCACCTGTGGACTCTCCGCAAGTTGGATGATTTTTGGTTCAGTCTACTCTCGCCCTGTTCCTTTCAACCCAGTACACAGGTGCACTCTTGGGACGAGGGTGTCTGCCTGGCAGTCTGTCCGATTTGTGTCTGTAGGTGAGCGCTCACAGGGGCGTGTCCCTTTGCTCCACTCCTCCCGGTAGCGGATTCGGCTCTGTCTCTGAGCTGCTGCTATGTTTTTCGGGAAGGGTGCGTCTCCGGTTCTGCCGTGTGCAGGTTTTCAATGGTCAGGGGTGCATTTCCACCTTTTGCTGAATTTCAGTGAATAGTAACTTAGCCGCGAATATTTAACGGAGCGCGGTGTCAACATCATGCTTTACATCCGCTATAAAATAAATAAATAAATAAACGGAGCGCGGTGTCCCTAAAGTGGGCGCCGCGCTCCGATGTAAAGTAAAAATTAATAAATAAACAGCGTGCGCCGCGCGCCAGCCAGAATGACAATAAATAAACAGCGTGCGCCGTGCTCCAGCCGGAATGACAAAAAAAAAATGCTCACCCTCCAATTAAAGGAGATAGTAAAACGCCGCAAGTAAAGGATCCAGTCCTGGTGGGCGGGGCTAAAAGTGGACAGGGTGGTAACCAGGAGGGACTAAAAAGCCTCACTTACAATGTGAAGCCAGCGTTTAGCATGGAGGATGAAGCAAGTCAATAGAAACAGGGGGCGGAGCCTACACTCAACTTCTGAAACCGTATTGATTCCAAGAAGCCCTCGCAGAGCGAGCAGCGCATGCGCGCTGCAACGCCAGGCGAGACCTAAAAACGGACCACCTGTGCCAGGGCACAAAACAGAGCCCGATAGAGACCCATTTCGAGGCCCTCTTTAAAAAATGCCGGTGCTCAGCACCGGTGAGACCCGGCCCACTTAAAGCCCTGCCTGGCCCTCATCTTCCTCCACCCTGGCATGAAGTTGGTTTGCCAATTCTGACAATGTGCGGACCATTGTCTGCAGCTTTACAACCTCCAGCTGCATTTCTTGAACCATCCCCTCCATTTTCGTGGCTCACACTCTAACCCTATGGAGGTCGTCATGAAGAAGATTGACCTCTATGTAGATTACGTCCATTTTTGCCTCAAGCGTTTGACGTGACTTTTCAAAGGCCGACAAGATTTGTGCACCAGAGGTCGAGTCCGGCGGTACAAGCTGTGTAGATTTCGCAGTGCGTTCACTAAACTGGTACATCTGTGTTTGTTGCACAGCCCGCATCGTCCTACCTTTCCCCACGGCATTCCTCCACAACTCAGTCCACTCAAGTCAGTGAGCATATGTAGGTCCAGGGGAGAGACACACAGAGGTACTGCCGCAAAGCACCAAGGAGGAAAAGAATGGAGGGGTTGGTCCACAGAGGCAGTCAGATGGGCACAATTCAGGCAAAGATCCGGGCCCCACAGAATGGGACTCTGGCACTGCCACAAAATCAGGAGGGGGGGGGAATCCCCACAGTTCCCTGCTCCCCCCACTCGTCTGCAAGTTCAAGGTCCGCACAGTTTTGTCACCCTCCTGGATTTAACCGCCTACTGGGAGTCTTCAGCGGGCACCCCTTGCCTTTCAGAGATGCCTAGTCTCTGTGCACTAGCACCACCCAAGGAGGTGAATGCCGCAGCCTGCACCACCATCACATGCCCCCAGGTGCCAGGTCTCGGCACCGATCGCCAAGCACAGTCGCTTACAGAGCAAGGCGGCCCCAATGCCACAAAGGCTCGAGTTGGGCAGAATTCACCATGTTGGGTACACCCCAAGCAACCGAACTCCCCCCCCCCGTGGTCCCTCTCACCATCAGGGGGGAGGCAGTAGCTCACCTCCTTGTGCCGGATCTTCAGTAACCTGGACCCCAGGCCCTCACCAGCAGCTCACGACTCTGGCCCAGTTCCAGTACTGCACAGGCCTGGCACATGCCGCACGCTGCCACACAGCTCTGACTCTGCCCTCCAGCCCCTTGCCACCCCAAGGCTGCCCAGAAAGGGTCACAGCCAGAGCAGCGCGGTCTCAGTGGCACCAGGATGCAGAGGATGGCCTCCATCGAGCTCAGGATTCTGTTGGATTCTGCTTAGAGCCACGGAGCTCGGGGGAATCATGTCCCATCAGCCACATTGCTTTGCGATGCCCCTCAAGCTGTCAAAATATTCAGAGGATCATATCTGACTGCTTTAATTCAGATTGACAGGATTCTTCTCATGGCAAGGGATGCAAACGTAGTGCTCTCATTTGTACTCGTAAGGAGCAAAAATCCACGTCACAGTCTTAGGGTCACTCTCAAACAGTAGATTTGAACAGGAATATTGAAAGGATTTCCAAGCGCAATATGGGTATCTCAAAATGAGTGAGTAATCGAAGGGCGAGTGAGTGAAAGAGCGAGATATTTTAACTACCACACAGTACTGATCTGCACTGCTGCTGAGGCACAACTAAGAGGCAGAAGCAAATGTGAACTAGATGTCAAAAAGAAGCATTGATGAAGACGATGGGTCTGACCGTGATAAACTGGTGTGGCGTTTAATTGTTTGTTGGGGATCATTTGCTTGTAATAAACATTTCAAATTAAACAAAAAGTAACCATTACATAAACTTTAACAGAACTCTGCTGGCACTTCTCAGCAATGATGTGTACTTATAATATGCATAGAAACCCTTTTAACTTTTATTGTATATAATAGGAAAATATGGTTCTTTTTGGCAGTAAGAAAAGAACCCGGGAAGGGGGAGGCAGAGCCGGACCCACTAGGGGCCCGGGACAAACGCCGTCCGAAGGCGGGAAGCCCCTCCCCGCACAGACAAATGGCCCGCTTGAAAGGGGGCAACCAGGATTGGTCGCCCCAGGGCAAACGCAAACCCCCCCAATCAGGGGGCAAAGGGATGAGGCGAGGGGGGGGGGATAAATAAGGGCCCACAGGCGCAGGTAAACACAAAGGACCCCCGCCTCACAAGAAGGAGAAAAGAATGGAGACTTACTAGCTGGAGGACCGGAGCACGGCTGCCCGCAACCGCCGCGTGAGGAACCCTCGGAGACCGGACCGGAGCCTCCACCTCTCCTGGCCAAGGATCGGGAGATCACAACAGCGGTGGTCGGGGGCGAGCAAGAGACATTTGCCGGTGGTTTTGTTCGGTGTCCCCACCTTTGTTTTCAGATTTACTGGTTGCGAGTCTGCGGATTAACCTGGCCAGTATCGCGGACCAGGTGAAAGGAAACAACAGCGGCACAGGCAAACAACGAACCCTTGGTGGTTTCGCGCCCTTTCCTTGCTGAAAGCCAGCGCGGAACCCAGAAGCCGGAATATCAGCAGCGGAGGCGTGGGCGAGCAACGGACGCTTGCTGGCTTCGCGCCATTTCCCTTTGTTTGGCAGGGAGCAGGCTCGCCGCAGGAACCCGGTGTCTGCAGGCGCGGGGCAACGGAGGACGTCCCCCTTAAAGGCGCACAGTGAAATTTAAAGCGCGCGGCCCGGGAAAGTGAAATCTGAGGCCGTGCTCAGAAAATGAGAACTGCACTGGGGGATTTAAAGAGAAACACTGACGACTAACCCACTAGCGAGCGCAGGAAGGGCACAACACTCGGCAGGCTCACATCGGAGCAAAAGGTCACGGAAAAGGCGCAAGTATCACGGAAAGGGCACAAGCTGGGCATAATCGGGGGGATCAAAGTGGAGGGCATTGAAAAAGCGCGCACAGAGCAAGCACAGGATTCATCTGCCCCGCGGGGCGGTGGAACAGTGGGCAGGAGCCAGGGACCCAGGGAACAGCGGAAAAAACGGCGCGAGGAGCAGCCTTTTCAGTTGGGCTAGGCCAGCATCGAAGTGTGATTGTCGGGTAGGAACCAGACCCCGAGTAAACGCACAAGAACTTTGCCAAAGCAGAAATAAGCCCGAAATAAAAAAGGAGGGGAACCACGCTGCTGTCGGGCGCACTCTGGCCTACCTGGGGCAGCATCTTGGGTGAGAGGAACACAACAAGAGAGTTGGGCAAGAATGGCCGGCAAACGAGGAGCAGCCAGGAGAAAAGCGCAGCCCCCGGCTCGCTTCAGGGAATACAAGGCACCGCAGGAATCTACAAAGAAATGGCAGAATAGACGCAGAGAAGATTCCAGGCCAAATTTGTACAATGACCTCCAAGCCATGCTAGAGCAAGCCAGGGCCTTGGTGGCCTTAAAGGGACGGAGCTGGATGGACCAGCAAATCAAGTAAGGGGCCCAGGGAAAGGAAAAGAGGCCACAGCGGGGATCCCCAGCACGGCCGCCCCCCAAGAAGGCGGGGGGAAAGGGGCATGCAGCCAAAACGGCGGCCCCTGAAAAAGGCAGCAAAGGAAAGATCCCCTCGCAAGCCAAGAGCAAGAGAGCCATGCCCCAGGAGCGGGTAACTAGCTCGGAATCAGAGGAGACCAGCGACGAGGAGGGGCCTGTAGCCAGCATGGCGGCCCCTCAGAAGGAGCGCGGGAGACACGAGGACACCGGCATCAGCGAGAGTGGTAAGCATGGCGCACTGGGCAGCAGGCAAGTGCGTGGGAAAAGGCAGGAAGCGCAAGGAAGCCTGGGGCAAAATGTAAACGTGGTTGAGCAGCTGGGGGGGCACAATGTAGCACTGCAAGGACCATGGCCCATGCACACACCGTGGCAGATAGGGCTAGATCGAGGGCAACAAGATTTACAGGGGGAGGCCTGGACGGTGGGGGCAGCTCACCCACCAGCATGGATGCCCTGGTGGCATTGGCCAGGGGCAGGAGCCTCGTTTCCCGGGCACACCCTGTGGGGCACAGGAGGACAAGGGAGTAGCCCGATTCCAGGCCAGAGGGCGGGCAGAGGAAGCAACATAGAGGGGGCAAAAAACAAACAGAAAGGGGTAGCAGAGCAGGTGCAACAGGGGGGAACGACAGCAACTGAAGTGACCACACAAGGGGGGACAGAGACTGCCGGGTCGGATAGTACGATGATGAGCAAGACAGGGGAGGGGCAAGGCACTAACAGAAAGCCGACCAGCGAGTACTTGCGCCCCTCCCCGGGCGATCCCCCCACAACCACAAAACTGTTAGGGCTGGCCAACCTCATCCCACTAAATGTGAAGGAGAGGATATGGAAGAAGGAGTTCATAGACATTTTTTCACTGCTGGAAGTGCGCCAGGCAGGCTTAGACCTAGCAGCGACAAACAAAAAGGACGATGACAAAAGGGACCGCCACATGCCCAGAGTGGAGAGAACGATAGAGAATTGGTTGTAAGCCTTCAGAACGTTGGCATGCGTTTTCATAGAGAAATTTCCAGAAAGTGCAGCAACACTAATTTTATATGAGCAGAAAGTGCACGAGGCGCAGCAACAATATCAGGGCAATGCATGGCTGAGATACGATGAGGGTTTTAGAGAAAAGATGCAAGTATGGCCAATAATGGGGTGGGATTGCCAGGACATGGAAGGGTTCACGACCCACATGGTGGCAGCCAGGGAAGGCGTCAGCAGCAAAGAAAGCAAGCTCCATCCCTGCGGGAAGAAGGGCGACTACGAGGAGCAGGGACAAGGGTACAAAGGGAAGCGACCAGGCAATAGCAAATCAGAAAAATATGCTGGCAGTATGAAGAGGATGAGTGTAGATTGGGAGAGTCATGCAGGTTCCGGCACGCTTGCGGGGCGTGCGGGGGTGATCACCCCGCCACCCGTTGTAAGCGGGCCCCAGGGTCAGGGGCCCACAAGGAGAAAACAGGCACAAAGGAGTGAGTTGCAGGCCCCCACCCCCCCCCTCTGGCGGGGGCAGAGGGGACAGGGGCGGGTGGACAGGGGGGATAGTGGGGAGCTCCCTATGATCGTGGAACCGTAGGTAGCGTGGTGGAGGGAACACAAAAATTGTAGAAAATAAAGGAGAGAATTACTAAAAGGTAGAGGAAAGGCTCACACAGTGTCCTTGGTAAGCCTCATGGCAGGGGCACTGAGGGAGCCAAGGGCGGCCCACCACCAAGGAAAAGAGTAGATGTGGATGCTCGGCCAGGACCCTTGGGATGCCTCACGGCAGGGGTACCGAGGGACCAAAATGGAAGGGCTCAGCCTCGTAATAGAGAGAGTAGATGCTCAAGCAAGGTGGTCCTTGGGATGCCACATTGCAGGGACCCACGGGGAGCAGGGAGGGCCAACGAAAGGGCAGGACAAACAGGACGGCACTTGCAGCCCAGGCAGATCCCAGATCGGTAGCAAGTTGAAGCCTTGACCCGTGAAACAGAGGCCCAGACAGGTGGCCCCTCCCTTCCCCGGATCTTGAGGAGGCTGGGTCCACGCAGCGACAAAAGGGATGCAAATAGAGCGAGGTACAGTCCAAGGAAAGATTAAGATTAGGTTGAACATGAATTTTACAAAGTGTAAACATACTATGTTGAATTGTTGTAATAAACTGCGACCTTTTTTGGCACCAAAAGCAATGCGTCAGTGGTGTCATTTGGGGGCAACGAGGGACGCAGTTGTTCTAGAGGAAGGGAGGGGAGGGGCAACTCGCCTCCTGGAGGGGGTTATGTTCTTGCATTTTTTACAGTACTGTAACCTGAAGCCATCGTTTAAGGACAAAAAGGATGAAGAAAAGAAACTAAAAAAATATTGGCACGGTAAAGTGTAGCCTCACCGGTCCTGGCACTGAAGTTCAGTTCTTTTTAGGCGGATGTGAGCCTGTGATCAGGGGAAATGATTGCGCAATATCCGGAGTAGGCCAACCCATTCCCAGATGGTAAGTGCCGTGGTAGGAGGACGAAAATTATGAATGGCAGAGGAACAGATCAGTTGATGGAGGTGTCTGACTCAAAACATCATCGTTTGTATACATTTCTGCATTTTTATTTATGAATTGTTATAACACAGGCATGCAAAACAGCTAGAGCTGTCCCGTGGTCGGACATAAGGAGCGGTTTGTGCTTCTGAAAGCTGATTTCTGCTACAATGGTGCTCCAGAGTTTGGGATCTGAGACCTAGAATGAGCTTCTCCCAGGTGCTGCACTGGTGAATCAGATCAAAGACTGACTCTGGGTTGCTGATTTAAGTGATCTAGTGGAGTTGATGAAATAATTGCCCTGCCTGCTTGCCTAGAAGACAGGTTAGGACTGGCAGATAGGGTAAAATGGCAGTGCCAGAAAGGCTGATCTGACAGATCAGCGTCAGCTGGTGTTTTTTTGGCTGCTTGTGGGACTTTTTTATGGTCTTCTGGGACGGTTTTTACTATTGATTTCCATGATATTGCCACACATTGCATACAGCAAGCATGAATTGATGCAACCTCCCATTCCATGTAAAAAACCTATACAGTTCGCCTTTACAAGTTCAAGACTCCTCCGATTTTCAAACGTGGGGCACTTTAAAGATTTTTGGTGCATTAACGGGGGCCCCTTTAATTTTCGTGCCCAAACCTTTTTTCTATCACAGTCTAACCCTCCTAGAAGAGCCAGTTTTAATAATTATGACTATCTATCACGATTGCAGCAGGTACAGGTAGCATCGCGACACATGAGCTTGAGGGTACTGTTGCACTTCAGCTGTGAATGTCTGTGGATTCATAAGCACACTCTTTGTTTACATTAGGACGCTAGTTGTTCCTGAGAACATTTCTGACCTTGAATTGAGCAAGCACTGCCACTGAAAACTAATGAAAGCATGGGATGTGAGAGAGTTGTTGTCTATTTTATTAAGTTTGCGAACCACGCATGCTGCTGCATTCAAAAGTCTCTGTAAAATCGAAATGAAACTGGCCGTGAGTACAGCACACTCTGCGTTCAAATAAACGATTTGGGAATTCACCAATGCGCCCTCGTCATCAAGGCTCTGTCATCACTGGGAATAAGAGGCAACCTATGAAACTGCAAAATGAGTTTTACAAAAGGTGTTTTATAGATGAATTAAGGTGGGAGATAGGGCAACTTGAGCTAGACATTAGCAGAGTTTTCCATCGAGTTCTTTTGGTGGGGTGGATTATTTCAAATAATTGTGGTGTGTTTGTATGTGTTCTCAGTTTGATGAAAAGCTGAAGCACTGTGTGTCTTTGCCCTGGAGACCCCTTGCATTCTCTTGCTGACTGGCGCAAAGTAACCTCATTGTTTATTTATATTGTATTTCGGTATCTTATTCATTATTAAACAAAATTCTTTTTTGCGACTGTCTCCCTTAAATGTATATGTGTGATATTATGTTGATAAAGAGAATGATATTTTATTTGAAATGTGTTATACCAGGTATGCTTGGCATGGGTTTCCCCCTAACATTTTGCCTTAAGACTTCCTGGTTTCTTGACTTTGTTTTTGCTGGCATTAGGGCTCTTGGTACGTTAGCACTGCTAACCAGTGCTAAAGTACTTGTGCCCTCTCCTTAAAACATGATAGAATTGGCTTATACCCAAGTTGTATATTTAATTTACTTGTAAGACCCTAGTAACGTGGCACTACCTGTGTGCAGGGCCTGTAACTAGTTCATGTTTGGTATCTTTGGAATTATAATGAAAAATCCCCTCTTATGGTAAAGTTTTTTAAATTCCAATTTTGAAAATGGCACTTTCAGAAAGATGGCATTCTTCTGCCTTAGCCGTTTAGTTCCTGCAGCCTGTCACTGGGTCACATGACTGGGTGTAGGTTGCAGTTAGCTTTGTGTATTCATCTTAAGCAGCCACACACAATAGAGAGCTTAGGTGAGCCAGGATGGGCCTTCACTGGCAGGATGGGAGAGTAGAACTGGGCACAGGCCTGCTGGGACATGAGTAGGCTGTGTCCTGCCTCAACACTAAGGGCTGCATACCCCCTGTAGTTAGTCTGAAGCCAGAACAAGGGAGGCAGGAAAGCTGTACACTTCAAAGGAAACTTCTAGAAGCTTCTCCTGCTTTAAAGGAGGCACCTGGCATAAATATTGGACCTCAGACAAAAACTCTACAGTATACTTCTAGACCTGTGGAGATCTTGCCAGGAAGAAGGACTGCTATGCTGCTGATAAGACTGCCACTCTGCTGGACTGTTGCTTTGCTGTACTACTGACTCGCTGTACTGCTGCCTTGCTGGATTGCTGCCCTGCTGCCCACCTGCCTGAGTCAGAGGGATTGGACCTGCACCTAAACCCAGGACTTCCAGAGTGACTCCAAGGGCTAGTCTGCTGGCCTCCTGTTCAGAGCCACAGGGACATAACAGGCTCCTAACCACCTGAACCAGCATCCAGATTTGGCTGGAGTAAACCCCTGACCCTCACCCCTCAAGTGGTGCCCCTCAGGTTCAGGACCCTTGGCGTGGCCTCTTTGGAGCTGAATTGAAGTTTTTGGGCTCTTCCCAACTGTGAACAGGCCCAATAGCAGCAAAATCTAGTGGCTTGCACTGCCCACCAATGCAAAGTTCTGTCAACTAGACCCTTAGCGCCACAGCATCAACCTCTCGCAGGGTGGGCCACCGCAAAGCTCAGGCCCAAATGTTTGCAACAAGAAACAGAACTTCACACTACAGCGATGACCATCTGCAACTCCAGGTCTGCGCTTTGCGCTACATCAACGACAATCTGTGATGCTTCCCTGCTCCTCTTGGCCCCCTACACAGTGAACAGGACTCTATGTGCTGGACTGTGAAGGTAACTTTTCAGCTGGACTAATCTGGTCCCTGTATCTGACCCAAGCTCCATCGTGGTTGGCCTGAACTTGTCACTTTCTCCCGGTCTCACACAACCAGGTAGCCGCGAGTGGCACTTTGGGCTTTTTGGCACGATTTTCACTTAAATCTTTAAAATGGCATCTTTCTGGTTCTAATGACTGGATTCTTTTCATTTTAGTCTTGCTTTATTTATTACATATCACTCTATTTTCTAAAATAGGTGTGGGATTTTTCTTGTGTTGTGTTTTCACATTATTGCTGTTCGAAGTGCTGCATAAATACTTTACAAAGTTAAGCCCGACTGCCCTGTGCCAAGCTACCAGAGGGTTGAGCACAGGTTAACTTGGGGTTTGCTTGTGCTTCACCCTGACAAGGATTGTGGTTTCTACCTGAATAGGGTTTCAGCCCTCCAACCAGTTACCCAAATTCTTACAACATGCATTAAATTATCCTTGTGCACAGGCCATCATAGCACAATGTATTTTGTGCAAATCATGCCAAGAAGCATGCATAACAAAGAACACCTGAAAAAAGAAAACATATAGCGTCATCCATACAAAGTGTTCACACAGCACAGGGCAGCAGCAGCAAAGTTGCTGTGTGAAAGAGCACAGAAATGCTCGATATTAACAAAGATATGGAGCATTTCTGCTCTCTTCTTGTGCTGGGGCACACTTTGTAGCCTAGAACCAACGCAGGCACTTTTGCACTATATTGCAAGGGTGCCTGTATTACTGGCAAGGATTGTTTTTGTGCAGGAAGGGACACCTTCCAGTACAAAAACAATCCTGAGAAGACATTTCCTCTTTCTATGCGTGCTGCAGAATGCAGTACACCTGAAAAGAGACACTAACAAGGAGGAATAAAGATATTTCTCCTCATATGTTCATAATCACTTTGAGAAATAGCTATTATCTATACATGTGCTTATCACCATTAGTCATAACTGAATAAGTATTTATGGTCCAGTGACAAAGTACCTCATACTAGACCATAAAACATTACCAAAAGAGCTCTAGCTTAAATTATTGTTTCAAACATAGATGGTCAATATTCGGTCCTATGTAATAACTAAGTGAAATGAATATAATTCAACCAGTGTGTGGGCCGGTTTTGGAATGTATTTTATGGTCTGCTGGGCCAGCCTTTGCTATTGGTTTCCCTGGTATTAAAACAAACATTGCTTGCAGTAGGCTCCGATCCATTCAGTTTCTCATACCTTGAAAAACATTTTTATACAGCGAGTCTTTACCAGTTCAAAACTGCCCCAATTTGCAAACATGAGCTATCTAATTCACCAAAGGGAGTCCCTTTTATTTTGGTGCGGAGGACTATTTTTTGTCCCAGTCTGGCCCTTAGCAACAGCACACTTGCACACCTGTAGTTTATGCAAAAGACTACATTCAAAATGTGTTTAAAATACGTTCGTCTTATGTCATAGAAAACGGTAGAGCATTGATAGCGTCTGTCTTCAGACTCTATGACACTGCCGAATTAGTCCTTTCACCAGTATTTTAGCCATGACTCTTTTTGTAAAGTTTGGACAGTTTCATATGAAGTATTTTACTACTTTCTCACTTGATTCCTCAATACTTGGTCAATTATGGGCAAGAGTGAAAAGTACATTTGCAGCTAGTAGATCCTTCTCAAAGTGACGATGAAGTATAGTTGATACGGCCCATTATGTTTGCCAACAGACACCAAATTAGTATTGATATTTGAGTCCCCAAATATGTTTCCATTTTTCAGATGTGTTGAGGAAGTGCACGAAATAAATCACATCAAGGACATACCTCCCCTCAATATAATGTCAGACATGTATAAATATGAGGGGGACAATCACTAAAAGAGCTTGGCTTGATAATGAATACCTTTCTGAAATACAGAATAAATAAACATTTGCGTTACTTTGCGGCAGTCAGTAAGAGAATGTAAGGTGTGTCCTGGTTAAAGATAAGCATTCTTTCGGTATTGAGTTTTAAGTGTGCCGTGTGTCGGGGCACTAGGCCTTTGCACACATAAGCTGATTAAAACGACGTGAACAAGAAATGACCAAACCATAGATCAGTTCTGACAGCGGTCCGTGGGCTCAACAGACGGAGTTGGAAATTGATAATTTATTAAAACCATATTAGATAACACATTGCACGTGAAAGAAAACAAACTGAGCAATGGATTGTGCGTTTCAGCAATGCTTATTTGGCACGTAGTGTTTGAATATTCACTTGAGCAAATAATGTATGGAACATTTTTATAGGAAACATAATTATAACTATCAAATCATAACAATCCTTGTTTTCCACTTCAATGTACTGATTATTATTTACTTTGGGTGCAGCTTGAGAAAAGACAGAATGAATCATTTCACTGCAGGGAGTTTGCGCACCTCTGTGCTGGAGCTTAAAAAAATAAATAAATAAATAAATAAATCAGCCTACTTTACCTACATGTACCTCTTTGATCTGTTTGTGTACCAATATAAACTGTTTTCAGTACATACAAGGTTATGTATTGGTGCAAACCTCCGTGATACCTGAATATAGAATAAAACTGTGGAGATAATTCTCATTTATTTAACAAGTTTGGTAAATATTTATTTGGATTTGTCAAATGGACAAACCTAAATTTTGTTACTACAAACATTGAAATATTTGCCCGAATGTTCAGAGTCCAGCAATACCAAATATGTGTGTGTTTTCTTGGGGAATGTAGCTTGCTTCATCAATTATGTAATATTAGTATAAATCACTAAATTATGGCGTAATTGCTGTGTATGTTGCACTGCCTGTTTAATGACAGATTTTAAACACAGGACTAAATGGACCATTTTAAAACATTTTCTCATTCTGTATGATATAAAGGATCAATGTACGCACGTCAGATAATCCTAGCCGTCACTTGCAGGCTGGTAGAACACACTGAACATGATGACAGAATTTTTGTATATTTCTATTTTTCAAAAATGGTAAATCTATTCAGTCCCCTTTGGCAGGAACAGATCCCTGCCAAGGCTTGTTTTTCTGCGTTTCCTGAGTGTGGTAGTACCAGACATGTATGTGTTTGTTATGGGTTTTGGCTACTGAAATCAAACACAGTAAAGCGGAGTCTGAGAATGTTAGGAGAAGGCTCTCAAGGAACCCAAACGGAACTTCATAGACTATGTGCAGGGCCAGTATTCCCATATAGCGGAGTAGGGGATGAGGACCTAAAAAGCTTGGCAGCCAGCCAGGAGCTGATCATTCACTGGTATGATCAAAATGCCAAATTAGGGGGAATACTAGCCAGGTCAAATGGTGTGGTTTTTCCAAGTGCATGGTTCCCTGGACCCGCCAGGACAAAGGAACAGGGCCCAAGGCGGAACTGGAGAAGGTGGGTGAGGTCACCTATGTTGATGCTATCCTGTCCGATGATCAAAGATAAAGCACCTACACAGGAACAAGAGAAGGTGTTAACCGCAAGAACATCTGAGGCAATATGTTCCAACAGATAACAGTTAAACAGCAAAGTAATCGGTATAGTCAACTAAATAAGTTTTAAGTCAAGTAAGGGCTTTAACCTTCTGAAAGTTTGAAACCATCAATGTGTATTAAACAATTAAAGTGCAGTGCAAAAGGCAAAACAATAGTTGGTCAAATGCATGGTAAATTAAAATAGAGAATGAGCATAAGGCTCAATCAGATGCAGCAAAATGACATGAAATCAAGTCTCAGAGCAACAAAAAAAAAAATCAACATACAGACTCAGAAGGGTCCTCTCTCTAAAGTTGGGGCAAACCACCTCCCGATCGCACACCTTTCATAACAAAATTCACTGTGAAAATCACATTGTCAGCATAAGTTGATCATTTCATTACACCAATTGAGATATCAGAATATAAATTGCAATGCAGCATCATCTAACACCATCCGAATTCCATCGCCTAAATGTATAGTAAAGTCATCCATATTTCACCTAATGTCATCGGAAGTGTCAGTACAAATCTAGTTACACTTTAAGCAATGAAAGTCTCCAAAAAAAAAAAAAAAAAAACGATGAGCCTGCAGTAATAAAGGCAGGAAGTGCCTTGAATGTCGCAAAATTCAAGGCACTTCAAGAGTTCTTTGAGAACAGCATGTCAACACAGAGCATTACACTGGTGCACATTTTGTTATATGTGTTCAGGGGAGAAGTGAAAACACATCATGGCTGAATTATGATTCAAACCCCACTACTCTATACAGTTTCCATCATTTTGAAACTATTTCGTCTCAATTCACCAAAACTTTCATCTCATCATAAGCACAAGCCTTCTCCATTTCCTATCTCAACATCTACCATTTCCTTTTTTTTTTAAGACTGCTGAACACCCTTTAAAGCAGATTGTCTAAATGACTTGCAGCAGAAGAATGAGACCAATTATGCAGAAAGAAATAATATTTAATGGTGTTAACATTTTTGATAACACTCTCTAACCAATTTCCCAAAACCATTCATTAACAAAACCCTTTCCTATCTCACTGAACAACTCACCAACTGATTCCCACAACCCTTGCTCTTCAAGAACTTTTGCTCATGTGAAATATTTATTGGATTACCTATGTAGTCACTAATAAGCTTGCTATTATCAGGGATGAAGGTGCAACATTGTTGAATCTACATCACATTGCAGACTCCACCCTACTTTACCAGAAGGATACTTAAAGAAAGGCGGTTTTGCATGATCATCGAACAGATAGCTGTAAATTCATTGTTAATTTTAGTTAATGCTCCTGTGGTGTTAGTAGCCTTTCAATCAAGCACAGTAGACAGTTTCCTAATTTTCACATCATTCAGGGCCACACCGATAGGAGGAATCAAATCACCAAATACATCCATTAACACCTGCACAAAATCATGCTTTGGTCTTTTAAGATCCAATCACTTATCTCCTTCATATCATTCACATGATACACATGTGGAAGGACCAATGGAAGATAGCAACTTCCCAATCAATTATGTGGAAAGTTAAAGTAAGCAGTCTAACCACAAAATGATAAATTCCTTCCAGATTTGGTTCTTTACTTATCATCAACTACATAATTCACATTACACTCTTTCTTACCTACAAATTCAACTGGCTCAGTGCTCTGTGATTTCTATTGCATCATACACAGTACACTTTTCTTTTCCTGATCCACTTTCAATCTAGAATGTATTCTCAAATATTTGAATTTTTCTTTAGTCTCTTCTTCCAATTCAATCGTCCTTGTTTCTCTCTAATTTCTACCAATTCTCACTTTTCTGTCATTATAGTCTTTTATAAATTCAAGCTCCGCAACACTCAATTTACACAGAATCTTGTTTTTAGTCCTGTTAGAATTCAAATTAGAATACATGATTGGTCTCTAATGACTCAAAATACATTTTAAATCTTCAGTTTCAGTAATAGCTTCCAAAGAGACATTGTAGTTAAAGGCACTAGAAATTCTTGATCCAGGAAACGTAACAAAAACATTACATGACAATGAGTGGGTCAAAGTATGTAACTCCCTCTGACACAAAATTTGGATGAAAAGTACAGACCTAGCAATTATTTACTCTTATGTTGTTCATGTATTCAGGCAATAAATCCATATAGACATTTTCAGTAAAGTTACCTAAAAAAAACTATCTCCATGTGTTCACTTTGTGTCTGGTGAATCATCATGTGTAGTGGTCAACTCTTTACGGTTATCTGTAGGTGAATCATATCTAACTGGCAATGCCAAACACAACAGTAAGCCAAATAAAAATATCAAATCTAATAAAGCTATGCATAATAATGAGCAGCACCTTTGCTTGTTAGTTGGCATACTTTTTCTGTAAAGTTCGAAACAAAATAAAAATCTAACCACTAAATTTTAAAAGGTACAAAAGGAAAACTCAAATCTGCATTTTTGTTTTTTAAAGTTCAGTACTTTAGTTCTTTAACTCAGTCCATATAAGTCAAAAATTCACAAACACTTCGACTTGATACCTAACGTACAAAACAAAATAGACTTGAACTAAAGTGTTTTGCACAAAAATCTGAAAGAAAAAAAAACATTTGTATATTTTTTTAATTTATGATTCTTATTTTAAAGTAAACCTGTCAAATCACAGACTTCCACAGTGTCATCTTCTGATTCTTTATTTGCAAAATACCACCATTCAGGAGTTGAATACTTTCTACTACCCACTCTCACTCTTATTGATTTCTTAATTACACGCTGTTCAATTTCACTATAATCAGAGTCTTGTTCTCCTTGTAACTATTCTTCTCTTATAGTCTCTGAAATTTGGACTTTCTTGTGCACTTGTTTTCTACTTTACACAGAATCATGCCACTTATCCCCTTCATGAACGTTCTCTTTTTCAGGTTCACTTCACACCACTGCTCTTTATTCATTTTCATTTGCCACTTGGTTCTCAGTTCTGTCTGGAACAGTTTGATTGTAATCTTCTACAGCAAAAAAAAAATCCCGTGGGCGTTCTGGAAGCTTGAATTTTCATCTTCACTCTGATTTTGCATTTCTTGGTTCTCAGTTTGATCTTTTGTCTGATCTTGTTCTTATTGATTTTGGTTTTGATCTTCTTGATCCATGCAGAGAACTCAAGCTTGACACTATGAATCAGTAGTTGGTGTCACTACTTCTTAATCTGCAATCTTCACTTCTTTTTGTATGAGATGCATGGATCCACTGCAGCAATCTTAAGCATTTAACAGCAAAGTTGGTCACAAGGATAACCTGGTAGAGATACTTTCACCTCAGCTCCAAACAGAACTTGTCAATGCGCTTCTTCCCTATTACTCAGTTCCCAGGCTGCAGAGTATGACACAGTTCTTCTTTTGGTGAAGGTTTTGCCAAAATCACCAGATGTGTGATAGAGCACACAACTTCAGCCAGACCTTTGCAGTAATCCAGTACAATGTAATTTCTAATAGTCACAAATGCAGCAGATGGGATTCAAGGGATCCTCATGGCTCTCCCAATAACAGCTTTATGGGGTGAGAGTCCCATCCGCTTATTTGGTGTGCTTCCAATACTCATGAGCACATGTGAAAATGTGTCTGGTGATTTCAATGAATTCGAGGCACACACTTTTGCCAGCTTAGATTTAAAAATGTTGTTAATATGCTCACAAACTCCTGATGATTCTGGGGTGCAACTACAATGGAACATCTCCTCAGATTTCAAAGCTGTGCACAATAGCATCATCACTTTAGTCTTGAAGTGAGTACCCTAATATGACTTTAATGAAGTTTGCAAACTGAATTTAGGGATCCCTGACATAATATTTGTTAGACTTGTCATCCTTAGGGTGGTCTTCCCCAAACATTTTTGCTTACCTCCTCTTTTTGCTGTATCATTTTGGTGCTCTCAGGACTCTGAGCAACTAACCACTGCTAACCAGTGCTAAAGTGCATGTGCTTCTCCCCTAAACATGGTGATACTGATGTATACCCAATTTACAAATTTAGTTTACTTGTAAGCACCTTGTAAAGTGGTATACCATATACCCTGGGCCTGTAACCTAAATGCTACTATGTTACTAGTGGGCCGGCAGGCCTGATTGTGCCACCCACACAAGTAGTCTTTCAAACCTGCTCAGGCCTGCCATTGCAAGGTCTGTGTGTGCAGTTTACTGCCACTTGGCATTTAAAACCACTTGCAAAGCCTTAAACTCCCCTTTTATTACACATATGCCACCCTTAAGGTAGGCCATAGGTAGCCCGAAGGGCAGGGTGCTGTGTAAGTAAAAGGTAGGACATGTACTTTTAGGTTTCACATGTCCTGGTAGTGACAAACACCCACATTCATTGTTTCACTACTGTGAGGCATATTCCTTTGATAGGCTAGTATTGGGAATTCCTCAATACACATTTAGCCTGTAATTAATAAGGAGGAGCTGCACCACATTTCATATCTTTGAAATAGTAGTGATAAATCCTCTTTACTGCTAAAGTTGGATTTAACATTACTATTTCAGAAATGCCACTTTTAGAAAGTGGACATTTCTCTGCTCTTACTGCTCTGTGTGCCTTGCAGCCTCTCTCCAATACATGTGTGGGGTGGGTGACAGTTACACTTTCTGAATTCCCTGTAGACAGTGACAAACACAGGAAGGGTGGGTGTGACAGAGAACTCACCTGTATTTGTCTGCATTCTGATAGCTCTTCCTGGGCAGAAAGAGAGGGGGGGAGCTGACACACCTGAATAGGCAGTGTCCTGTTTCCCTCACAAAGACTGATTAACCCCTACTGATAGTCTGGAGCCAGGGATGAGGAGAAAAGGGGACATGTGCACTTCAAGGCCTGCTTTGAAGTCACCCTTACTTCAAAGGCACACCTGGGTATAAGTACTGGGGTTCTGACCCTACCAAGGAAGTGCACTACTGGACCTGGGAAGAACTCTACCAGGAGTAAAGACTGCTGTGCTACAAGGATTGCCAATCTCCTTAACTGCTGCACTGAAAGAACTACTTTTCTGCTTTGCTGTGCTGCCCTGCTGAGGACAAGGACTGGACACATCTTACTTGATTCCAGAGTGACTCCAAGGTCTTGAGGGCATGCCCCCTGCTCTGAAGGCTCAGGGCCATCAAAGACTTCCTTCAACCCTGCACTAGCACCTGGACTCTGCCTTCCGTCAGTCCTGCCCTGCCAAGTGACGCCAATCCAATCCTGGGCCCTTGAAAGGTGACTTCTGCTGGGCAGTACCATCAAAATGGACACAGAGACGACTGTGTGCCGATCAGAACCAACGCATTGCCCTTCAACGCAGGAGCTGATCGAGGACATCACTTCGACGGACTGCACGGCTTGATGACGACGGACAGCGCAGCTCAATGACGACGCAGCGCCTGCGTGGATCAGAACGACACATAGAATCTTCGACGTCGATGCTTGCTCCATCCAAGATACTTTTTCAGTGAGACCTGCATGATTCATGTAGCCAGTCTGCTCTCCATCGTGGTGGGCCTGAACTTTGGATTCAACACAGTCCAGTATGACCTCAAGTAACCTATAAGTGCTATTTGCAACTAAGCACTACTTTTTGAGTTATTCTTTAAAAATTCATAACTCTGCTTCTACTTATTGGAGTTTTGTAATTTTGGTCTTGTTTTATACATAATAATATTGTCTATTTTCCTAATCCTGTATGGAGTATTTTTGTGGTGTTTTTATTGTGTTACTGTGTGTGTGTGTGTATGTATGCATGCATGTGTGTGTGTGTGTGTGTGTTGAACAAATACTTTACACATTGCCTCTTTAAATATGCTGGACTGTTCTGTGCCAAACTATGAGAGGGTGAGCACAGGTTATCTATTAGAGTGTATCTAGCTTTCCCGGACTAGAGTGCTGGTTCCTGCTTGTACAGGGTGCATACTCTGACAACCACAAACTCTAGTTCTAACATTGGTGATCAGCTGAAAGATAGGACTTGAGTTTGTGAAATACCATATAGTAACTCATTGTTCACTAAAACTTTATACTAAGACCATTTTGAAATTTTGAAATTCTCCCCGATTGCCATTTTGATTTTTCCTGCTAAGTTATGCTTCACTCTGGAGAAGGAGCACCTGCAGAAATTGATTTTCAGCTGGCCAGGTTAGAGGACTACATTGTGCCTCAGCTGTAAGATTTCTGCAAGGATTTTCAAGTTTCTACAAGAGGCTTCACCAGGAAGGTAAAGCTGCAGAAAGACTTGCGAGTCTGGGCTGAGACCCAGGTTGAAGGGAATGACATCCCAGAGGAGGAGGAGGAAATTCTTGAGAAGGAGGATGATCTGATTCTGGTGTCTGATATGGCTCTGGAACTGCCTGTAGAGGGAGCCAACAATGTGCTGGAAACCATGGTGATTCCCAGAGCAGGGAGCAGTGCCTCCTCAAAGACCCTGTCACCAGCGGAGCTGGCAGACAGGAGGGAGGAAAGGGAATTCAAGCTGGAGCTTGCTAAATTGGAGCAGTCTCGAGAAGAGAGGAGTCTGGCCATGGAGGAGAGGAAACTTGCCAATGAGCTCATCCTCAAAGAGTTGGACATTAGAGCCCTACAAGTGGGGTCCAGCAACAGCAATGGTGGCAGCATTCCTGCAGTGTTTCTGGTGAGTCCTGAGTCCAGATACCAAAGGATATGGTGCCCAGTTATGTGGTGGAGGATGACCTAGACAAATGGTTTGCAGCCCTTGAAGTGGCTCTAAGAGTGCACAAGGTCTGAGAGGAGTTCTGGGGTGTAAAGTATTTGTGCAACACACACACATAGCAACACAAAGAGGACATCATAAAAAGACTCCACACAGGTTTGGAAACAGAGAATATGTATCTGAGTAAAAGAAGATCAAAACATCAAAAATCCAATCAGTAGAAGTCAAAATGCTAATTTTTAAAGAATAATTGCAAAAACAATGCTTAGAAGTCAAGAGCACTGAATTGTTACTTGAGGTTGCAAGGGACAGGGGTAAACCCAAAGTTCAAGTCAACTGAGATGGAAGGTAGGGCAGCTTTGAGACTAACGCAAGTCCCGCTTTAAAAGTACCTTGGATGGAGCGAAGCGTCGATGCTGAGGGCACTATGTGTCGATCTTTTCCGTGCAATTGGGTCGCCCACGTCATCGTCGAGCTCCGTTGAGATGCATATGTCATCGAGCCATGAAGGCTATGGAACCACTGTTGTCTAACAGCCTCTGCGTCAGCAGGCAATGCGTCGGTTCCAACTGGCACAAAGGTGACAATGGCTTGGGTTTGTAGCTAAACAGCTGCAGAACCTTCTTCTGAGGCCCAGGACTGGAGGGGGCACTTGAGGCAAGTGTAGAACTCACAGGTGGCAGAGTCCAGCAGTGCCAGCAGGATTGTAGGACGTCTTTTGTGCCCCAGAGACTTCAGAAGACAGGAGGCAAGTCAGTAAGCCCTTGGAATCACTCTAGGTTCATGTAAGATGGGTCCAATTCTTGTTCTCAGCAGGGCTGAGATCAGCAAAGCAGAGAACAGTCAGTCAAGACAAAGTGGCAATCCTTACAGCACAGCAGTCTTTATTCCAGCAGAATTCTTCCCAGGTCCAGTAATGCACTGATTTGGTAGGGTCAGAGCCCCAGTAGTTATGTCCAAATGTGCTTTGAAGTGAGGGATGACTTCAAAGCAGCTCCTTGAAGTGCACAGGTCCCCATTCAGCCCAGCCCTGTCTGCTTGGCTCTCTGGGGAGGGGAATCCGTCCTTTGCGTGGCGACAGGACGCAGCCTTTCAGTTGTAAGTGTGAGCTCCCACTCCCCCTTCCTGCCGAGGAAGGCTATCAGAATGGAGAGGAGTCCTCTGTCACACACACCCTTCCTGTGTTTGTGGCGGTCTACAGGCAATGCAGATAATGTAGCTGTCACCAGACCAGACATATATTGGAGATAGGCTGCAGGCACACAGAGCAAAGTTAAGAGCAGAGAAATGTCCACTTTCTAAAAGAGGCACTTCTAAAACAGTAAAGTCAAATCCAACTTTACCACTGAAGAGGGTTATCATTAATATTCCAAAGATGTGAAACATGATTTAGCTATTCCTTTCCAATCAGGAATTACACTTAAAAGTGTTTAAGGAATTCCCAATGCTAGCCTATGAGAGGAGTAGGTTTCACAGTAGTGAAAAACAAAATGTAGCTGTTTGTCACTGCCACAACAGGTGAAACTTAAAAGCACATGTCCTACCTTTCATTGACACAGCACCCTGCCCTTAGGGCTACCTAGGGCCTACCTTAGGGATTACCTATGTGTAATAAGGGAGGAGTTTAAGGCTTGGCAAAGGTTATAAAGGCCAAGTCGAAGTGGCAGTAATTTGCCCACACAGGCCTTTCAATGGCAGGCCTTAGACAGGTTTGAAAGGCTACTTGTGTGGGTGGCACAATCTGTGCTGCAGGCCCACTAGTAGCATTTCGATTACAGGCCCTGAGTATATGGTATATCACTTTAGAAGGGACTTGTATGTAAACTAAATATGCCAATCGTGTATATACGAATGTCACCACGTTAAGGTGAGAAACAAATGCACTTTAGCACTAGTTAGCAGTGGTAACGAGGCCAACAAAAAGATACAGCAAAAAGTGGAAGTAAGCAGGCCAAAAGGTGGTAGAAGACAACCCTAAGGATGACAGGTCTAACAGTAGTTTATGGAGGTATATGCCCTCAGTGGGGAGGGACACACTCCATACACTAGAGGTAGAGGGCCAGACATGCTACACTGCTATGAAGGCCACCTTAGTCAGTAAGTTTGGACTGACCCTTTAGAGGCATAGGCTCAGATTTAGGGGCAGCCACAAGATCTCATCACAAAATGGGCAGATTCCCTGTATTATGCCAGCAAGGCACTAATGGCTGGGTGAAGAGCAACAAGGTTGATGATTATTTAGGGCTGTACAACTTTATTTTAAAGGAGCACATGCTAGATATTTATTTTCCAGAGCTACACCAGCAACTGGTTGATAGCAAGTTAACTGACCTTAGGAAACCTGGTGAGGAGGTGGACATCTGGGTCAGCACCAGAGTGTCCAAGAGGGCATCTGGGGAGACTCCCAAAAGGGTGGTCAGGGTTTCTAACGGTTGAAGGAGGTGGGGATAAAAAGACAGTGTTCTATAAAGGCCCCCAAAACAACTCACAGGGGAAAGGGTCTGGCTCTCATTCCCAATCTGGCAACCAGAAGAAAAACTATCCTGGCAAAAGTCAGCAGCCCAAGACACCCAAGTGCAATTAGTTCTTTCAGCATGGAGACTACAAGGGGATTCCAAGTGTCAACAAAGAGCACCACCTCCCACTGGAGAAAAGATTCCAGAGGTGCTTAGTGTAGTGTCAGGAGAGGAGCTTCTCCCAGCTAATGGGGGAGTTTAGGTGGGTTACCCTAGTGTCCCTAGGTGACAGTGGGATGGTTCCTAAGATCCATGTGCCCTAAAATACTACAAAGTGTAGGCAATGAGTCACCATCAATGAGCATGGTGTTGAGTCGGAGGGATACAGGTGCCAGCATGACTATGATAAGGAGTCAGCTGGTATCCCCAGAGTAGGTAATTCCCAATGCATTCCACCAGGTTGTGGTGGCTGACAACAGAGGGTGTCACTATCCGGTGGCCCTTGTTCCGCTTGAGTGGGGGAGGGTTTCACATCTTCTGAAGGTTGCTGTGAGCCATGCCATGCCTGTGAGCTGTTTGTTTGGGGATGACCTTGAGCATATTACCTGGAAGGAAGTTGACCTCAAGGCTCAGTTGAGATGTTGGGGTTACCTGAATGGATCAGTGCTACCACACAGTCCATGGCTCCTCAGGATGGGAGTCAAAAAGGCCTGGAGCCTGGAACAATGGCCCAGCCAGCTGCTAAGAATGGGAAATGCAGAGGGTGTGGGAAACCAGCCCCTGAATGTACTCCCAGTGAGATGGATGGGGCACCTGAGTGGCCGCCCCAGAGTCCACTAAGGAGGGCATTACTTCTCTTGGTGACCTGCCTACATTTGGATGACATGTAGAAGGACAACCCACCAAGGAGGAGTTCTGTAGGGCACAAAGGGAGTGTCCAACCCATGTCGGACTGCGGCAACAGGCTGAAGCCCAAGCATCAGGTGATGCCTCTGGGAGCCATCATGTTTACTGGGAGGACAACCTCCTTCACAGTGATCCTAAGGCTTCTGTGCATGGTACAACAAGGAGCCTAGTGGTATGCCAATGCTACAGAGCCTTCCTACTGAAGCTGGCTTATGAAATTCCCCTGGCAGGACACCTGGGCCAAGACAAATCCTTTGCAAGGCTTGTCCCCCACTTTGTTTGACCTAGGCTCAATAATTCCTCAAATGCATTCTTAAGAACTTGTGTAATCTGCCAGGCCTGTGGGAAGACAGGACAGAGGCTTAAAGCCCCCCTTAAGCCCTTGCCTGTCATTGGCACCCACTTTGAGCGGTTGGGCATCAACATGTTTGGCCTACGGATCCCCAGACTGATCAGGCAACAGTTTATCCAAGTTCTGGTGGATCATGCCACTAGGTACCCAGAGGCAATCCCTCTGAGGACTGTGACTGCACCTGTAGCTTCAAAGGCCCTGGTATGGATTTTTACCCGAGTGGGTTTCCCTAAGGCAGTTGTGTATGACAGGGACACAAACTTCATATTTGCATACATACAGTCAATGTGGAAGGATTGTGGGGTAACCTACAAGTTGTCCACCCATTACCATCCACAAACAAATGGGCTTGTTGAGAGATTAAAAAAAAACCCTGAAGGGCATGATTAGAGGCTTTCTGAGGCCCTGAGGAATGTGTGAGACATCCTCTTACCATACTTGTTGTTGCCTACAGGGAGGCACCACAGAAGGGAGTTGGCTTCAGTCCCTTTAAACTTCTGTACAGGCACCCTGTTAGAGGACCTCTGAGCTTGGTGAATGAGGGCTGCACACAAACTCCCAGAAAGATTCCCCAGGATGTAGTGAGCTACATTCTGTCCTTCAGGAGGCAAACGGCTAACTGGAAGCAAGCGTATGACAACTTGGATCCCAGCCAGGAGGTCTTGAAACAATGGTATGACCAAAATTCTACCACTGTGGAATTGACCACTTGGACAGAAAGTGTGGGTGATCTAATTGGTGGAACTCGGGCCCTACGAGGTGATTGAGAGAAAGGGTAATGCCATCTACCTTGTGGACCTCAAGACCCCCAGGCAACCCCACAGGGTGCTCTATATCAATTTCCTTAAACCCCATTTTGAGAGGTCTGAGCTCACCATGCTGTTGGCGATAGATGGAGAAGAGAAGGGGGAGAGTGAACCTCTCCCTGACCTCTTAGACTCCAAGGAGAAAGATGGGTCTGTGGAGGGAGTAATCCTTTCCCCCAGTTGAATTCCTGAACAGCAGAGATACTACCACCAAGTGTTGTGACAATACTCCTCTCTGTTCTCTCTTATTCCTGGGACTACCAGGCTGTTTACACTGGATGTTGACATAGCGGACAACCTCCCTCTGAAGAATAAATCCTACAGGTTGTCGGATAAGGCGAGGCCAGCATTAAGAGTGAAGTCTCTAAAATGCTTAAATTGGGTGTGATAGAACCTTCCAGTAGCCCCTGGTCCAGTCCTGTGGTTCTGGTAGCAAAGCCTGCCCCGCCGGGCATGACACCTGAACTGAGTTTCTGTGTGGAATATAGAGGGCTTAACTCAGTGACCAATACAAATGCTCATCCCATCCCCTGGGCTGGTAAGCTGATTGACCGGTTAAGGGCTGCCCAGTACTAAAGTAACTTTTATCTTACATCAGGGTACTGGCAGATCACCCTAACAAAAGGTGCCAAGGAGAAGTCAGCCTTCTCCACTCCAGAGGTCCACTAACAATTTTGTGTGATTCCCTTTGGACTAAAAAATGCCCCCTTCCACCATGCAGAGGTTGGATAACCAGGTCCTTGCTGGTATGGAGGCGTTCTCAGCTGCCTATCTGGCGGACATAGCTTTGTACAGTAGCAGCTGGAAGGACCACCTCTTTCACCTCCAGGAAGTGCTTCAGGCTCTGCAACAGGCAGGCCTGACTATCTGGGCCAGGAAATGCCAGATAGGGCAGGGGTCTGTGGTGTTCTTGGGACACCTGGTGGGCAGGAGAAAGGTGCAGCCCCCCTGGCCAAGATAGGTACTTTCATGGCCTGGTAGCCCCCCAAAACCCAGACTGAGGTCAAAGCATTCTTGGGCCACACTGGGTACTACTGGAGGTTTGTCATGGGATATGGCACCATTGTTGCCCCCTTGACAGAGCAGAAGCAGCCCAGAAATGTGATTCAGCCAGAGGCATGCCAAAAAGTATTCAACTCCCTGAAGCAGGCCATGTGCACAGCCCCTGTTCTCAGGGCCCCTGACTTCATCCGGGAGTTTATCATTCAGATAGATGCCTTAGAACATGGCATGGGGCAGTTTTATCACAGCTCAAAGACGAGGGCCTGGGCCCACCTGTAGCCTTCTTCTCCAGGAGGTTACTCTCTAGAGAACAAAGGTGGAGTGCTATAGAAAAGGAAGCTTTGCTGTGGACTGTGCACTGAAGAGGTTGACCTGTTTGGTACTCACTTCCTGCTTCATACTGACCACAGGCACCTCAGGTGGCTCAAGCAGGTGGCTCATGCAAA
The DNA here is from genome assembly GCA_963921515.1 of Calotriton arnoldi. Lineage (NCBI taxonomy): Eukaryota > Metazoa > Chordata > Amphibia > Caudata > Salamandridae > Calotriton > Calotriton arnoldi. The sequence goes on along the minus strand of CAWUFW010005619.1, from coordinate 1,121,575 downwards.
TAAGGAGCGAGAATCCAAAATTGTTCAGGTGGTCCATTTCCCTACAGTGCATGGACTTCAGGGTGGAACATATACCGGGGTAGAGCATTCCAATGTGGATGGTCTAGCCAGATTCTTCCTCCATACTGATGAGAACACCCTAGAGATTGAGTAGATCGCCCCACTTTCAGCTGGCAGCACACGTGTTAGTCCTTAGGGTGGTTTTCCCCTAAGTGTTTTGCCTGCTTACCTCCTCTTTTAGCTGTATCGTTTTGTTGGCCTCACGACTCTGAGCACTTTACCACTGCTGACCAGTGCTAACGTGCATGTGCTTCTCCTCTAAACATGGTGACACTGGTGTATACCCAAGTGATATGTTTAGTTTACTTGTAAGTCCCTCATAGAGTGGTATACCATATACCCAGGGCCTGTAATCTAAATGGTACTAGTGGGCCTGCAGTCCTGATAGTGCCACCCACACAAGAAGCCTTTCAAACCGGTCTCAGGCCTGCCATTGCAAGGCCTATGTGTGCAGTTTTCTGACAAAAGTCTGCTTGTCCCTGAAAGCTGGGAAGATGATGATTTCAGCACCACAAACCCTTTGTTGATACCATTTGCAGGGGAAAAACCAGACACTTTCTTCTGCAGCACTTTCTCCCATTTTTCCCCCCAAAAACAAATGTTAGCTGTATTTTGGCTAATTTCTGGGTCCCCTCCAGGGGAATCCACAAACCCTGGGTACCTTTAAAATCCCCATGATGTTGGAAGATAAGGGCACAAATTTGGCATGGATACCTTATGTGGACAAAAGGTTACAGGGGCCTAAGAGCAAACTACCCCAAGATGCTAAAAAAAGGCTTAGCATGGGGGGAGGGGGGGGCTAGCAGCAAAAGGGTTAAAAGCTTCATTTATTTTTTACTTTTGACACCTCATGGCAAGCTTCACCAGTGTCTGGTATTTTAGTTTATTGTCATGTTCAACAGGTAGCATTAGTAGGTGATGTAAAATAATCCCTTTAATATTATGTGCAGCTAATCCTGTTGGTGCTGTTACTACACATGTCAAATTTGATTCTGTAGTCTTCTGTAGATAACCAGTGAGAATTTTAATTAGCAAGCTTTTCCCAATGCCAGCGTGACCACTAATGTATAGTGATATTGGTTTGTATGAAAAACCATAACACTGTTGCTTCGCATGCAGAAATCCATGCTAGATTTTATCTTTAACTTTGTTGTAAATGCGTTTTTGTTCATTATTGAGTTGTTCTACTAAGTGTACGAAATCCACAGTTTCCTCTCTTGCCTGCTGGATTGCAGTCTCCACCTTATTCATAGGAATAGCTGCTTCATTTGGCATAATTAGTTCTCCAAGAGGATCTTGACTCTCTGGTGCAGATCTTTGGCTGCTTTGTGAACTCTCCTTGGCTAGCTCAGCAGTGAGGGTTTCTTCCTGTTCAATCTCTTCTTTCAACATTTGCAGGTAGATTGGAAAGACTGAGCAGTCAATACTGTCTTTCACAGCATTGAAAGAGTCTTCGTAACAGTCACAGTGTCCATGTAATTCTGATTCAGCATGCCATGGCTTTAACAACTGTAAAAGTGGCAAGTAGAAAAGCTCTCTTCTCTCCAAAGTTTGACAACAAAGCTTTCGGTGGTTAACTAGATTTCCTTTGTAGTGTCTAACCAAACAACCATCCCATCGAAGTACTGCATATTCCCTTCTTCTATGATTTCAGTTCCATTACCTCTATATGTGTATAAAGACAGATGTTTTGAAGATATGGACTCTTTCTTGGGTAGTATGTATCCAACATATTAGTTTTCAGAATGTCTCTACCTTCTGGATCAAATTCTGTGAGATTTAGATATTTCTGGGAAAAACTTTAATGCTCTATTTTGACTGCTTGCAAGGCCTAGATGTACCCAAACAATTTCCCTTGACTTTGAGAACAAACTAGCTGAGCTCAACTGGTCCGAACACTCATAGGATTCTATTTCTATGTGGTAATGCATTTTCAACGCATACAAAACGCCTCCGCACGCCTGATCCTCGATGTACCACGCCACAGCCACATCACCCCCCACCTGAGGAACCTGCACTGGCTCCCCGTCGACAGGAGAATCTCCTTCAAACTCCTCATCCACGCACATAAGGCACTCCACAAGACTGGCCCAGCCTACCTCAACAGACGACTCTTCTTCTATGTCCCCAACCGCCGGCTCCGCTCCGCCGACCTCTCCCTCGCCACCGTGCCTCGCATTCGAAGAACAACCACCGGTGGCAGATCCTTCTCCCACCTCGCCGCCAAGACCTGGAACACCCTTCCACTAAGCCTACGACAGACCCAAGACCTGCTGACCTTCAGGAGGCTACTCAAGACCTGGTTGTTCGACCAGTAGCAGCACTCCCCTTTTTCTCCCCCAGCGCCTTGAGACCCTCGCGGGTAAGTAGTGCGCTCTACAAATACTGTGATTGATTGATTGATTCAAGCTGAAACTGTACAATTTCTTGGTTAGAGGCTTTTCTGCAGAAATCTCCTCCCACATCTCTTTAATTTGTTTTCTCCGATTTTGTTATATATGAAGTCACAAAGTGAGCAACAGTGATAGAGTTGTCTGCAACAAATATTTGATCCATATTTGCATTCCACATCTTTAGAATAACAGAATTATACTTTGAATACTCTCCTCTTCTGAGATTCTATGTATTTTGCGGTGATTGATTTCTGTGTCAGTGTATCTCTGACAGCAGACAAAAAGCTGTTGATTCAGAAATAATAAGTCGTGGGAATCCAAAACGACATCTGGTGTAAAATTTTCTTTTGCATCTGTATTTTTGATGACAATACTTCTCACATCAATGAGTTTGAAATTGTAGAACTTGCTGTCTCAAGCTCTTTTAACACAATCGTTTGGGATGGCGCATATCACATACTGTTCTATAAAACTCAAGAAAGACTCATCACTGTCTGTTCCAAATTTTGGTGCATCTTTTAACCATAATAGCATGTGAATGTGTGGAGCACCTCTAGCTTGGTACTCTTTATGCCAAAATAAATCAAATTACTTCACCAATAGGAGAATTACTTTTGTTGCAAATGAAAGACTTCATGGCTTGAAACCGGTGGTTAAAATATCTGCAAATATTTGAAGGATCCAATGAGCAAAGTTCTCCGCTGTCTTCACTTTGATGTTCTTTATGTTTAAGTTTGCTTCTCGCAGGAATTCAAGCTGGTCATCCCACGCATACTCAGCACAACTGAGTGTTAGAAACGAAGTAGGTGATCCTAGGTTTCTCAAAGTGCATTTCAGCTAACCATGACAACGATGCCGATACTCGTTGGTACAATGTTGGCACACCATCAAATTAATCAAATTGTATTCCAGGTTGTCTTTTCCTGCCACTTTGTCAACAAATTCCCTTGCTGAGGGATTTTGCAGTTTCACTCCTGTCTTGAGAGTGTGGTTTACTGCATAAGAGAGTCCTGACCAGTCACTCTCAAATAATAGATGAAATATATAGGGAATACACTGGTAAAATCTAGAATCTTCTTAATATAGTCAAGTTGATCTGTACTCAGCTGCTGATATTTGTACATGCCCGTCATCATATCTACCACCTACTCCAGTAGGAAACAGATGTGGAAAACAGCAAGCTTCTAAACATTTCTCCCACACACTCAAGGGAGCTCCTTTTGCCTCTTTCATTTGAAAGTGATCATTAGCATCCCCAATAATCTCTTTAGAATGCAGAGGAGGAATAATCTAGTGTTCGTATATTTCTTCTGGTCTCGTCCAATCTACCTTTTCAATATGACCTCTTGATGACGATGTGTCATCCTCCATATGTGTTATGTCTTGAAGAACATCTACGTTTTTATAATAAACATTATTTTGTACCATATATAATGTTACTTTTTTGAGTTTACTAAGATCCACTAACTCTTGCCATAATGTTTTGTTCTTGGTAGGGACATCAATGACTAGAATAATAAGTGCTTCTTCAAAATCTCTCTGCACCCCTACAGTTTCAAATATTCTGTTTGAAATCCAATGGCAAGTACACAACTCTACCTTTAAGACCTTTCTGTAACTCTGTTGGAGGTAACCTCCTGTCTTTGGCTCCATACGAACTATAGCTTGGAATTGATGTATACATTGTATTAAAATTGATTCATGAACATTTAAATCTTGAAGTTCTTGTGGTTTTGGAACTAATTCAAACATGTTGTGGACTGCTCTAGCTGGCATTTTATTTTCCTCCAATTTATCATAACAGTACTTATATGTAATTTGTCGTGTGGAACAATCAAAGCATTCCTCAACAAATAAATGAGCTGAAAATTACTGACACTGATCTCTTTTCTCTTTTTGAACACACAACATACCGAGTTTGACTTTTGTGTGACTGCATCGACAACATATACAAACACAGTTCGGTTTCTCTGAACAAACTGTGTTAAAAACTTTGTAATCTCTTCTTGAAAGTTATCAACATTAATAATGGTGTCCTGTTCCTCTACACTAGCAGATACTAAGTCCTCATTTTCCCAGAAACTCCTGTTCAGTTTCATTTCTTTAATCCTGATCATCACAAACGTTTCCTATTTCTGCTACTGTACCATGCATAAGAGCTCTATTCATTTCTCCTAAACATAAAGCCGGAGTTTTCACATAGTAATGCCTCCTAACTAAATTTCGCATTTTAGAATGATGAACAGGCAACATTCTAAAGTGATGAAAAGTGTTTGTACATGCTTTCTTTGAAAGACATGCCAGTGACTGTACTTGAAAATTACTATACTCCCTTACTTTGCATGGATCTAACCCTTGTAAAGCCATAATTTTCTGTTTCATACTTTTGCTTGGAAACTTACATAGCAAAGTTCTCAATATATCAATAGAATCCTGCCTAACACTGTAAACACTGCTACAGTTCCATTTATATATATATGGGCCTGTCTACACTTTCCCTGTACCTCTACAGCTATCACTTCCTCTACATTTCTAATTACCATCACCTCTTTTGGAATAGGAGTACCCAGTAGTTGCTGGCTTCCAGGCTAAGTGGTGGGGTGAGGGGACACGAACGACAATAACAAAAAACAAATAAAAAAATAACTTACCTGTTGCATCGCCGCATAGACACTCTTTTGCTCCTCACTAGCACAGGTTCCCAGAATCCCCTGCGGCCAATCCTGACGCTGTTCTCATGCTGCATGAGAGCAGCATCAGGATTGGCCTGAGCACCCTCGATTCATGCTCCCAGAGATACTGGGTGCCTGCTGTCGCCAGGCAATGCAGCTCGGGTTGGAGGTAGCTACAGTGCGCATACCCATGCCAAACCCACATGCGCACTGACAACAGTGCCCACCACTCCCCCTCTGTGACTGCCCTCACGATGGCCTCACCCTCAAGACTTAGAGAAAAAGTAAATGATAATAAACCTGGTTTATCATCATTTTATTTTTTTAATTTTACAGCACCTAGCAGGGGGTGACACTCCTCTGCCATAGCAAAGGAGTAACAGTTGTGAGTACCATCCTTCATCTCATAACATCGTCCAGATTCTACAAATGCACAAATGCATCCACTAATGTGTTCTCTTGAAGTAGCTTTCCTCCTTAAAGAAAGCTTCAGTACTAGAAGCTTTCTCCATTCACTGCTGAAACCGTTACAAACGTTACTTCTATTGACAAGACTTTTCTTTTGGCTTTTTTTCCTCAAAGCAACACTATTTTATCGAGTGTCCTCATTCTGTTTAAAATCAAAATAAATAGCTTTCTCTTGAGAACAAAAACCTTATCAACTACAGCCTCAATATGTTCCTTTCCTCTGACTGCTTCTCTTCTTTTATACTTCATAGTTCTTATTCGATTCTGAATTACTCTACTATCGAACATTATCACTCTGATTTCTTTAAACTGCCTCTATCTTCTGCTTAATTTCTCTGTTGTTTGGTATGATTTTTTACTCTTTATATCATGTAGTTTTTCTCCTTTCTTAGTTGATCTCAATCTTTGTTTTTTATTTACTTGATTTCACTGACTTTCTAATTGTCCACATGCTTTAAGAAAATGTCTTGGTTCTCTTACCAGTAGCTCTTTCCCCTTTCATCACTATATCTGCATTTTGCCCTTTTTGTTTCTCAGTTGTGAGGAGATTATAACCTTTCCTCTGTTTCTTTCTTCTCTAATTTGGTGATGGCATTGTAACTGTTTGTGCATAAGTTGAAATTGATGCCTGAAAATGGGGGAGGGGAGTATATAGCTACCAACATTAACAGTTATATTATAGCATTACCCTTAGTAGCAGCTCTGACCTAAAAATGCACAGTTTCCCTCTGCAGTAGTTGGCCTGACCCATGTTTAAAGGACTAGTCTAATGGGTGGGTGATTGGCTGGCATCAGTACTTGGCTATATATCGGAGTGAGTATAGGAGGCTACTTATAGAAGTACCATTAGATGTTCAAGTGAGTGTGCCTGTGTTAGAAATTGGAGTTCTCTAGTTAGCAGAGGTATGTACCTTGTCCAAATAGGGACCCTTCCTTCTAGTCAGGTTAAGGGGATTACACTTATAAAATAACCACTGCTCACCTCCTTGGTAGCTTGGCATGAGCAGTCAGGCGTATCTCAGAGGCAGTGTGTAAAGCATTTGCACATAACACACAGTAATACAGTGAAAACACTACAAAAGGACACCACACCAGTTTTAGAAAAATAGTCAATATTTATCTGTGTAAAACAAGACTGAAACAATGAAAAATGGAACACACAGTAATCAAGGTATAACTATTGCAAAAATAGACATAATTCAGTTCTGTGAAGCTGATAGCTCCTGCGGGGCTATCATGGCATTGCGAGCAAACAAATACAACAGTTCAGACCGACCACGGCGTCGTGGGCCAGCTACAGTGTAAACACCTGCAAAACAGTACATTGGAAATGCAGGGCATTGTGGATCTTGCAATGAACTCCAAAGACAAGCATCGGCAGGCGTCGGTGCCAGAGGTCGGTGCAGGAGTTGTCGGGCCCTTGAAGTCATAAGCATTGCAGATCGAACACCGTGAGTTTGAATTCAGGAGCACTGGTATCAGCAGGCATCGGGGCTGCAGTGCGAAGTGTAGCAGTGCGATTCCCTCAGGTTGTGGTGCAGGCAGTGGCTCGGTGACAGCATCCAGTGGCGTAGGTGAGACCAGGGCTGAGGTGCGAAATTGGGGCAGTGCTCGTTGCAATGCTGGCAGGTCACAGTGTAAGCAGCGGCGTTGACTCGGCTGCAGGGTTAGATGGGCCGGTGCAGCGAGTAACTTACGAAATGTCCCTCCAGGCCACGGTGCAGGCAGCGGTATCGATGTCAGCATTGAGCAGTAGTGGCAGAGATACTAGGGCAGCTGTGTGAAGCAAGGCGTGCAAAGTGCAGTGCTCTCAGGTCACAGTACAAGCAGGGGCTAGGTGGTGGCGTCGGCCGTCATCATTGGTGAAACCAGGTTTGCAGGGCGGTGTTCTCTGTGGTGCCAAGAGGTCACAGAGCTGGCAGCGGCGTCATTGACGGCGTCAGGTTGCTTTTTCCTCTGTGGCTGCTGAAACATGCAGTTCCAGATGCGGGTACCCAGAGGATGGTGAAATCGTTGGTGTGCCTGAGACTTCCAACAGGAGGTAAGCTCTACTTCAAGCCTTTGAAGAAACTTTAACTGCAGGAGTCAAAGAAAGTTCAGTGCAGTCCTTTCACTGCCCAAGACAGAGGCAGCAACCACAGGCCAACGCAACAGAGCAAAAAACAACAAAGGAGCAGTACTCCTCCTGGCAGCTCTTCCAGCTCTTCTTCTTGGCAGGGTCCTTAGTCCAAAGGTGTTCTAAAGTTCAGGGGTCAGAGCCCTCATATTTATACTACTTTTCCCCTTTGAAGTTTTAGACACCACTTGCTCAGTAGAAACCAGTCTGTCCCCTCTAGTCCAGCTTCATCACAGGAGGTGGAGACAGCATTGTGCAGAGCAGCCACAGCATATTCAGGTGCTAGTGAAAATTCCTCCCACCACTCTAAATGCAGCAAGGATGATTCAGCCTGGCTATGAGTCACCCAGGAAAAGCAGGACACACCTCAACCCCTTTGTGACTGTCTAGAGTGATTGCACATCCCCACACCTGTCACTTCAAAACTGGACTGTAAATACACAAACAGGCTGGGGTACCCAGGATGGTTAAACAAGAAAATGCCCACTTTCTAAAAGTGGCATTTTCAAGCACACAATTTAAAAAACACCTTTACTAAAAGATTTGTTACTATATTCTGAGCTCAGGGAACCTAAACTCCATTTCTCCATCTGTTCCCTATTGAAAGTTACACTTGTAAAATGTTACAAGGTAGCTCAAAATATCACCTGTAGGAAAGACAGCCTTTCAATAGTGAAACATGAAATGCACAGTATTTCACTATCCGGACACAGTAGCATTTGATTTACAGGCCCTGGGCACACAAAGTGAACTGTACCAGGGACTTACTAGTAAATCAAATATGCCAATCATGGAAAGCTCTATGCTTTTGAAAACATTTTTGTCAGTTGCAATATGGGTGCTATACTCTATGTAGCACCTGCCATATGGGTATGCAAGTGCACGAGTAACTTACTGTAATTCAAAAATACATCTCTGATCATTAAAGCGCAATGCTTCATGGCATGCCTACAGCTTATCTAAGAGGTCAGTTATGTATACTAAACCTGGGTGTCAGACTTGACGAAGGGCTTTTACACACCAACTCGAACTGGCAGTGAGGGTGCACAGACCGGTTCTGCTCTATTAGGCCTAACCCCGGTTTAAAGGACTATTTGTCCGGATGGTTGACTAGGTTATGTGAGTACTTGCCTACATATCTGTGTGACTGTAGTAGTCCACCTGTATAAGTGCCATCAGATGTTTAAGTAACACTGCCAGTATATGACTGTCTATTTCAGTAAGTCTATGGTTCTCTCAATATGTGTCTAAGTGGTAAAACAAATATTTCCGTGCCTATGTTGGTGAATACAGGTGTAGGTAAATGTGTCTGTAACTGCCTTTGATACTGCTTCATACATAAGTAATTTCTCAACATGTGAGTGAATGTATAAGTCCCTCTGTCGCTGTCTGTCAGAGTGAAAGTGAGTCTATGTGCTTTTGTGAACATGTATGTCAGTTTAATTAAGAGTGGCATGCTCTATGTAATAATTTGCATGTGGTCTGCAAGTTCACGAATAAGTTACTGAAACTCAAAAGTACACCCTCATCTTTTAAGCACACATCACTGTGCTTTATCACATACCTACACCTTAAATTAGAGGTGAGTTATGTGTACTACAAGATAGGTTTAAGACTTGACAAAGGGTTTTACATGCCAAGTTGAGCTGGCAGTGACAGTGCATCAGCAGGCTCTGCACTAGTAGGCCTGACCCATGTTTAAAGGACTATTTGTCGGGATGGAGGACTAGGTTGTGACAGTACTTTCCCACATATCTGAGGGAGTGTAGAAGTCCACCTGTAGCAGTGCCATGAGATGTTTAACGAAGTGTGCTGGTATATGACTCTCTGTTTTAGTAAGTCTATGCCTCTATAAATGTGTATGTAAGTGGCTCGAATGAATACCTCAGAGAGGTGTATAAGTGTGTCTGTAAATGCATTTGATACATCTACATGCATAAGTAGTTTCTCAGTATGTGAGTGAATGTATAAGTCCCTCTGTTGCCATCTGGCTGGGTGAAAGTCTCTATGCTTTGTGAACATGTATGTCAGTTGCATTATGGGTGGTATACTCTATGTAGTACTCATCATAGGGGTCTGCAAGTGCACGAGTACCTTACTGAAACTTTAAAGGACATCTCATCTTTTAAGCACAAAGCACCGTTCTTTATGGCATACCTACACTTAATCTTAGAGGTAGGTTATGCGTACTAAAACATAGGTTTAAGACTTGACGAAGGGCTTTTACATGCCAAGTCCAGCAGGCAGCAAGAATGCACAGAGAGGCTCTGCGCTAGTTGGCCCAACCCATGTTTAAAGTACTACTTGTCTGGATGGATGACTAGGTTGTGTCAGTACTTGCCTACATATCCGAGTGAATGTAGGGGTCCACTTGTAGCAGTGCCATGAGATTTTTAAGCAAGTGTGCCGGTATATGACTCTCTGTTTTAGTAAGTCTATGGCTCTCTAAATGGTTATGTAAGTGGCTGAACGAATACCTCAGAGGAGTATGTAAGTATGTCTGCAACTTCCTTTGATACTGCTGCAGACATGAGTAGTTTCTCAAGATGTGAGTGAATGTATAAGTCCCTCTGTCACTGTCTGACTGGGTGAAAGAGAGTCTCTATGCTTTTGTAAACATGTATGTCAGTTGCATTATGCGTGGCATACTCTATGTAGTACTTGGCATAGGGGTCTGCAAGTGCATGAGTAACATACTGAAACTCAAAAGGACATTGCTCATCCTTTAAGCTCACAGCACCGTGTTTTATGGCATACCTAGGGCTCTCTCTCACACAGTAGAGGAGTATTGTTTCCTACATAAGTATAAATTTAGTACTATATGTGAAACACTGCATATTTAACTATGCCTAACACTATCATACTACACATGTGACTCAGCATTAGTTAAAAGGGCTTGTCTTCCTATCTAAGCACATACAAAACTGCCCTATAATTTACTAAAACCTACCCTAAAGGGTATCTAATAGATTGCTGCCAATTTTCACAGGGTCATGCATTATGTACAGCCACAGTGCATGTTTTTTATTCAATTCTGAGACTTGTAGCCCTCTTTTAAAATGGAATAACTAAGACTACAAGTCCCAGATTTCAAAGAAAACATTCTTTGTAAGCAGCACACCGTGTATAGACCAGTAAAACTTTGCAGAGCTTCTAATGCTTCCAATTCATTGTTAAGAATAAGTTTAACCCTTAGAAATCAGTTTCTTCCTAGCAATTAAAGCACACAGTAAAACTGCACATGTACAATGTACAGAAAAAGTGTTGTGAGCGTGTGTTCCTCTTTTTCAAAATTGTTGTTACAATCAATAGGTGAATTCCTGATTCAGATGCAACACAGTACACGTTAAGTTGAGTGCGAGTATTTCTTTTTATTCACAACTTGATTTGGTCCATTGCACTCATTAACATTTTTTTGTAATCACATGTGTTGTTCGAAAAAACATATAGAAAAAGTGTTGTGAGCGTGTGTTCCTCTTTCCACCGTGGGCAGAGCAAGCACAAGCAGAGGACAGTCCATGCTGCAGCAAGCAAGGATAAACTTGCCAAGCCCTGAAGACGCTATAACAAGTGTCTTTAAGACTTGGATGACATAAAAAACTGCTGTGCTATTTTCTTGAAAATATATAACTGAAGTTTGTGACTATGCTCGCTGCAATAACATGATTAGCCTTGAGAAAGCCCTAGGCACTATCTGCCACACAGGGTGAAACACGTGTCGGCTGTTTTTTCGAACAACACACGTGATTACAAAAAAAATTTATTGAGTGCAATGGACCAAATCAAGTCGTGAATAAAAAGAAATACTCGCTCTCAACTTAACGTGTACTGTGTTGCATCTGAATCAGGAATTGACCTATTGATTGTAACAACAATTTTGAAAAAGAGGAACACACGCTCACAACACTTTTTCTATATGTTTTTTTGAGGCTGAGGAGGCCCAGAGCCTTGAGCCAAGTTCCTCCGGTACCCCTGGGATTCATATCCAGAGTCATGATCTCTGGGCTGTCTTTTTCATCTTATACATGTACAATATACAGTTCCAGGGCAACTCATTGTTAAACAACTTCTCATACACTTACTCAGGACCATAGACAAACAGTTACATATTCAAACACTCAGAAAGGGTCTTACTCACCTATTAATAAACAAATAAACACTCACACTACCACTCATAGATCATCTCATAAAGTTTCAAAACTTTTCTATATATTTTATAATCACTTGTATCAACCTCACCTACACATATAACTTTTCTAATCAATTGTGTTCTCAAAATTCAGTGTAATTTACATGCCTGAAAACTGAGTTAATTGATGGCACACCGCTCTCATACAAAGCAACCATTAATAGCAACCTTTTCAATTTTGCACTCTGATAATGTACAAGGCAGCAAATAAAAACTTGTCTTTCATATTTTAGTTTTGTAAGTCCACTTCTGAATGGTTAGTATATGTTAACCCTTTCATGCACTTTTATAAAGAAGCCTAATATGGAAAAGTATTTGTGCATGTTTGATTTGTAGTTTCATGACTTTAAAAGTACAGTACACTTCTTTGAAAAACCCTCACTAGGAAAACAAACAGATATCCTTCAACAATGAGTCTAAACACCTCTAATATCAAAAAAAAACTGACAACTCTCCTTTTAACATCCTTTCCCAATACACTCTTAGAGTCCCCATAGCAACCCACTAGAACCAGTAAGTCACAAGTTCACAACACATTCTAGAAAGACCATACTAGTTATAAGATCAACTGCAGCAGGTGTGGTTGACTATTGAGAATTAAAAGCATATCCAAAGTTACACTGTACTTTTTATTTTTACCAGAGCCAATAAAAGATGTACTTACTTATCCTTTTAAGACACTACCTAATTTTATTAACCTGCATATTTATAGCAACTGATCACATTTCTTTTTCTTAAACCAGCACCTGCCTTCCCTTTTAACCGTCTTTCATTTTTAAAACTCTCTCATTCAGCTCTAGCCTTCTCCTGTCTAATATTGCTGATGGACATCGAAATGCTTAGAGTGTGAATCATGGGCCACAGCTATGTTTTTTTGGGCCAGAGAGACTACTAGAAAGATTGGCATTGACAGAGATTTGGGTTTGCCTAATGTGGACATTACTTGGGTTGGCCAGAGAGGGTTAAAGTTGCATCAATTGCTACTTTTGGTTGAAAGCATTGTGGATTGCCAACCCTCTGACCTCATGATTGGGTCCTGTGGTGACAATGACCTAGGCTCACTGACTAGGGTAGTACTGAAATCCTAACGAAAGATATCTTTGCACAATTAATGACACTTTCACCTCACACTGCCTTGGTGTACTCCAACATATGCCAAAGGCAGAAATGGAAACGGTCTAATCAATTCTGTCCACAGATTGACAAAGCCAGGAAACATGTTAATAAAACAGTTTCTGCATTCTTCAGACCATAACATGGGCTCAATCTACAACAAGTTGCGTTTTGACAAGCATGGAATCTATAGAAGTGATGGAGTTCACTTCGCAGATGAAGGCAAAAGGGTGTTTCTCAGCAACTTGAAACTCTGCATCGTGTCTTATGTGTAGCTGTCATATATACATAATCAACACAAAGGCTCTTCTCAGAACCACCCTAATTCCCAAAAATGTTGTCCATTTTCTTTAAAAATATTTATTTTTTCAAAATTCACTATTACCTTGCGAATTCACAAAACAAAAGCAGTCATTCAATAGACACCAGTACATTCAAAATACATAACTATATAAGCAATTCTGTGCATCACATTGGGTACATCAGTATCTAAATTACTACATAAGTGCAAGTATGAATCTCTAAGTGTGCCTTTGAGTGGGTCTAGGAGTGTTTGAGTGGGTGTCAGTGGGTGCATAAGTGCCTCAGTGGGTCTGTCACAGAGTCTCTAAGAAAGTCTGCGAATGGGTGCATGAGAGTCTGAGTGAGTCTGAGTGTGTGAATGAATCTCTGAGTTAGTCTGTGAATGGGTGCGTGAGGGTCTTAGTCGGTCTGTGAGAGGATGCATGAGTCTCTGAGTAGGTCTGTGAATGAGTGCATGAGTCTTTGATTGGGTCTGTGAGTGAATGCGCGAGTGCCTGAGTGTGTGTCTGAGTGGCTGTATGAGTAACTGAAAGAGTTTGTGAGTGGGTGCATGAGTCTCTGAGTGAATACATGAGTGTATGAGAGGGTCTCTGAGTAAGTGTATGAATGTCTAAGTGGATCTGTTCATGAGTGTCTGAGAGAGTCTGTGTGAATGAAGGAGTGGGTCTGTAAGTGGGTGGGTGAGAGTCTGAGTGGGTCTGTGAGTGGGTGCATAAGTGTTTGAGGGGGTCTGTTAGTGGGACTGTAAATGTCTGAGTGGATGTGTGAGTGAGTGCATGAGACTGAGTGGGTTTGTGAGTTAGTGCATGAGTGCCTGAATGGGCCTGTGAGTGGCTATGTGAATGTCTGAGTGGGTGCATGAGAGTTTGAGTTTGTCTGTGACTGGGTGCTTGAGTGTCTGAGTGGATCTGTGTGGGTGCATGCATCTCTGAGTGGGTTTGTAAGTTGGTGCATGAGAGTCTGAGTGGGTCTGTGAGTGGGTGCATGAGAGTTTGAGTTTGTCTGTGACTGGGTGCTTGAGTGTCTGAGTGGGTCTGTGTGGGTGCATGCATCTCCGAGTGGGTTTGTAAGTTGGTGCATGAGTGTCTGAGTGGGTGCATGAGTCTCTAAATAGACATGTAAGTGGATACATGACTTTCAGTGGGTCGATGAGTGGGTACATGAGTGTCGGAGACGTTCTCTGAGAAGGTGTGTGAGTGTCTGAGTGGGTTTATTAGTGGGTGCATGAGTGTCTGAGTGCATGTAGGAGTGGGTCTGTCAGTGTCTAAGTGAGACTGAGGATGGGTGTGTTATTTTTCAGCCGATATTGGTGAATTGGTTACAAAGTTACACAAGGCTGCATTGAGCGCCACTGCGAATTCTGCCCCAGGGGATGGACTTGCACTATATTTTTTTAATGTTTGCAGCCCATACTATAGTCCAGAAACACCCCTATGTCCCACCCATGGGGTCAGGGTACATCCAACCTGACCCCTTATGCTACTTTCTGCAATTTCTGTATTGCCACAGGGAGTTTGCCAATACACTAAAATGGCAGCCACGACTTTCTACTCAGGTTGCGGCCAGCCAATCACAACATTTCTGTTGGTGTGCACATTTGCGAATAGTCGCAAAATAATTGCAAATTAGTCGCGGTTGCAGATATACAAATTTGAATTTTCCCTAATTTCTCTCAAACTAATGAACAAATTTACACCAAATAACTGAAAGTGTGATCTGCGAACCAAAAGCTACCTTTCTCCTAAATTCGGTGTAATTCCATTCAGCGGTTCGGGCTGTAGTTGTGGTCAAAGCCCCTATGGGACTTAACATAGGAAACATACTTTTATTGACCCCCCCTTTTTCTCGGCCCAAACTTGACGGATCACCCCAAAACATTCTATTCTCAACTAGAATCACATGGGCACTTTTGTAGGAAAATTTTGTGAAGATTCTTCAAATGACACCAAAGATATTAGCAAGTCAAAAAACAATTTTATATATTTTATTTCGAAGCAACTCCAATGGGATAAACCAGAGATGGCACTCAACGCGGTGCGGCAGAAACATTTATTCAAAATGCTTGCATATTGCAGACAACCACGTCTACACATTTCGGCTCACACTGAGCCTTGTTCACGACGTTCAATAGTAGCGACTGCAGCCATAATAAAAAAACAATAATGAACATAGAAGACAGGATGGTCATAGTAAAACCAACGCTAAACAGCATGGCGGCCATCTTATAGTGTGGTTTTCATCATTGAAGTTATAGAAACAAGGTAGACGATTCAGAATGTTCAAATTATACTGCATACAATAGCAATCAAATACTCACATTTGTCGATCCACAGATCGCACTCCATACATTAGACACAAAATAAATACAATTATTGTAGATAAATGCAAAGCACCTCCGGCCTCCAAAATTCAAAGTGCAGGAGTGTGTAACCAGCAGAGACTATATGATTCAAAGTTCAAAATGTAAGGAAATATATTCATGAAATGAATTAAAGAAGTTTTAACATAGGTATTGAAGCCCCCATTGGGCAAAAATAAAGTTCGACCAGACCCTGTCTAACCCATCTGTTAAACTAAATTACAATTAAATTGCGGTCTCACCTGCATTTTCCAGGTGAGTATAAAAGACTTCTGCGTTATCTGACAAATAAGAAAATAGGGGAGGGGGGGGTGACAAAGCTTCCAAATGGTCTTTTGTCATGTGGTACTTCTTAAGCCAGTCCTGACTTTGGGACATGCAGTTTCATGTTTTCAGGCAGTATCATGTTTAATATGATAAGGATGGGATTACAATTCAAGATATGTACAGTAAGGGGAGAAGCGAGCAATAGCAAAACACACACCAAGCAAACATAATCTGCCAACACCTAATTCAAACCCCACACCATTTAGTCTTGGTTACTGAGCACTGCCTCCAGGTTTCTATTGCTTCTGGATTGATTCCCCATAGTATTATCTGGTGACTTAACAGTGCCCTCAGGGGTTTGTCTCTCTATTGTTTCTGGATGAACTGAAACTTGACTTATTTAACCTAGCCAACTATAGGACAATCGCTAGTGACACACTGCTAGGAAACTGATTTTTAAAGTTGCCTTCTCCAAGACGCCAATGTTGATGAAGACTACGATCAGTATTCTAAAATTAATCTTCTGGATGTACACCATGCATGTCTTTTGGTGGTTTAACAGTGCTTCCAACTGGTTGCTTCTCAGTTGCTTTTGGTTGAAAGCTATACAGTACTCTTTGAGAAGTCGGTAGACTACGATATCATACAGTATGATTGAGTGTATGCATGAATGTAGGTGCATGCACTCATGCATATGCTTGCTGGCTCAAAAATTACCTGACCTCTTTCAAGACCTCAGACATGAGCACTCGCGTGACCTTAGATGTGACCTCCTGCATGACAGCCTGCATGGCCAACTCCATAACTGCCTCAGCACACTGCATGAAATATAATATGCATGACAGTTTGTAACATATTTACAAAAGTTTACGTGACAAATTACATACCATACTGCTTACAATTGTGTTACAAACCTGTGATAAGCAGCATGACAAATTGTAACTCCATATACAGGACAAAAACACTTCTGTTGTATGCTTCCCACAGAATAGTGAGCTACCTGTCCGCAAAGTGCTTCAACGCCTCATAAGGGATAGGAAGCGCTACACAAATGCCACTATAATACAATAAAGGTAAATAGCAGTGAGAAACCGAGCTCCTTTTTTATGAGTTCAATGTTGTGCATCTTCAAAATGGTGTCCATGATTAAATGAGGACAACCATCAGGGGAGGCCTTTATAGACAGACTGCATTTGGTATAACAACGCCAGGGTGGGAGATGTACGGGTTCCAGTGATACATCAGATATGGATGTTGGGTCCAGCATTAGCCCTTTAATCTCACAGAGAACTTCTATATTTCAGTGGCCGCATAGTTGGGAACCACAAAAACAAAAAAATGATATAAGCGATAAAGATTCAGACATTGCCCAGGAAAAGGAACATCAGCAAAAGGTTCTTAAATACGTTTGAAACAGAACCACTGTGGCCAGAAGATGGCACAGTTTACACTGAATTATGACATTTACGAAGTTTGAGACTGCACAATAGGCATTGAAAGTAGAACTATCGGTAGTTTGATAGCGTCTTTCAATCGCAAATGAAAGTGCCATGACATCAGAACAGAATTGAACGTATAGGTGACATTAAATTAGATTAAAAACAGATTAATTCGGCAACGGAAATAATTCAACAAAACAACTCAATGAATTATAGGGTTTTGAAAAGCAATGCCAATGTACTGAAAAAAATATAACCAGCCATAGATGTAGTTTATTTGGCGTGAAGTAAAAAGTGGGCACTGCAAGAGAGTCCCCTGGAGATACTTTGTGCCCTGCTCATCTTTCAAAATCTTCACAAGAAATATAGAAACATCTGTGAAATTCCATGGGCTGATTCAAAACATGATGGACAGTCTATCCAGCCAAAGTCTGAAAGGGGCTTACCCAAACCGCAAATAGTTGCAGAGGGCTTCCCAAAAGTTGCTTTTTAGAATGTCCTATTGTGCTTGTATTGTGAGTTCTGTTGACATAAGCTCTCTGTAGCATGATCTAATAAGCAGTGACAAAGCAAATAGATGAGTCTTTGAACTGTACGAACCTAAATGCTTCTTTGCTTCTTTCTATAAAGTCATCAACACATCAGTCCATTCACTAAGTTATTCACAATTCAAGAACTATCACTCTATCTCGGCACTCATGCATCTATTCATCCAACTAGTGTCTCATTCATGCATTTATCCACTCACCCTTCCATAATAGCACACACACAAACACACCAATGAATGAATAGGTACTTTCAGTTTTCAGCAAGTTTAAGAACCAGTTTCCATTTGTGTGTGACTACTAGTTTAAAAGGGATGCAACACTTATTTTGGTAGTGTGTAAGTGCAAGTCTAATAGGGAGGGTTATATTGCTATAGGTTGTGTAAGACTGCTACTCTGTAACTGTGTTCGGTGTGAGAGTGCTGTAAGTAGTGTGTGACTGATTTGTTTATGTTGGTTCCTTTATGGAATGGTGCAAAAGAGCAAAACATAGTAGAATATACCTGAAAATAATTCCCAGTGGTTAAAATGATTAATTTATTTTGACTGATCCTTAACTTTCCATCTGTACATTTTTTGCTACTCGATAAATAATACGCACAATAGATTATGCGTTTGGCACTGCACTTCCAGAAGCACATCTTCACCACACACAAAAAAACAAAAAGAATCTTCTGCTGTGATGAAACAAGAAAAGGATTATTTCTTGCTGACTTTTAACTACCCACCCCTTTAAGGAGGCTGCATGTGTTGAAAACACTTGCCAACCTAGAATGCAATCTGATGTACTCAATTGTGGGCAGTACGCACACAGTGTTGGAAAGTGGGTTATCAGCAGTGGTAAATATACATCTACCACTAGCAGTAAGACCACTAACACAACATAAGGCTCAGTATAGATCTTAGAAAATTATTCCCATGCTCAATCCTTGGTAGCAGGCAGGCTTAACTTAAAAGACAAGTATGTAAAGCATTTAAAAACTGCAATTCAGTAAATAATTAAGACACCACACACAATAAAAATCCAACACCAGTTATAAAAATAAGAAATATTTTTATCTTTATAATTATACCAAAACGAAAAAAATCCAATGTAGGCAACCGGAGTTATGATTTTTGAAAGATTTAGCACTATATAGCACAAAGAAACCATTAGCGCCTATTGGGACATCTGGTCGCACTAGACCTGGACAAAGTCAAACTTTCAGGCCAAACGCGAACGAGCCCTCTCAGTAGGTATCAGTCAAAGTTTTTACCTTCAGACTTAGAAACTTTTCCAAGGCCCTATTATGCATAAGGCTCACTTTCCCTGTTTGCACCCTGGCGCACCTTAAAACAGGTACACTGGGTGAAAACAGAGAAAGTGCACCCAATTACATAGAATGTGCTGCCCATGGGCAGCTGCAAACTCGTGCCGCCCTGGAGGCAGCACATTCAAGTGAAATATGGAGCGGCTTTGAAGCAGACTCTCTGTGTTTCACTGTGCAGACGGCAACCCGTTTGCACTTTTAAAGGGTATTAGAGATCCCCTTGCAGGCGGGTGCAGTCAGTGACTGCACCCGCTGCCTGCAAGTGGATTTCTGGGGCTTCCATAGGACCCTTTTTTCCCCTCCAGAGGGCTGCTCTCAGGGGGCAGACTGACAGAGTGCCACCTTTTAGGTGGCGCACGGTCAGTGCTGCTCCTGAGAGCTGCTTTGCCTCCGGGCCCGCGTCTGTAATACAGCACAGGCGCAGAGGCTAAGGGATTCCCTCATTTCCATGTGGCATGCCCTAATGCAAATGAGGGAACGCCCTCTTCAGAAAGCGCTGGCGCTAGATGGTGTGGCAGCGCTTACAGTATTACAGAAGGGGCCGCACAAGCATCTGCAGCCCCTTCTGTAATACCAAAGTGCCCCGGTGGGGCGCAAAGTGGGCACAAACACCTGCTGTGCCCCCAGGGCACAAAGGGTATTACGGCCCCCAGAGCTTTTCTTCATGGGGTCCCTCAAAGCTCTCAGCCAGTCCGGATTCGGTGAGGGTTTGCCGGATTGTCTTGCGAAGAGCTTACGGTTAAGCTTGATGAAGTCTGACCTCCAGAGCTTTCCAGCAGGAAGAACCAGGGTTCCAGGCCTGATCACAGTTGAAGGTGGGCGGCTTGACTCTCGTGGTCGGCCCAGTCACCTCTCTTACGTTCGGACTTAGAAACTTTTACGGAGCTTTTTCTTCAGGGGTCCCTCGCTGCTCTTCACCAGGCTGGAATCGACTTGGATTTCAGCCAACTCCCAGTAAAACTCTGGAAGTCAGACCGCCTGAGCTTTTCAGCAGGATGAACCTGGACGGCAGGCCGGCTGACGGTTGAGGGTCGCCAGCCTGGCTGGGCAGGTCAAGACGGTCCACTTAGTTCCTTTGAGGGTCCCAAAGTGTCAAAATCTTACTCCAAGGGTCTGGAAGCTCCAAGATGGTCCTTGAAAGTTTGGGACTTCAGTTCCCACAATCCACTTGGACAAAACCCCTACAAATCCACTGGTAGTACTCTAAGCTGAGGATTCTTGGTGGTGATGGTCCAGGTGAGCTCTGTTTACCTGTAGTTGCAGGGAGTCCACTCTTTAGTCCTTTTGAACCAGGTTTTATCCACAGGGCTGTCGTTCCAGATTGTGCAGCAGGCACAGTCAGTCAGAGTGCAGGGCCTGGTTGGTACAAATCAAACTTCCAGCATGGACCCTTCTTTTTTCTTACATTTCAAGCAGTAGATCTGAGAGGCTCTGCCCCTCTCAGATGCTTATTCCAAGTTATCTGGGTTAAGCAGGGGGGCACTCCTGTCCAATGAGGTGCCTGGCAACACCCCAGGGTATGGCCGTATCCTCCAAAGTGTGGTACTATACTCTCCCAGAGAGCACCATTTCTCTAAAACTCAATATGGCTGATTTTCCAGCAGAGAGAAAAGAGCTGTTTAAACACACCTCCAGGTTGGTTAAACTCCATATTGCCCCTCCCCCTTGGATCTGCTCATTCCTTCCTAAATCCTACCATCTGGCTGGTTTCAAAGAGTAGGGGTGTAAATGAAACTGATCCCTCCTGCCTGTCTCCTCCTTCTATTGAAGAATATTGTTTATGACCCCTCCCCTTGGCTCTGGCATTTGTATGCCCAACACCTTCTCCTCCCAGAAGGGTTCCCTAACCCCAGGGGTCATTTATCACTTCTTCAAAGCAGCCTGGCTAATCCACTTAACTCTGGCCAATCGGGACAGACCACTGGAAGGCTGAATTTTGGCTTACAGGCAAGAACATCTTATAACTTCCTGTCTGTACATTTTAGGATAAATTCCACAATAGCATATTGTTGGATTTTTCAATACCATTCTAGGCAGTCCTTGAATGACCTATTTGTGACCTCCTGAACATTAGGTATTAATTAATAACTTTGTGCCATGTTAACCTATGCGGCTGAGGTTTTGCAATGGGAAGAATGACTAGGGCCATTTTTGCAACACCAGGGCTTATAAAACATCTTTTATAAGGACCCTGCTTATATATACACAGGACCTCAAACCTCTGGGATACCTAGTGGAGACATTAGGGGTTCTGAATATGTAAAACTATTGCAGGTCCTCACTCCACAGTGCTCCTAGCACAAACGTCGATTTTGTGAAGCACTTTACCACAATGTGGGGAGTCTATTGTGCATTTTCACTAAACCCACGTCTAATAAAACTCATTTTATAAGGGTCCTCCTTATAAATACCTGACCCCTCGCCCCTGGGGCACCTAGGGAAGACCCTGGGGGCTACCTAGTACGCCAAGCCATTGTAGTTTATTAATTTGTAAGTGCCCCAAACACCAAAGTCGAGTTTGGGCACAACTTGCATTTCAAAGCAGTCCTGCATCACAGGGCTACTTTTAAAATGACCTCAGGTCCCAGCAGTGCACACATGCAAGTGCAGAAAGGGCTGCCGGCCTCTAAACTGCCATGCCCTATTATATACTAGGGACTTAAAGGTAGTTTTGATCCCCCTGCCTATTATGTACTAGGGCCTTATAGGGGAGGTCATGCCAATCATACGGGTACCCTAACCCATAGTGTACCCTAGTGTATGTCGGTGTTTTCACTGTAGTCTAAGTGTCTTTTCAGCATAACTCTGGCCCTGGGCCTGGTTAGGCAGATCCCAGTGACATTCAGAGTCAGTTACCACCAGTACCCGTCAGCAAAAGAATGGGGGGTGCCCAGAGCACAAGGATGAATTTATAACACACAGAAAGAAACAAACACAGAAAATCTGATTTATACCCTGAAGCATAGTCCGCTTGTTAGGGTGGTGTGAACACTACCTCTGACAGACTACAGTTCATCAAATTAAGAGATGACTATCAGCCCACTCGGTCATCACTGTACATTGAATGGAACTACCATCTTGGTGGTTCTTTTCAATGTACAAAGTACAAAAGGTTTGATTGATAGCCAGCATCTGTTTTGATGGCTGTTCACTAAACTTTTCCAGAGTTTTTTTTTTCAGAAACAAAGTCCCAAGTCTAGAGTATCTTTCTGAAAAACAAAAAAATAATGACCCTCACATCCTGGGAATTTTCTCCCAAGGTGTGGGGAGTCTTTCTTGTCTTTTCTGTCCCCATCCCCAGGTTTTGACTGGCTGGGGTGGACAGAAAAAAAAGACATTACACTGTTCACCTTGGCCCTGTGCTGTCCCCTTCATTTTGAGGCAACAATCAGCTACTGAGCAGAAGCTGGTGGTCATTTCTCTTGACCCTTACTGAATGTTATGGATGATGAGCTCAACAGATTACTGTCTGGCAATTAGAGTCTGATCCTCCTACCATGTGCTTTGGTTTGGGTGTGAGGCTTCCACAGATATTTCCAGCTGCACTCCAATGCATGTATTGAATGAGATGATGATGCTGGAGTGATGGAAATAAACATATGTCAGTACTCAGGTCATCTCAGCCATAAGAATTGTATACTCAGACAGGCCAAAAAACACATGGAAGTAACTCTGTTGACTTAGTGATGGGGCACCTGGGATGGATTCATTTTCTCCGATTCTACCTTTGCTTCACTACTTTACTAAGGAGGCCATACCCATTTTTAAGGCTAACATGCCTGGCCCAGAAAACTATTTATCTTCGAAAAATATCCTTGGCACAAATGTTAGTTAACTTGAGGGAATTCTTAGAGTTGAAGTATTTTGACTCCGAGGACCTGAATTTTCCATAGCAAAACAATCTTTTTACTGAATGGTGATTCCTTTTGGAAAGATCTCCCTGTGGATCTAAGAACACTGCAGACTTTTACTTCATTGAAGTTACATGTGTTTGAGAAAGAGCGAGCACTATCAGCACATTGTATGTTTTGTTGCATGTTTCTACAGGTTGGTTTCTTTCCAAGCATTCAAAGATCTGTTCTTCTATTGTCTTAAGAACATAGGTGCCTATTATGATGGCGGTCAGAAAACCTCCCCGACCGCCATGGTAGCAGGAAAAGACCACCCGCATGGCGGTCGGATCGCGGGCCTTAACATTGCGGCGGTTGCTGCTGCCCGCAGCACCGCCGCGATGTCCAAAGGAGCATGTCCTGCATTTCCCTGCACTGCATGGCAGGCACTGCACAGTGGCTGCCACCTGGTACAGGGATATGTAGGGGGGGGAGACCATGGGTACCCCCCCAGTGCACCCACAACCCCCCAAAACATTGGGGGCCCGCAACGGCCCCCGGAAGACAATATCCGCATGCCTTTCCATGGCGGTTTGACCGCTGAGGAAAGGCTGGCTACCGCCGGCATCATAATCCTGCCGGCGGAGCCTGCTCTGCACTGCCACCATTATCCCGGTACTGCTCCGTCCGCCAGGCAGCAGTGCGGATGGCAACCGGCGGAAAAGCGGCGGTCGGAATTTCTCACCGCCGCGGTCACCACCGTCATCCTAATTTGACCGGCGGTTTTCTTGGTTGCGCTCGCGGACGGATGTCCACCGCCGGTCCAGCGGGCTCCACCGCCGGCCCAGCGGTGAACATCCAACCGCCATCGTAATAGACCCCTTGGTCTTAATTTTTTTTTTTCTCTTAATGTAATATGTTCAGTACACGCCATGTGAACATGCAATTTGCCTAATGTGCGTTTTAAAAATATGCAAATTAAAGTAATGTAAGTTTTTAATGCTAAGTGACTGGAGCTGTCCATTGCCATCACATCGTACGCGACAGTGGTGAGATAGGCGCACTGGTCATTCACGGATGAAAGTCAAGAAATTATACAATCTCGATCAATCAGGTTTTCAGTTTGCATTGAGGACACAGAGTTCAGAGTTTTGATGTCCTTCTTTTCTGGCAGCTTTGTGCTGTATGCCCATACAGAGAAATTTTGTTCTGCCATCGACAGAATGTTGGCTTGATGCTAGCAGGATGAGACATATTCCAACATACTGGGCCCCTGTACACTGGTAGTTGGCACATCTACTCAAAACACAAAAGGAGAGGGGGAGTGTACGCCACCACATGTCCTCACAAAGTAAAGACCCAAAACACATAAAGGTATGTTGGCTTCTACAACACTGTTTTTATCAGTGTTATGGTACAAATAACGGATATCTAAATTACCAAGATGCTGGCGTGGATAGGGGTAAGCCCAAGAGGAGAAGAAAGATCAATCTTATTGAAAGAGGAAGCCAGACTCACATAAAGTGACATTCTTCATCATAGGCAACCTCTCCCCACCATGGCAATATCACCAGGGCAGACTCGACCTCCTAGTAAACCCGATGGAGGGAGTTCTTAAATAAGATTATTTCCCAGACAAAACAGGAGGATCCAGATAAAGTTAAAAGTACCTAGAGGTAATTGGATTTTCACCTTTATTGGTGGTGTCCTCAGGTGCATCTAAAACCGGCTGCGTGATGGAATGAGAGCACAATGGCTCAGACCAACGTCCTATCGCCAACATGTTTCTGCCCTATTCCAAGTCATCTATATTGGTTGGGGGTCCCTAAAGACCTAGCCTAACAAATAGTCAATAATAAAAATTTAAAGCCATGCACTAGGAGTAACAGAGTGAATCCTATCTGGTCTTAGTGCTAGTAAACCTAGAACAATACACAAACAGAAATCAGGATTTTGTAGCAGCCAGGTATCATCAAATAGAGGCACATGTTACATGCAGCGGTCAAGGACCTCATATGCGGGTCACACGTGAAAAGGCACTGCAAAACACAGAACACACATGAGCACACATGTAAAAGTGACAAACAAACATGCACATTGGCTTGATTGATCCCAAATCTTACCCTCACTAAGAGGGCACCCACCATCCAGTCTAGGGAAGGACGATGTCCTCTGTAGTCACACACTAATTTAATATGAGACAATCATCAGTATTGATCAATAATACTCTCTTGCTTGTATATGTCACCCTTCAATTTCATATGTCACATGTAAAGCTACCCTGGAACACTGGTGGTATTGTCCAACCAGGGTGGGGAGAGATTGCATATGATAAGCATGACACATTATGTGAGTGAGCTTCCTCTTCCAATAAGATTGATCTTTCTTCTCCTCCTGGGATTACCCCTATCCACACCAGAATCTTGGAAATTTAGGTTGCAGTGATTTGTACCATAACACTAATAAAAATAGCATTCTAGAAGCCACGGTACCTTTATGTGTTTTGAGTTGGCAAATGTAGGCACAGATTTATAAAACTCTCACTCAACACAGCTGCTGCGCTGCATTGTGTGAAAGGGAGAAAGCAGAACAACACCATATCTATTAAAATATGGTGCTGTTTTCCTTTGTGCTTGCGCACTTTAGGATGGCAGGCACCAACGTACACACCCTTGCGCCATAGCATAAGTATGTGTGCCTACTGTAAGAAAATGTTTTTGAACTGCAACAGGACTCTTCAATTGCAAAATGTAACTTAAACACTTTTTATGCCTTGTATGTGTGCTGTACAATGCTGAACGCATGTAAAGTAGGAAAAAAAAGGAAAAATTTAAATATTGCTCTTAATTTGGCCTGCCTCAAGGAGGCAAAGAATTTTTGTGCAAATCTCCGTCTATGAATGTTTGTAGAGTGAGACTTCCAACAAAACCCACGGGCAGTTGGATGGCCTCTTTTGAAGCAAAGTAATGTAAAGCAGCACCTAGCACAATTTTGTGTTACTTTGGGAAACTATCCAACGCAAATCCTGATACTCGTTGGATATTAAATACCAGCATAAAACTTTGCTTCTGGTTTACATTACAAAAGCAACATAAACCTGGTGGAAAATGATAGTAAATTTGGGCTGGTATTTTTTTCCAATGATTCCACACAACAAGGAGTTGAGAGAGAAATTCTGCCTGATTTTGGCCGCTGAAACTCTGAATCAGTTTCACTTTCAGTACTGCACACATGACCATCTTGCACTGGCATTAAAAGTAAATCCAGGGCAGTATAGCAGTGATGAACTCGGATGACACTGCTACTCTCTCAATTGTAGAAGCTTGGAGTTACTGGAGTGAACTCGTCCATTCGTGGGAAGTTGGCATCTAGAATAAAAGCTTCCATTTTAAACTTCTAGCAGTACACCACTTGTTATATCATTCATGGGATAAATTGCTAAGCAGATATCTGTGGAAAGAATATAGGAGCTGATATATTCCCTCATCTTTGTTTCTGCATTTTTCAGGACTTCTTCCACGTTTATGCCATAGCAGTTGATCCTACACATCTTGGCAAAGCAGGGGATAAATGGATATGAAATATTAAATGAGCAGCCACTAACCTGTTCTCCAAAAGTGGAGAAAAATATAGTGGCCAAGGAGAGACAGAGTACCACTCCCAATTGGGGTAGCACTAGTCACCGCTATGTTCCACTCACTGTTCCCTGATAAAAGAATCGACTGTTCTGCTTCTACAGTCAGAAGGCACCAATTCATTGTGTAGTTCAAGACACATGATGGTAGAGGCAGCTGCTTTCAAGCACAGTCCTGTAGGAAGGGGGCTGTAAGAAACTGGGTTACTGGCTGAGGGGGATGAAATCCTAGTCAAGTAGTAACCACAACCCTTGTCAGGTGGAAGTCACAAGGGAACCTCAAATTAACCCTCTGATAGTTTGGCACAGAGCAGTTAGGCTTTAACTTAGAGTCCAGGTGTAAAGTAGTTATGCAGCTCTTTAAACAGTAATAAAGTGACAACCCAACACAAAAAAGCCCACACCAATTCAGAAACAAAGAATCATTAAAATAAATAAAACAAGACCAAAAGGTTCAAATCAGTAGAACTGGAGATATGCAAGTTTAAATTTTTCAGTGAAAACAGCACCAAAAAGCACATAACGGCAACTGTGGTAATCTGGTTGCGACGGACCGGGACAAAGTTACAAGTACAGGCCGAACATGAAGGAGCGTGGCCAGCTACAGGGACCCATTAGGCCCTCTGACCACAGTACCATAAATCCTAGTTGGAAAGAGATGTAGATTCTTGTGTCGAGGATGAATCGTGCAGCAGAGGCGATGCAAGGTCTGGGCGATGTCTTGCGTGGAAATTAGTTGGCTTCGATGGGCTGCAAGGGGTGAAGCGAAGACCTTGCATCGGGAAAGTCTTCCACAGCAGGCAATGCATCGATACCAAGGGCGATGTGTAATGCAGCAAAGATGTGTTAGTTCTATGGGAGTTGCGCTGCACTGCCTAGGAGATGTGTTTGTTCTGCAGGATCCACAGATAGGGAAATGCCAGAAGCCAAGGTATAGGAGTCAACAGTTTTTATGTAAAGAAACATATTATATTTGTCTGTTTCCTACTAACAATGGCAATTCCAAGAATTGGACGAGGTGGGCTCACTCTGGTATTGTGACATGCTTCATCATAGGCCACCTCGTCCCACCCTGGTAGGATGGAGCCACCAGAGCGGACTCAACCTCGGGTTGGGCTACCCAGAGGGAGTTCTTGGATATTCTCATCTTTTTCTGGATAACAAGAGTCAAATTTGTAACTAAAAATACCTTGGGGTATACCACAAAGTATCCTTTTATTACTTTGCTACTCTGGGTATAGATAAAAGACCATAAGATAATAGCAGGGTATGGAGGCAGATATTATGATCCTTGCCTACCCCTGGTTTCAACTGACATGTTTCTGCCCTTTTCTTAAATCCTAACAGGTCTTGGGCATTCATCAGGGATGGTAACTGACCCTCTATCCTATCAAAAAGTGATGGTAAGAGGGGTGTTAGTAAACCAAGAGAGGACCTACCTCTCTGAGGTTAAACATCAGATTTAGATACCTATACTCTGGTGGCTATTTGCCTCGTGGTCTGTTGATTGGGGGCACCTCATGTAGTTACACATTCATCAAGGAGTGATGCCCTCTTGGATCCTACCTGCCACCCCTTACCAGCAGCCGACTGGTAGGCAATAAGTGCTGCAGGGCCACTAGCAGCATTTAATTTACATGCCCGGGTTACACGTAGTACCACTTAACTAGAGACTTTCAGGTAAATTATAGGCCAATCGGTTGTAAGCCTGTTTTACCATGGTTAAGGGAGAGAGCACAAGTACTTTAGCACTGATTAGCAGTCCTAAAGCTGAAGTAAAAAAATAGGAGGGTTTGAAGGCAAAAGGTTAGGAGAGAACCATGCCAAGGATGCAAGATCTAACAGAGGTGAATGCATATTGATAGGTGTCAGTGAGGGCCACAGAGGCAAGCACTGAAGTAGTGACTTCTGAGGCAGCACCAAGATGCCTTCAGCTACAATTGGTAGACACAGCATTGGCAGTATTGTGCTTGGCAAAGTACTTGCATCCTGCCAACTGCAAATGTGTGTCAGACATGTCAGCCTTGAGAGCTGCGCTTAATGTTCAAGTTTTAACAACAGTGCTGGGATAATTAAAATCAATGTGTGTGTAGAGCACCCAAAATACCAGAAAATTAATCAATGTGTGCATGAAACAAGAATGGAGCTACTTTGTTTTTTTAATGTATACATACATCTGTAAAATGCTGTGTGCTGCTCCAGAATGTACATCCACTGCAGCCAATGCTTGAAAATGGCCTCATTCAAACAAGCCAATGGCTGGAAAGGGCTGTGCAAGAGCCCCTTTCTGTAGGTCTTTGCCTGCACATGTTATGCGTTGCGCATTGTATGAGGTTTGTGATGGCAATTGATCTTTCCAGAGAGCCACCGCTGTTTGTAGAGATAACTACAAAGGATTCCATGTTGTTCAAAAAGATGGAAGCAGCAGATGGTTAGGTACTTTGATAACAGTACATGACGCTCTTTGGAATGGACAACTATGTGAATTATTGAGACAATAGAAAAACACATGTAGGGAATCAACAGGTTTGGAAAAATTATAAACTGTATGGATGGAGAAAATAATTTGACATGCATATTAAGGGAACCCACACTTAATGCTACCTAGAGGCAGACAATTCAGAATGGCTCCTGACAGTCCTGTGCAGCTCTCCGCTGCTTTCCAGACTGAGTTTTATACTTTAGCAATTCCTAAACAAGAGACATGTATTAGAAGAGATAAGGAGATATGATAAGAATAGAAATGGGGGGGGGGACGACTCCTATAATACACTGATAAAGTCCTATAAGGCATATAATAAGGGGCCTGTAAGTCCAGGCATGGAAGAGTTATGAGAACATTTGCTTAGGTGTTGATGGTCGTTTTCATTAGGTACTAAGGTGAATTTAGGACATGTTGGCCTTCACAAGGAAGTATTAGGATCTCTAAGACCGACTTAGTTCTACTTCACCGTTTCCATCCTTCCATATGGCTGCAATCGCTACACAATAGGGACTGGACATTAGGCTGCAGGGGAGTGTTTCCAACTGTCACTTGAGTGGCAGTCCGGAAACACAAAATCTACCATTTGGCTGTGTCACTTCCTTTCTCTGCTGCCATATGTCTCACCCTTGGAATTCTACAACTGGTAAAAGATATAGAACTTAGCACTTTCTATATAAAGATAAGTGGCTGCCATCACCAGATTCTCTGTGGCAGTGTAAATGTTGTTTTGAAGACTATGGCCCAGATATATCAAGCATTTTTCCGGTTGCAATTGGCCCAATTCGCAGAATCGGGCCATTTGCGACCAGAAAAATGCATTTTGGTGTGTATCCTTACCAAACTGCGATTCGGTAACATGTTACGAGTAGCAATTTTGAATTGCAAATACATACCGATTCGGTATTAGGAAGGGGTGCGCTTAGGGCGTCTCTTCCAATACTGAAACCCAGTGGTATGTAAGAATGTTTAGCGACTGACATGCAATCGCTAAACATTCAAATTTTACCGCCTATTTTAAGAAGGTGGTAACCCATTCGCAAACAGTAAGGGACCCTTCCCCTTTGTAAATGGTTGTGAAATCATTTTTTAGAGCAGGCAGTGGACCCACAGACCACTGCCTACTCTTAAAAACTGAATTTTTAAATGCATCCCGTTCTTCTGCACGGAAAACGGGCTGCATATTTTTTTTAAATGATTGCTTCCTTTAGAAGCAATCTCAATTATGATGGTCTGCTGACCCTAGCAGGCCACCATCCCTGTGATGTTAGTAATTACTAATAGGTTGCAAATTGTGACCTACCTCATTAATTATTCAGGAGGTAGGTTGATTTGCGACTCACTAGGAATCGCTAAATGAAACTGTTGAAGTTTCATACATTAGGAAGAGCGATTTCCTAATTGGGAATCGCAATTAGGTAATCACATTCCTAATATTGATACATCTGGCCCGTGATCCTTTTTTAGATCTCAAATGGTATTTATATTTTAAGCTTTCTCAGGTTCCTAAAGCCGGCACAGTTGAAAATAAGTGTGAGAAAATGCGACGCCGTTGGCTTAGCAATTTCTTCAACCTGTACTTTTGTCATAGAATATGCCATCAAGGTTACTAGTGCCAAAACCATGAAGAATGAGTCAACCTTTCATCTTTCTGAGGTTAATGAAATGAGCACCAATTGTAATTGTGTAATAACTTATTTTTACACTTGTGCATATATATTAAAATGTATATAAATATTAGGCACTTTGAGTAAATTGTTATGAATAAAATTTATTATTACTTTTAGTATTTTTATTGTTGATGTTAATAATAATAATTGTAACCACGTTTGTAGAATGTATTCTACCAACTGTGCTGTGTTTGGACTCTGAAACCATTTGTTCTAGCGCTACAGAGCTCGGTGATCATAATATATCCAAGTCAGGGACAATCTGTATAACAATGTCCTCTATTTGTTTTTATTAAAAAATAGAAATAATGTAACATTTTAGTGATGATTCTGAACTCTATCCAAATGCATCCCCTACATTAGTCCTCTACCTTCCTTTCACTCTCAACCTAACTTTGCCTTTTCTCTATTGTTGTATCCTCCTGGGCCTAATAATTGCAGTTTCCAGCAAATCAATTTATCAGACAGCTAACACATCAAGCCTCTTTTAGATGCTTCCATGTAAGCTGTTTATTTGTATTGTATAAACAATTGGAAACCCAAATCTTTTGCAGAACCCTACTCTCTGTCCTTTAGCACTATGCAGCTCAGGGACTCTGCGTTTTTCTGCTCCCGAATCCTACGACCTAGGCCAATGTGTTATGCTCCTTGCAGCCGCGGCCTGTTGTAAAGGGCTTAGGGCCCAAACACTCAACCTTTTTCCTAGCAGCAAGAGTACTCGTCAGTTTGAGCAAAGGTTGGCTTGACAGCCACTCTTTATGGTCAGGACAGGCAGCCAGGTGCTGTAGCTGCACTAAATGCAAAGATGCCTGGCTATCTGAGATGAAATTTGCCAGGATGAAGATTTCACAACCCAGAGGGCGTGACATCGTATGCCTGGCAAAGTCTTCTGTGAGCCTTCCCTTCATGGCAAGGGGGCACATCACTGATAGACTTGAACCTGGGTGTGACAGTTTTTTTTTTTTATAAATCTTTTTCTGAGACTCAAGCAGCAAAAGAAACTTAAAACATTGATATTATGTCATGCATGTATACAATTTCCAGTATACAATTATTTTAGACAGGCGAGAATAATGATACAATGTTAATCATTTAGACACAGATATATTTCTATAACGTTACTCCTTTGTTGCGGGGGGGATCTGAGACCGGTGTACATATCATACCTCTACTTTTATTCCACTCTCCCCAGATCTTGGTCCATTTATGCGGACAACCTCTCCCTTCATAGACTGCCCTTTCAGCTTGCATACACCAGTCCATGTCTGTCTCCCAGTCTCGAAACTTGGGGCCGGATGTTCCTTTCCATGTTCTTGCAATGTTACGTTTAGCCACCATACATCCCAGGGCAACCCATGCTATCTGTTTCGCCGTTAGGTCTGTTTCCTCCCATATGTGGAGGAGACACCATCTAGGTGAGACCCGTTCATCCTTCCCACACAACGCTAGCTGTCCAGCTGTTATTTGTTCCCAGTACGCTTTAATAATCAAGCATTCCCACCATTGGTGTATAAATGTCCCTAGTTGTGCACACCCTCTGGGGCACAATGGTGAGACCAACAGGCCCATTTTGACCAATGCCATGTTGGTATAGTAGGCCCTATGCAAAAATTTTAATTGTATCAATTTGAAACGCAAGCATATCAACACCTCTCTAGGGGACGCCAGCGCCCCCTGCCATGCCTCATCTCCAATATCTCCCACATCATCCACCTACTTTAGTTGCAATTTCTCAAGTTGTCCGGGGGAGTTATTCAATATTTTCCTATATGTCAAAGATATCGCTTTTTTCTCCATGTAATCATCTAGGAGCCTATCTTCTGAAGGTGAGGAGATCGGGAGGTTGGCGCCTCTGGGAACTGCTTTTTGTAATGCACTGCGAACCTGTAAGTAACGGAAGGTCTCCATCATATCCAACTCATAGTCTCTTTGGAGGTCAATGAAGGGTACGATCTTTCCCTTTGCCCATAGATCGCCAACCCTGGAGAGCCCAATCAACTCCCAGTTATCATATCCTGGGTACGCTGATAATAGTCCTTGGCGTTCCGATTCTAAAAGTGGGGTAGCTTTTGTTATCTTGTTTTTCCATCCCAGTGCCGCTGTGATGTTATGTCACAGGGTAACTGTCGTCAAGGTAGGCGTATATCGCGGTGCGTTTTTCCCTCCCCATACAATGCTCTTGAAAAATTTCCCGGGGACATATTGAGTCTATCCATTCTATAAACTGGGTCCGAATGCGGCCAGGTTGTGACAGTTTTAAGCCCTGCAATGCCCAGGGCGGAGTGTCCATCAATGACGCTTGTCACAGAGTGGGATGGTCAGCAGTCTCACTGACCCCAACTAACTCTGTGATATAAAAGAGACTGCCACCTCCTCTCATTCGCTGACCCATAAAAAGGTCAGCCAATGAGAGGAGGCAGCAGTTCCAGTCCTCCAGGAACCACCAAGGCTTCTCTCTCACCACCCAATATCACCACTGTGGCCTGGTAAGTGTTATTTAAAGTTGGGTGTGTGTGTGCGTGTGTGTATCTATGAATGTTTGTGTATTTGTGCGTGGTGTGAATGAGTGTGTGCATGTGTTGGGTGTGAGTATGTGTGCAAAGGAGAGAGTGTGTGTGTGTGTGTGTGTGTGTGTGTGTGCCCACCCCATTCCTGCTTCACATTACGGGCCGTTACTGGTTCTTTGTTAATCTCACTGAGTCATTGTGCCATTAGGGTGCTCTGAGTGGACTGCCAGCTTGGGTTTTAACTCTCATGAGTGGACCTCCTCATATGACATTTTTGTTGAGGTTGTTGCCTGTCAGAGTGGTCTCCCTTAGTGGTCCCTACATGCTAAGTGTGGTTGCAAGGTTGGTGGGTGGGTGTGAATACACTGATGAGCATATATGACATGGCCATGTTGCTTTATGTCTTGCTTATTTTCATCCCCAATCCCTGTGAGTTTCTATATAATGTTTGGTTAGCCTGATAACCCAGCCCACCACCACTCCTTCAAACAGCACAAAATAGCCTATCCTGAAATGCAGCAACCATGCTGGCAATAAAAATGGCCACGCTTCTCCTATCTCAGTTCTTAGGCTGACTACCGATCTTACAATAACAATGGCTCATATAATATATCTCAAGATTTGTTTTAAACACATCTTCTGGAACAGCAGAGAAATGAAGCGCCGCTCTGCTGGAATCCTATCTGGATGACTGTTTTCAGGAAAATGAAATGAGTACCAGTTGTAATTGTGTAGCACCATATTTGTACATTTGTGCATGTATATTAACATACAAAAGTATTAGGAACTTTGAAAAAAGGGCGGTAAAGATAGCACTTATTTACTATGGTTAATAGCAACAACACCACCAACAACTAACAACCAAAACCACCACAACAGCAAAAACTACCAACCAACCAGAACAATAATAATACAAGAAGGACAAGGTAAAGAACAACTATCGAGTGGATCAAAAAACAAATGTCGGACCAGTAGGCAACGCTCAGTGGTAAATCCCACCATCAATATGGTAGCTGTCTAGTTGCCCTTTCTTTAAGAAAAAAATAAATAAAACTTGACCTCTTCAGCAGAGCTTGCTTCTTTACGTACAGTGAGAGTTTTCGGCAACAGGATGCCCCTTTGAGAGTAACAGTCATGCTCTACTAAAAGAAATAACAACTACGCTGTATACAATTGCTGAATAGTAAGCAAAATAAATAAATCAATAAAACAATATAAATCTAAAAGGAGATGAAAATGTCTCCAACCCCAATAGTACGAACCTCAAATCCAACAATATAAAGTGAAACATTTGCGACTTTTACAAAAGTTGCTCAAGAACCAAAGTTTACTTCTTACAGAGAGAAACGTAAAATCATTTAGTTTTGTTTTATTGAAGATGTATTTATGTTTGTGAAAAAAGTTGCTAATAACATGTTTTTATTATATGAACTAATTATCATAGGATTTGTTATGTGATACATGTGCTGATATGCAATACACAAATATTTATTCTCTCTTTTTCTTTGTTTCTCTTTTTCTGTTCTCTTCCTCCTCCTGTTTTCTTTTTTCCTTTTAATTACACAAAATACCAAAAAATGTGATGTTCTAAGTACAGAATGATTTCATTTATTCAGTTTATGATGTATTCCTTCCTTGTATTAAGTCTTGGTAATTTTTTGCCTTTATGGTTAAAATTATATTTCATAGTTTGATTTCTCATTCTGTGTAATATATTATTCTGTACATTCATATTTTATTCAATAAAGCTTTATTAACCAAAAAAAAAAAAAATGTATTTATGTTGAACAAGGACAACCAAAAAGCAATCATTATCAGGTCATGACATGTAAATAAAAAAGAAACAGAGACTTCATATACAAACTTATCCAAGCATCAAATAATTGTAATGCATTAGGTGAAAATGGCAAGTATGGCGTGACTTAAGAGTTTCATTATAAAACTGACTGCAAGAAATTGTAGGTTGACAGATAGATATTAGATGGGAACTGCCATGACTAGAGACGTAAAAGTATTGATTTACATTGCCATATTGAAAGATTGAAATTTAATACATTTCTTGGGTTTAGCTTGTTCTGTGGTTAAATAGGGAGCACCATTCTGTGTGGAACACAACTGCTATAATGCTGAAATAACAGTAAACATGTGAGCTTCCTGATAAGTCTATAGGACTAGGAAAGTCAAATCATTATCGAAGATTTACCTAGGTGGGCGCTGCAGGGAAAGTGCTTTGACCATCTTCTCAGAATAATCTACCCCAAGACGGCAGCTTGATGTGTTATTCTGGTTACTAATTAATTGAAAGACATTGAATATCAGGTTAAGGTTCGAAATTTTGTTTGCCAACCCCATGTATTTCCAATGCATTCTTTGTTTATTAATGCGTACAAATAAATAACTCAAAGATGTACATATCATTTCAGTGCAGCACTGGCAGCAGAAGTGCGTGAGCAGCATCTCTCTCACTTGGTACCTTCCTTGACCAACAAATATTTAACCAGATAGCTCCACCATGCCCCACTATCTGTGTGTCATATTCGGATTCAGCACATAGTGTTATTTTTGAAAGAGGGTTTTGTTGGGAAACTAGCACTATGCCTTTGAAGGTGAATCAAAGGGTTACTAGAGCGTGCACGGGGATGTTCATAAATGTCAATCCCAAAAATGCTGTTCTGCATTCAAATGAATGGGTTTGCGGGCTGTTGCAGACGTCTTAGCTGATAAGAGACTGGCAGGGGCTGCCCTTCCCTCATCATCATCATATTGGCAGCTGTATCCAGTCTCCTCCTCAGTCATATCCTAATGGTTATAAATGAGTTTTGTTGCTGTTGATTGATGTGATTTTTGGTTGGAGACTTTTTTGAATCAGTGAAAAAATCCCACACTTCTCAGTAAATCACCCATTTTGTATATTGCCTTCCCGAAGAGATCTAATGCCCTTAGGATAAAACCTAATGCTGAAAAAGGACTCCCGACTTCAACACATTACCCATCCTTCTTGACTCCTAGTGGCCTTTAGATTGTTCTTCAGATCCTCACGCTTCCTTCTTTACATTGTCACAAACACCTTAACAACCACGTTTGACGGTCTGAACTCAGTATGTAATTTGGCATATCCTCGACACTCTTACCTCGGTATAGCCTTCAGCTTGTCAACTACATTGTCCTCAACATAATACAACCCTAACTTCAGACCTATCTAGTTTACCTACCCCATAACCTTACCCACACCCTAGCCCTTAATCTAACTTTATTCAAAACATTTACACTAACACGAAGCCACACCCTAATCTTGAAATTTACCCACACATTTTGGCAAACTCATGGTTG
Organism: Calotriton arnoldi; assembly: GCA_963921515.1. NCBI lineage: Eukaryota > Metazoa > Chordata > Amphibia > Caudata > Salamandridae > Calotriton > Calotriton arnoldi. The sequence continues at coordinate 1,084,888 of CAWUFW010005619.1, read as the reverse complement.
GCTCTGAAAAGAATACAAAGGTAAATTTCTGTGACAGTGAAAAAAATACAGTCTAAGGATATGACAAAGAGGAGATAAAGGAGGGGTACCATCCTTCAAGTAAATACTCATGCTAGCAGGAAAGGCTTCAAGGGTCATCAGAGATCTGAGCTTTTTTATTTGTAGAATGTGGTATGAAGGCTACTGCATCAGATCTTCAGAGTCTGCCTTGCTACTGCATTCAAAGCCTCAGCGCCGATTTTGTGAGGCCAGCCATTATCAAGCACAGCCACTTGTCCGCAGTATACCTGCTCTCGGGTCCAAATTGAGTGGTCGGCTTTGAGCGATATGTATCAAAGAGTCTTCGTCAAATTTGCTTTCCTTTAAGTATTTATTTCACAGTGCCATGCGTATTTTGTATGTGTCGTTTTTTTCGCCTTTTTACTGAAGTGACACAATTTCTCCATTTAATGTGGATGGGATTGCATTAAAAAAAATCATATTTCGAAATGAACCAAACGTTGTGCAGAAGATATGCTATTTTTAAGAAAACTCCAGAAAAAGAAAAGAAAAACTGGAAGGGATATATCTGCCTACATCAAATTGCTCATTCAGGGGATGTCTACATCTTTCAGCCAGCACTCTTCTCTTTTTGGCTCTGTATTGCTGCAGGGATTCTAAGAACTGTTTGTTCTTTGGTGTCACCAGTATACCACTGAATTAAAATCAATGCTGTTTAAGAGCTATCAAACGAAAAGAATGTGTCTGAAATGGGAGCAAACAACTCTAATCAACGCTGTCAAACAGCTATCAAATAAAAAAAAGGTTTTGAAAAAGAAGAAAAATACATTTCTGGCGCCTTACAAAAGAAACACAAATGTAAGACACATGGGATGTCCTGCGACCTGCCTGTGATGTGATGCCTGCCTGAATATCTCTGGGAATGATTTAGATGGCTTGTCAAAAAGAGCTCCTCCTGGGAACTTGCTGAAGTACAAAGTATGACGAGATGTAAGGGTTTAGATCACATTGCTAAAAATGTTCACCTTTGTTGGAGCTCGGGGAATTTTTCACTATTAATGTTAAAAGTAATGACCTAATTAATTATATTTTCACTAAACATGATATACTTGCACTGATTTGCCATACAAGAGCAGCACCTCTCTCTGGCAAGATATAAAGCAATATTCAACTGCGAAATGTACAATCTAATTAGGAATTCTAGTTTGAAAGTATTTTGGCCATCTCACTCCCCTCTTGAATTTTAGACTCCTATTTTTAAGGACGATGAAGGATTAGTCATTTCAGCCAGATGTGAAGTAGAAATAATCTGACTCATAGATTAAAGCGCAATACCAAATCTGAGAAAAGAGGTCAGAACTTGTTTGGACCTGGGACAATGTGTTAGAGGGTGCAGAGCAGGGTAGCGTTAAGGCGCAGATGTGGGTGGACAGAAGTTCTTCACTGTGGTAAATTGCTTCAAGGTCCAGCATCAGAGGCGGCTCCTCTGCTAATGCCGAGGAGCGTCACCCCACTGCTTTTCAGCACTGCCAAAAAGGAAAAATAAAATAATATTAATAATATTATTAATAATAATAATAATAATAATAATAACGCAATGTTATCATTTTTTTCCGTGCTGAGGCAGTTTTGCGAGGCATGGCTGGGCAGAGCAAGGGGGAGAAGTGGTGGCACTCTCTAAGTGCGCATGACTGTTTAGTCAGCCGTCTTGGGCCAGTCAAACAGTCATGCGCACTTTACATGTTCTCCACTGGCTGTATTGTACTGTCTGAGTGGAGAACATGCCCAGACTCCCAGTCTCTGTCTGAGCACCAAACCACAGCGCTCAAACCAATCAGGACGCTGCTGTCATGGTGACAGCAGCGTCGTGATTGGCTTAGGGTAGCCTGAGTGCTTCCTCCTTCCTATCCACACAGAAAGAAGAGGACGGAGGAGAGGCAGCGGCTGCCCCCAGGCCAGCAAGTAAGTGATCTTTTTTTTTTTTTCCCAACCTCCCCCTCCCCGCCCCACTTCTTCATCCCAGGAGCATCCGCCACTGCATACTGGGACTTTGAAAGACCTTTAAAATTCTTTCCTCTTGAAAATGGCGAATTAACAACTTGGACTCCGATATAATATTGTAGTTGACAAAAGGTATCAACCTTCCCCAGAAAGCCAGAGTTGTTGCCCTTTTCTTCCCCACATGGTGATGAACATACTGTTCACCAACAAAACTATTACTCGCCACATTTTTTGCTACTTGTTTTTGCAGCCTTGAGAAAGCCCCAGGCTGTGAAGACATGTAGGAGGCAAAACACATGCTGGCTGTTATTGCATCTGCATCTTTGTGGAACAATTTGGACTGGAGAATTATGAAAATATTCTTTGTCAATAAAGAGAAAATTGAAAGAACCAAGACAGGAACTCATATTGTCTTACTTTAACAGGTGGACTCAATCGTTTGTTACAAATATTTGTCACTGAGGTACAGAGGTCCAAACCTCAACAAGTGGTACACCCAACCTTCTTACGCAAAATATAGGTATTATTCAGCAGGGAGAGAGTGCTGAACAGTTGCAGCGGTTCCCGGGGAGGGGGGTTAAAATAAAAATCACTTACCTGCTGGCCGCTGCCTCTCCTCCGTCCTCTTCCTTCTGTGTGGGCCGGAAGGAGGAAGCACTCAGGCTCCCCTAAGCCAATCATTATGCTGCTGTCACCATGACAGCAGCATCCCGATTGGTCTGATGCCATGGTTCGGAGCTCAGACAGTGACTAGGAACCTGGGAATGTTACCCACCCAGGCTGTACTATACAGCTGGTTGGAGAACATGCAAAGTGTGCATGACTGTTTCGCCGGCCCAAGCAAAACTGCCTCCCAGCCCAGCCCTGCAAGCCCTGCAAAACTGCCTCAGCACAGAAAAATAAAATTATAATAACATTGCTTTATCATTTTCTTTTTTTCAGTGCTGAAAAGCATTGGGGCGAAGCTCCTCCGCCTTAGCGGAGGGGCCGCCCCTGCCAGCATGTGACTATTAGTGGGGATTATGAGGTAGTAAGTGGGGCTGGCAAATGAAAGGTGCTTGAATTACATGAACAAGAAGCAGATGTTAGTGCCTCTGGCCCGTTGCCAAGAAAGTGTACAAGTAAAAGCTAATAAATGAAGAAAAGTGAAAAAAGTGAAAAAGACCCCTTTACCGGTGTGGCTTCAAGAATATGCCGATTAGGAGGAAAATAATAGGGCTATTAGATTCAAATACAATGGGATTACTTTTATTCAAGATACAGTAGATTTTTCTCCCATATACATTTAAAAAAGGCTTGTACTGGTGTCCAAATTAGATCAATCACAAAGCAATGAGTAGAATCAAAGACAAAGTCATTTCTTTGTGAAAAACATCTACACAAAATGAATGAACATTAGGTAAATGATATAATATGTAGTATTAAGAGAGAAATTAGTACATGTTCGAAGCATAAGGTAAATATAAAAACTATTCTGTAAGAAATGGGGGGCTCTACTTGGCAGAGGTAGGTAACTTTGTCCAAATAGGGACCCTTGCTTCTAGTCAGGGTAAGAGGGATACACACTTTAGATAAGCCCTGCTCACCTCCTGGGTAGCTTGGCACGAGTAGACAGACTTATCCCAAAGGCAATGTGTAAAGTATTTGCACTCAAAACACACAGCAATACAGTGATAACACCACAAATAGACACCACACCAGTTTAGAATAATAAAGTATCTTTATCTAAACTCAACAAGACCAAGATGGCAAAAATCAAACATACATGTATAACAAATCTGACTTTCCAAAGGTTTCAAGCAACTGGGTCCATAGAAAACTATGGATGCGTGATTCTACACAAAGTACCTGTAGATGTGTCAAAATTCACAAGGCCAAATAGCTGCATAGAAGGGAAGTGTTGAGAAACAAAGAGATGCATCAGTTCAGGAGTCCTTGGGGATGCGATTCAACAGTTTTGCTGCATGCAGGAGAAGTGATGCGTCGAATCCAGACTGTAGGGGGAAGTGATGCGTCGACTCCAAAGCTGATCTGGTCTGCGAGTGATGAGTCAGGAAAACTTGCGGCAGCAGCAAGTGGCGCTACATCAGTTTCTTAAGCTGCGATTCCACGATGCATCAGTTCTTGCAGCCGCGGGTGCTTCGTTGGAAAAACAGCCGCAAGAAGGGAGATGCATCAATTTCTTCAGTTCTTCAGGCTTCTTTCAGCTCCCAACAGCAAGAACAACCTCCAGAGGCCCAGAACTGGAATAAGCACCTCCTGGCAGGTCAGAACTCAGGGGGGCTGCGGGTGAAGTCTTTGTGTCCCTGAGACTTCAGAACTGGAGGCCAGCACACACAGGTCCATGGAGATTATTCTTCAAGCAGGTTCACAGCACAGTTCCAGTCTTTGTCCTTTCCTTGGCAGAAACAGCAACTGCGGGCCAACCCCACACAGTACACAGCAAAGGGGCAGTACTCCTCCTCACAACTCATCAGCTCTTCTCCTTGGCAAAGGTTCCTCTTGAGTCCAGAAGTGATCTAAAGTCCTTGGGTTCAAGGTCTACTACTTATACACCATTTTGTATTTGTGCTCTTTGTGCAAGGGTCTCTGAGCCCAGTCCAAACCAATTCTGTCCTCACTGGTGCAGTATGACCACAGGGGGTGGAGACAGCATTGTGCAATGGAGACAGGCCCTATTCAGGTGCAAGGAAATCTCCTCCCACTACTCTAAATGCAGCTTGACCCCATTCAGATGATCAGTTCTGAGTCATCCAGGAAGGGCCAGGCACACCTCAACCCCCCCAGTGGCTGTCTATAGTGAATGCACATCCCCAGCCCGTCACTCCAAAAGTACTAGACAGTCAATCCACAAACAGGCAGAGGCACACAGAATGGTTAAACAAGAAAATGCCTACTTTCTAAAAGTGGCATTTTCAAACACACAATTTAAAAATCATCTTTACTAAAAGATGCGTTATTAAATTCGAGTTCAGAGAGCCTAAACTTTATTTCTCTATCTTGTCCCAATGGGGAGTCATACTTGTAAAATGTTACAAAGTATCTCCCATTATATCCTATGAGGCAGATAGGCTTCCAACAGTGAAAAACAAAATGGGCAGTATTTCACTATCAGGACATGTCACACACACAAGTACATGTCCTACCTTTCACAAACACTGCACCATGCCCATAGGGGTCCCTTGGGCCTACCATAGGTGTGCCTTACATGTATGAAAAGGGAAGGTTAGGACCTGGCAAGTGGGTGCACTTGCCAGGTCGGCATGGCAGTTTAAAACTATGCACAAACACTGCAGTGGCAGGTCTGAGATACCTTTTCAGGGCTACTCATGTGGGTGGCACAATCAGTGCTGCAGGCCCACTAGTAGCATTTAATTTACAGGCCCTGGCAAACTTAGTGCACTTTACTAGGGACTTATCAGTAAATCAAATATGCCAATCAGGGAGAACTAATTGTAATAACAATTTGCACAGGGAGCAATTGCACTTTGACACTGGTCAGCAGTGGCAAAGTGCCCAAAGCATCTAAGCCAGCAAAAAAGAAATCAAGCACAGCATCAAAATATACAGGAGGTAGAGGCAAAAAGTCAGGGGAAACCTCGCCAGTGATGCCAAGTTTAACACATACATACATACTGCCACGTATTTAAATTCCTATGGAAATGAACATGCCAGAGATGAAAATATCATGTGTTGCACAGTGCTGCAAAGGGGAGTTGATACATACTCAAACCTAAGGAAATGTAAAGTCATGTTAATACAGTATGCCTAGTAAATGTACAAGTTCTTGTTACACCCCACAATGATGTGACGTACTATAGAGATAGAGTGTGGTCATAACGAAGGACAGAGGGCAGTCCAGTAAGCCCCCATGCACTCAAATGATTATGTATGGTGGTTCTGCTTTACCAGCCACAAACTGCATACTTCAGTCACATGACTAGTTAGAAGGCTTGTATTAAGTAAATGAGGATAGGACCAGGGGCAAGATCGGATGTGGCCATGACAATAGGAGCCGAGTTGTAGTCCTAAAGTCTGCAGGCAGAATACACATGGTGCTTGTATCGGTTCTGATTAGGCAGCACAAAGGCATACTTCTGTGGCCCGAGTTAATAGAAAGGACATGAAATAAAAGGATTGTCTGAGTGCTAGCTAGGTCTATGCAGTCAGGCAGGGAAATGGGTGATCGGGATCCCACAGAGACAAAGTTGTGAGAAGACTTTCAAAATTAGTTAAATAATTAATCATAGCTTTGAGGTATCCTGAATAATCAATGCAATTATTGCAGGCTCATAGTAAAAAGCTGCCTGAGCTTAGAAGCCGCTTACCTTGTCCAAGGGCTAAATTCCGAGTACTGAGTCCACCAATGTGTTTACTAGTGTGGTACTCTAGGGCCATATTTAAGCCATGCTGATGTCCCTTTTCAGTATCCATTACTCAGGTGGAATAGCAGCTATGGAGTACCCACCAACTTGGAATGTGTTCAAAGGTTGTAAAAACAAAGCATATTCTGAAAATGTAACTTTTAGAAAGTTTACATTTTCTTATCCTAATCACTTGGTACATAGCCTGTTTAGTGAGTCACATGACTAGGTGTAGTTGCCAGTTGGCCTTTGTGTATCCCTCTCAGACAATCACACAATAGAGGGACTAGGTGTTGGTAGAATGGGCCATTGAAGCTGGATGGGGATAAGTGGAGCTGTGCATAGCCCTGCCTGCACTTCAAAGGCTCTACCTCTGCTCACACACAAGGAACTCCCCACTAGCTTATTGTGCTCCCAAACAGACTAGGATCAGGGCAGAAAGACACACTAAAGTAAACAAAAAAGTGATGGATGGAATGCTCAAATTAATCTCGGCCACCGGTAATTACTCGAGCCACATCCCAATCCATCATTATTTTGCACACCATGTTACCTCAGTTTGGACCCAGCAATATGCAAATCAGTCTTGACCATGCTAAAAATTGGAACAGTTCAGCCCAAATTGTCAGCCATGTTCGGGAAGGACTTAGCTTGGCAGTTCTTGCTGGACTGTTCTGATTGGAGCAGGGTCAAGACTGATTTGCATATAGCTGGGTCCAAGCTGAGGTGGCATGGTGCACAAAATAATGATGGACTGAGATGCGGCCCGAGTAATTACCAGTGACTGAGTGTGAGAAATGGGGGTCTCTAGTTGGCAGAGGTAGGTACCTTTGACCAAGTAGGGGCCCTTGCTTCTAGTCAGGGTAAGGGGGCTACACTCCTAAAATAACCCTTGCTCACCCACTTGGTAGCTTGGCACGAGCAGGCAGGCTTATCTTAGAGGCAGTGTGTAAAGCATTTGTGAACACATACAGTAATACAGTAAAAACACTACAAATGGACACCAGTTTAGAAAAATAAGTAATCTTTATCTAGATTTAACACAAAACCAAACAACAAAAATCCACAATACAGTAAAAAAAATATGACTTTCAAATGGTAGAAATAGCTTAGTTCAATGTAGGTGGTAAATGCGACACTTTACTCTCAAAGTACCTTGGATGCGTAACGCAATATAAACAAAAGGGTCGCAGGGAAGGCGATGCGTCAGTTCCTTGCTTCGGGGGAGGCGGCGCACCTGTTCTTTACTGCAGCGCAGGGGAGGCGAAGCGTCTGTTCCTTACCGGAGAGGAGTGAAGCGTCTGTTTCTTACTGATGCACGCCTGAAGAAGTAAGAACCACCGTAAGGGATCGTTAAACAAGAGCACGCCTTGTGTCCTTTTTAAAGGGACAAGATACACATAGAGAGGCTAGAATCTGGGAGCCATAAAAAACATCATGTTGCTGCACAAACAATGAGGTAACTCTTTCTGGAGAAGGACAAATCAGAGAGGCTATAAATGAGCGTATATCCAAATGAGTGTATATCCATATTATCTTGGCGAAACAACACAGAACGAGAAGTTAAACAGTGGAGGCAATTTTTTGGAGGACAGCTAGAGAAATAACTCTGTACAAAGACCAGAATATTTGGAGAGGCTGTTCAGGAGAGCACGCCTGTTGCATTCTGCTGAGATATCGAATGATTACAAACTAAACGGCGGTGTCAATCTTTATTAGGACCCCAGATACATATCGGGAGACCGTGAATAAAAGATTTGTCTCCCCCCCTCCTTCCACCCGTTATAAATCATAAAATAACAGGTCCTGAAGAAGATGGTCTATGAATTATATCATTCCATCGAAACGTACGTCGACCAGTTAGAGTGAGACATCCCAGCTATCAGCACAGCAATCGAGGGTTGATTTTTTTCACCCGGATTTTTCCATCTGTGCATGCAGTGTTGTTCTGGGATGTAGAGTATGAGTGTATAGTGTGCAAGTGGTGTGGCTGTAGAGCAAAGAGAGGTGTGATTGTATGTGGGGGTGAGTTGAACCATATATATTTTTTAGTTAGGTATGATCTTATAAATGTTGAAATTAATTGCGTTTTATGTATTGTATTATTTGAATTATGAAAACAGTCATATGTTTGTAAGAAATGGTGATATTAATTGCAAAGAATCATGTATATTTTTTTTATAACATATATCAGATAAATAAGTAAAAAGAAAAAAATGAAATAAAATTTATACAAATGACCAATTGTCTTGTGTGGAGAATGATGTTCCTTATGCCCTATTTTTGAGCTTTGAGAAGCCACTAATGAAAGAAATATAGGTCTAGAGGGATTATTATCTTTGTAGTTTTGATTGTATTTCCCCTTGTTCCCTGGCCTACCAAATATTTCTCTTTAGGGGGGTGCCTTGCTAACTCTGCGTCTGTTTCTTACTGCATGCCGGTTATGATGCGACAAGATGGCGCCTTGATGCGATGATCCGGTGCGATGCGACAAAATGGCGTCTTTGTTGCGATGCGACAACTTGGATGCGATGCGTGCATGCCCGATGGCCGTGCGGCGAAATCAGTGGTTTCTTGAGCCGCAACAGGCCCTGCGATGCGCTTCCCCGGTGATGCGACGGCAACCTCTGTGGCAGCAGCACGCTTCTCCGGCGGTGCAACGCGCTTCTTCGGTGATGCAACGGCAAACAGCTGCGGCGGCGACACGCTTCTTCGGCGATGCGACGGCAACAGCTGCGTTAGCGCCACGCTTCTTCCTCGTTGCGTCGCGCTTCCAGCTCCCAGCGACACGCAGTCTCTTGAGGGCCCAAAACAACAGCAGGCACCTCTCTGCAGGTAGAATTCCCAGCAAGGAAATTCAGGGTGAGCTGGGGGTGAAGTCTTTGTGTTCCTGAGACTTCAGAACAGGAGGCAAGCTCAGCTTCAAGCCCTTGGAGATATTCCTCAAGATGATTAAAGTACACACAAAGTTCCTTTTCTCCTTTCCTTGGCAATAAGTAACCACTGCAGGCCAACCCCAAACCGTCACCAGCGCAGGGGCAGTCTCCTTCTTCAGCTTCCTTGGTTTCTCTCCTTGGTAAAGGTTCATCTTGATTCCCAGAAGTGATCTAAAGTTCTGGGGTCTGGGCCCCAATATTTATACTCCAAAATCCCTTGTTCTCTGAAGGCAGAGAGTGTCTGTACCCAACCCAAACCAGTTCTGTCCTCCCTGGTGCAGCTTCCTGGCAGGAGGAGGAGACAGCATTGTTGAAACAGACCTGGCCCAGGTAGCTGAAAAGAAATCTCCTCCCCCTACTCTCTATTCTATGTAGGCTCAGGCAAGTGAAAGGAAATCTCCTCCCCCCTACTCTCTATTCTATGTAGGCTCCGGCAAGTGAAAGGAAATCTCCTCCCCCTACTCTGTATTCAACCCAGGTCCTATTCAGCCCAGCCCTGACTCATCAGACTGATGGAGCCAAAGCCCTCTCCAGCCCCCTGTCACTCACAAACGTGACATGCAATACACAAACCTAGCAGAGGCATACTGGATGGTTAGGCAAGAAAATACCTACTTTCTAAAAGTTGTATTTTCAAACACAGAATGTTAAAAGCACCCACACTAAAAGATGCACTTTAACATTCTGAGTTCAGGCATACTAAACTTTATTTTCCTATCTTGTTCCTTGGGTCAGTTATGTTTATGTTATAATCAAACTGCCCATTCTGGCCTATGGAAACAGATAGCCTTGCAATAGTGAAAAACGAAATTGACAGTATTTCACTATCAGGGCATGCCACTCACACCAGGGCATGTCCTACCTTTCACATACAAGGCACCCTGCCCATAGAGTTACCTTGGGCCTACCTTAGGGGTGACTAACATGCAGAAAAGGGAAGGTTTTAGGGACTAGCAAGTAGGTGCACTTGCCAAGTCGACATGGCAGTCCCAGACTGCACACAGGCTCTGCAATGGCAGGCCTGAGCCACATTTTACAAGCTGCTTCTGTGGGTGGCACAATCAGTGCTGCCAGCCCACCAGCAGCATTTGATTTACAGGCCCTGGGCACTCATGGTGCACTGTACTAGGGTATGACAAGTAAGTCAAATAAGCCAATCATGGAGTCACTAATCCATTACAACAATTTACAATAGGGAGCACTTGCACGTTGGCACTGAGCAGCAGTGGCAAAGTGCCCAAACCATCTAGACCAGCAAACCATAGCAAAAACATAGGAGGCAACAGTGAAAAAATGGAAGGAAGACCCACGCCAATGGTGCCAGGTCTAACACGTGTCCCCTCCAGCTGAAATGTGGGGCGAACTACCCACCCCCTTCGGAGTTCTTATCACTAAGGTGGAAATATCTGGGCAGACCATCAGCATTGGCGTGTTCTGTACCAGGGCGGTGTTCCACTGTGAAGTCCATCCCCTGTAGGAAAATGGACCACCTCAACAGCTTTGGATTCTCTCCCCTCATCTGCATCAGCCATCTGAGGGGCATGTGGTCGGTCTGAACCCGGAAGGGAGTCCCAAACAAGTATGGTCTCAACTTCTTCAGTGCCCAGACCACAGCAAATGCCTCGCGCTCAATTGCACTCCGCCTCTGTTCCCGTGGATGTAACCTCCTACTAATGAAGGCTACAGGTTGGTCTAGGACCTCCTCATTCATCTGTGAAAGTACAGCCCCCACACCATGCTCTGAAGCATCTGTCTGCACAATGAATTCCTTTGAGAAGTTGGGCGCCTGAAGCACGGGCGCCGTGCACATGGCAGTCTTCAGGGCATCAAAAGCTTTGACAGGTGTCAGCCCAGTTCACTTTCTTGGGCTGCTTCCTGGAAGTCAGCTCTGTCAAGGGTGCAACAATGCTGCCATACCCCTTGACAAACCTCCTGTAGTACCCTGTGAGTCCTAAAAAGGCTCTCACCTCTGTCTGGGTCTTGGGGGGTTCCCAAACCAGGATGGTATCAATTTTGGGCTGTAGGGGCACCACCTGGCCGCTCCCAACCTGGTATCCCAAGTACACCACGGAACCCTGCCCGATCTGGCACTTACTCGCCTTGATCGTGAGGCCTCCCCTCTGCAGTGCCATCAACACTTGCAAGAGGTGGCGCATATGTTCTTCCCAAATGGCGCTGAACACTGCGATTTCATCCAGGTAGGCAGCACTAAAATCTTCCAGTCCAGCCAACACCTGGTTGACCAACCTCTGAAAGGTGGCAGGGGCATTCTTCATCCCAAAGGGCATAACCCGGAATTGGTAGTGCCCATCTGGTGTGGAGAATGCGGTCCTCTCTTTTGCCCCATCAGTTAAGGCGATCTGCCAGTACCCAGAATTTAAGTCAAACGTACTGAGGTACCGGGCAGCCCCTAACCAATCAATGAGCTCATCAGCTCGGGGGATGGGGTGCGCGTCAGTCCTGGTGACTGAATTGAGTCCTCAGTAGTCCACACAGAACCGGAGTTCGGGAGTGGCACCAGGCGCGGCAGCCTTTGGGACCAAGACCACTGGGCTGGCCCAAGGGCTGTTAGAGGACTCAATCACCCCTAAAGCAAACATCTTGGAGACCTCCTCCTTGATGCAAGCTCTCACCCTGTCAGTCACCCGGTAAGTTTTGTGTTTTACAGGAGGACTGTCCCCAGTGTCCACATCATGGACGCACCACTCAGTGACACCGGGAGTCAGGGAGAACAGATCAGGAAACTGTCCCAACAGTTGGCGACTGTCATCATGCTGCTCAGGGGTCAGGGGGGGAGGAGAGGTTCACACCGTCCACTGACCCATCTTGCTCTGTTGCAGACAGGAGGTCAGGAAGAGGCTCAGTCTCCTCCTCCATTCCATCATCTGTCGCTAGGAGCACGCCCACTTCGGACCTCTCCAAGTGGGGCTTCAGGCGGTTTACATGCAGAACCCGCAAAGGGTTCCTAGGAGACCGCAAGTGCAGCAAGTAGGTGACATCACGCTTGCGCTCCACCACCTCAAATGGTCCAGTCCACTTATCCTGGAGGGCACAAGGCTCCATGGGGGCCATGACCCACACTTTCTGTCCAGGCTGAAACTCGATCAGAGTGGCATTCTGATCATACCACCGTTTCATCTCCTCCTGGCTGGCTTCCAGATTCGCCTGAGCTAGTTGTCTGAAACGCCGTGTTTGGTTTCTGAAGGCCAGCATGTAGCTATATACATCCTGGGGAGGTTTACTGGGAGCTTTCTCCCAGTCTTCCTTTACCAAACTCAGAGGTCCTCTTACAGGGTGACCATACAGCAGTTCAAAGGGACTGAACCCTAAGGACTTCTGTGGCACCTCTCTGTAAGCAAACAGAAGGCATGGCAAGAGGACGTCCCACTTACACCTTATAGGTTCCTCAAGACCCATAATCATGCCCTTTAGGGTCCGGTTGAATCTCTCAACCAGCCCATTACCTTGTGGGTGGTAAGGAGTGGTGAACTTGTAGGTAACACCGCACTCCTGCCACAGGGACTTCATATACTTCAATATGAAGTTGGTACCACGGTCTGACACCACCTCTCTGGGGAACCCCACATGGGAGAAAATCCCAATCAATGCACGTCCCACCACGGGGGCCGTCACAGTCCTGAGAGGGATGGCTTCCGGGTACCGGGTGGCATGGTCCACCAAGACCAGGATGAACCTGTTGCCCATGGCTGTCTTGGGATCCAGAGGCCCCACAATGTCAATGCCCACCCTTTCAAAGGGGGTGCTGACCACAGGGAACAGTTGGAGAGGAGCCTTGTGCTTCCTCCCACTCTTACCACTTGCCTGGCAAGTCTGACAGGTCCTGCAATGAGTATCTGAACTCTTGCGCATTTGGGGCCAATAAAAGTGGGTGACAAGCCGTTCAAAGGTCTTGTCTTGCCCCAAATGTCCTGCTAAAGGCACCTCATGAGCCAGACCCAGTAGGAAGGCTCTGAGGCGCTGGGGTACCACCAGCACATGGGCTGACCCAGACTCAGCAACCTTAGGCTCGCTATACAGGAGACCATTCTCCCAGTAGATCTAATGTGATCCAGACTGATCATCTGCTGCCTGGTTTGTGGCCTGTTGCCGCAAACCCACAAGAGAAGGGCACTTCTTCTGCTCCTCGCAGAACTCTTTCCTGGAGGGTCCTCCTTCCTGCTGCCAATGGGTCAGCTTAGGCAGGTCCCCCAGTTCAGCTACTGATTCCCCTGTAGGTTCCAGGGCATCCCCCTCAAGGTCTGCCTCCTCCTGGACCGTGGGAACTTCGGGGGCTGGTTTCCCACACCCCCTGCCTCTTCTCTTTAAGGCAGGCACCTGGGCCACTCTTTCAGTCTCCAGGTCCTCTTGAATACCCTTACTGGCTGCCATGGACCGAGTGGTCACACATGCCCACTCAGGCAGACCCAACATCTCCAAATGAGACCTTCTCTCCACCTTAGCCCAAGGGGAGCTTTCCAAATCATTGCCTAGCAGACAGTTAACAGGCACGGCTGGCCTCACAGCTACTTGAAAGGTACCTGAGACCCCCCCCCACTCAAAGGGAACCTGGGCCACCTTACAGTGGCTCTCTGAGTTGTCAGCGGCAACTACAGGGTAAGATGCATGGGGGATCACCTGCTCTTCAGACACCAGCCGACAACTGACAGCTGTCACACTGGCTCAGGTGTCTCTCAGAGCCTCCACCCTATGGCTATTGATGGTCACCCACTGCCTGTATTTCTTAGTGTTATCAGGCAGCTGGGTCCTAGGGACCATCTCACTGTCTCCTAAAGAGACCAGGGACATCTCTGCAGGACCCCACCCACCTTGGGCACCCAACTCCTCCCCCAGGGCTACACTAGCCATCTGCCGGGGCGGTACACCAGTGGGTGCTGCCTTTGCTTTCATGGGACACGTACGATCCCAGAAGCAGTGGCCCACCTGACCGCAAGTGTAAAATGTCCTGGGCCACTTTTGAACAGGCTTATCTGTCGGGGCCCCTGACTTCTTCTCAGGGGGAGGCTGGGAACCCTTCCCTTGGTTCCCTTGGGAATCACTTTGGGGCCCTTTCTGGATCTCCCTCTGTTTACCCTTGTCTCCCCCCACTCTTCTGCTGGGGACCCTGCCCACCTTTGGTGAAGTCTCCCACATGACCCTTGTGGACCCGGGTACTAACCCAGTGGTCCGCCTCCTCAGCAAGCTTCCTAGGGGTAGTCCGCTTGCTATCAATCAGGTTACAATTACTGGACAAGTGCTCCCATGCAATCAAATAATAGAGCGCTTCAAAATCATTCACTTTGCTACCCTTCACCCAACCATCCAATGCTCTGCAAAAAAAAAGACACATATTCCACCCAAGTACTTGACTCCAGTTTCTTACAATTTCTAAGCCTTTGTCTATGAAGCTCTGGGGTTAACCCATACCTGGTCCTTAAGGCTTCCTTCATGCGGGCATAGGAATTCTGGTCCTCAGAGGGCAAGATTAACAAGGTATCCCGCCCTTCACTGAGAAAGCGCCCCCACAACCCCGCTCCCCAATCCTTCTCAGGGACCCGGTGGGAGGACATGGCCACTTCTTATGCCTTAAACCATTGACCAATATATTCATGCCTATGGAACTCCTTAATTACATCTTTGGGTATATAGACTCTTGTTTCTACAGGCACTGATGGTGCGCTGCCACCAGAGGGAGTAATCTCTAAGCTCTTCGCTTTCAGCTCAAACTCCCTCAACATTCTCTCATGCTCTAAATACATTCTCTTTTCTTCCAAGGCTAACTTATTTTCTAATTCCATCTGACCACCCATTTTGAGCTTGGCTAGCTCCATCTTATGCATCCTATCCCTCTCTCTGTCCTCCAGCTCTCCTGGGGACAGGCCCTTTGAAGAAACACTGCTGCCTGCCTGGAAGGAGGTTTCTCCCTGGTCAGGCCCAATGGCCCATCTAGCTGCCCATCTGTATTCTCTGCCTCCTCCCTAGACTCTTCAGGATGCTCAGGAGTATTTCTAGCTTCCAGCCAGGCCTTCAGCGCTTTTTGGAACTCCTCCTTCTTGGTGATGCCTTTCCCAGAGATTTTAAATCTTTTACAGAGGGTTTTAAGCTGTGGCACAGTGTAGGTATCAACCCTCTCTTCTTCAAATTGTAGATCCATAGATGCGTTGGATGCTGCTTTGCTCATGGTAACACGGATTGGCAGTTTTTAGAAAAATAGAAGTCCCAAGGAAAACATTTCTACCAAAATGTATGTGCTCGCGTTATGGTCTGCACTCACTAGTAGTGTACACCAATCACTGTATAGGAGTCACAAATGCAAGTCCAAATCCTCACCGTTGACCACCAATGTTAGAAATGGGGGTCTCTAGTTGGCAGAGGTAGGTACCTTTGACCAAGTAGGGGCCCTTGCTTCTACTCAGGGTAAGGGGGCTACACTCCTAAAATACCCCCTGCTCACCCCCTTGGTAGCTTGGCATGAGCAGGCAGGCTTATCTCAGAGGCAGTGTGTAAAGCATTTGTGAACACATACAGTAATACAGTGAAAACACTACAAATGGACACCACACCAGTTTAGAAAAATAAGTAATCTTTATCTAGATTTAACACAAGACCAAACGACAAAAATCCACAATACAGTAAAAAAATATGACTTTCAAATGGTAGAAATAGCTTAGTTCAATGTAGATGGTAAATGCGACACTTTACTCTCAAAGTACCTTGGATGCGTAACGCAATATAAACAAAAGGGTTGCAGGGAAGGCGATGCGTCAGTTCCTTGCTTTGTGGGAGGCGGCACACCTGTTCCTTACTGCAGCGCAGGGGAGGCGATGCGTCTGTTCCTTACCGGAGAGGAGTGCGTCTGTTTCTTACTGCATCCTGGTTATGATGCGACACGATGGCGCCTCGATGCGATGATCCGGTGCGATGCAACAAAATGGCGTCTTTATTGCGATGCAACAACTTGGATGCGATGCGTGCACGCCCGAGCGGCGAAATTGGTGGTTTCTTGAGCCGCGACAGGCCCTGCGATGCGCTTCCCCGGTGATGCAACGGCAACCTCTGTGGCGGCGGCACGCTTCTCCGGCGATGCGCTACTTCGGTGATGCGATGGCAAACAGCTGCGGCGGCGACACGCTTCTTCCTCGTTGCGTCGTGCTCCCAGCGACACAGTCTCTAGAGGGCCCAAAACAACAGCAGGCACCTCTCTGCAGGTAGAATTCCCAGCAAGGAAATTCAGGGGGAGCTGGGGGTGACGTCTTTGTGTCCCTGAGACTTCAGAACAGGAGGCAAGCTCAGCTTCAAGCCCTTGGAGATCTTCCTCAAGATGATTAAAGTACACACAAAGTTCCTTTTCTCCTTTCCTTGGCAAGAAGTAACCACTGCAGGCCAACCCCAAACAGTCACCAGCGCAGGGGCAGTCTCCTCCTTCAGCTTCCTTGGTTTCTCTCCTTGGTAAAGGTTTGTCTTGATTCCCAGAAGTGATCTAAAGTTCTGGTGTCTGGGCCCCAATATTATACTCCAAAATCCCTTCTTCTCTGAAGGCAGAGAGTGTCTGTACCAAGCCCAAACCAGTTCTGTCCTCCCTGGTGCAGCTTCCTGGCAGGAGGTGGAGACAGCATTGTTGAAAGCAGACCTGGCCCAGGTAGCTGAAAAGAAATCTCCTCCCCCTACTCTCTATTCTATGTAGGCTCAGGCAAGTGAAAGGAAATCTCCTCCCCCTACTCTCTATTCTATGTAGGCTCAGGCAAGTGAAAGGAAATCTCCTCCCCCTACTCTGTATTCAACCCAGGTCCTATTCAGCCTAGCCCTGACTCATCAGACTGATGGAGCCAAAGCCCTCTAAAGCCACCTGTCACTCACAAACCAGACATGTAATACACAAACCTAGCAAAGGCAAATTGGATGGTTAGGCAAGAAAATACCTACTTTCTAAAAGTGGTATTTTCAAACACAGAAAGTCAAAATCACCCACACTAAAAAGATGCACTTTAACATTCTGAGTTCAGGCATACTAAACGTTATTTTCCTATCTTGTTCCTTGGGTCAGTTATGTTTATAGGATGTTATAATCAAACTGCCCATTCTGGCCTATGGGAACAGATAGCCTTGCAATAGTGAAAAACGAAATTGGCAGTATTTCACTATCAGGACATGCCACACACACCAGGGCATGTCCTACCTTTCACATACAATGCACCCTGCCCATAGGGTTACCTTGGCCCTACCTTAGGGGTGACTAACATGCAGAAAAGGGAAGGTTTTAGGGACTGACAAGTCGGTGCACTTGCCAAGTCGATATGGCAGTCCCAGACTGCACACAGGCTCTGCAATGGCAGTCCTGAGCCATATTTTACAAGCTGCTTCTGTGGGTGGCACAATCAGTGCTGCAAGCCCCCCAGCAGCATTTAATTTACTGGCCCTGG
The DNA here is from genome assembly GCA_963921515.1 of Calotriton arnoldi. Lineage (NCBI taxonomy): Eukaryota > Metazoa > Chordata > Amphibia > Caudata > Salamandridae > Calotriton > Calotriton arnoldi. Next base: position 1,067,170 of record CAWUFW010005619.1, on the reverse strand, counting down.
GCACTAATGGTGCACTGTACTACGGTCTGACAAGTAAATCAAATAAGCCAATCATGGAGTCACTAATCCATTACAACAATTTACAATAGGGAGCACTTGCACTTTGGCACTGAACAGCAGTGGCAAAGTGCCCAAAGCATCTAGACCAGCAAAACTTAGGAGGCGACAGTGAAAAAATGGAAGGGAGACCCACGCCAATGGTGCCAGGTCTAACACTGAGATTAACATAAGCATTCCATCCATCACTTTTTGTATACTTCTGTATGTTGCCCTAAGTGGAATGGGTACGCCCAGATGTAGATTCTAGAACACTGTCACTGGAACCAAGATATATGCAGCTGATGAGCCCATAACAAGGGCGCAATCAGTACTGCATTGCTTGTGCTCTGGTTCAGGGAGAACCTGTCTTGGCAGTTCAAGCTAAACGGTTCCCATTGGAGCAGGATCAAGATTGATTTGCATATAGTAGGATCCAAACTGAGGAGGTATGGTGTACAAAATACCAATTGACTGGGATGTGGCCTGAGTAATTACCAGTGGCTGAGATTAATTCAAGCATTCCAACCATCACTTTTTGTATACTTCAGGAGGGCAGGAAGGCAGGCAATTTCGAGCACCTCTGTGGGGGACATTGCTCCTGAAGTTTCTTCCACTTCAAACATGGCTCCAGGTATAAAACCAGGATCCTCAGACCCACTCTTCATTTCACTTCTGGACCAGAAGAAGGAATTTCATTGGACTACCTTGCTGCCTGTGGCCTGCTGTGTGCTTCAGAGAACTGAGCTGCTGCACCAAGAGAGCTGCCTGCTGCCTGAAACTTACCTTATTCTCTCAGAGGATTATTCTGCTGCTGGAGACCTGCTTTCCTGCTTAAACCCAAGACTTGCAGAGTGACTCCAAAGGCTTGTTGACTGGCCTCCTGATCAGAGCCTCAGTGACAGAAGAGGCTCAAACCATCTTGAACCCGCACCTCGACCCATCCTGAGAAAGTCCTAACCCTTTAAGTGGTGCTCTCCAGTCCTGGATCCTTGGAGGTGGTGCTAAATGTGCCCTGATAGTCCAAATCCAAAAGTTAGGATTTGGAACATTTTCTGCCAAAAACTACTTTGAGAACCAAGAGGGAACCCAGGCCTACCTGCTCGCTGATCCACCCAAGGTGCATTGCTGGTCGGCTTGACTTCATTGCAGTTCCCGCTACATTATTTTCCCTGCAGCAAATCCTTTTCAGCGCCTCTTCACAGAAGGGGTATTCGTCCTGGTGGAGTCTTTGTCAGCTACAGCCTGCAGCTTCATCCTGCTACAAATGTTTGACCTTCATAAAAAAACATAGAAATCTTCACTACGACTTCATCTAGTGACTCCCCGATAACGAAGCCTCCTCAAAAAATGTCAGCTGCTTTGCCCTACTGACCTTAACCTGCTCAGATATTTTCTTTAAAAATTCTTCTCCAAGTCCTAAGGTAAGCAGAGACTGGTGTCCAATCCACTTTGTGGATTCCAAATGTGCTCCATCATGGTCGACTATAACTTACAACTTTGCCTCGGTCTCACGCAAATAAATGCCCATGGTTGTCGCTTGATCTTTTAGGAACTATTTTTCACTTTAAACTTTTAAAATACATAACTCTGGTTCTACCAATTGGATCCTGAAGTATACAGCCACACAACGAGGCCGCCATGGACCGACCACCACTGCGTACACTTCGCCATCAACAAACCCAAGGCACCCAAACCAGCCCCACGCCCACCTCGAAGGAACTGGAGCAAGGTTACCGACGAGCAACTTAACTCCACCCTCACCCAAGACATCCACACCTGGGCACCCGACGCAAACGACGCAGCCAGAGAACTCCACACCTGGATCTCCAACTGCGCAGACGAGCTCGCCCCGCTACGTAACCCCGACAGACAACGCCCCAGGAAAGCCGCCTGGTTCACCACCGCTCTCCAAGAAGCCAGACGCACCTGCAGATGCCTGGAGAAGAATTGGAGAAACATCAAGACAACCGAAAACCACACCACCTACAAGGACGCCATGACGGACTACCACAACCAGATCAGAGCCACCAAGAGGAACTTCATCCACAACAAAATCCTGGCCAACTCCAAGGAACTTTTCAGTGTCATTCAAGAATTCACCAACCCACGCAGCGAAGCCACATACATCACCCCATCCCAAGACCTATGCGACAAGCTTGGAACCTATTTCCACCTCAAGATCAGAAACCTCTACAACAACTTCATCGACCATCCAACAGGTGCCACAGACGGCCCCCCGCCCCCCAGAAACACCAGCCAGCCCACCATCTTCAACTGGACACGGATCACAGCCGAAGACACCGCCTTGACCATGAAAAGCATCCACTCGGGGGGCCCCCACCGACCCCTGCCCCCCTCACATCTACCACAGAGCCACAGCCGCCATCACACCCGAACTACAATGCACCATCCATACCACCTTCAAAACAGGCACCTTCCAAGACGACTGGAAGCGCGCAGAAGTCAGACCCCTGCTCAAGAAGCCCACAGCTGACCCCACCGACCTCAAGAACTACCGGCCCATCTCGCTCCTCCCCTTCGCAGCTAAAGTTGCAGAGAAAACAGTCAACAGGAAACTGACACGATTCATTGAAGAGAACGCCATCCTCGACCCGTCCCAATCCGGATTCCGAAGCAACCACAGCACAGAGACCGCCCTACTCGACGCCACAGAGGACATCCGCACCCTCCTGGACCAAGGCCACTCCGCAGCCCTCATCCTACTCAACCTGTCAGCGGCCTTCAACACCATCTCCCACCACACACTAGTCGCCAGACTACACGACGCAGGCATACAAGGAACAGCCCTGGACTGGATCCGATCATTCCTCACCGGAAGAAGCCAAAGGATCAGACGCCCACCCTTCCTCTCCGACCCCACGAAAATCACCTGCGGAGTACCACAGGGTTCATCACTGAGCCCCACCTTCTTCAACATCTACATGGCCCCACTTGCAGCCATCGTCCGACTACACGACCTCAACATCGTATCCTATGCCGTCGACACCCAGCTCATCCTCTCCCTCACCAAAGACCCCACCACTGCCAAACTCAGCTTCCAGAAAGGAATGCAAGACGTTGCAGTCTGGATGACCAACAGCTGCCTGAAGCTCAACGCCGAGAAGACAGAAGTCCTCGTCCTCGGTACCACCCCTTCTGCATGGGACAGCACCTGGTGGCCGACCGCCCTCTGAAGCCCACCTACCCCCTCAGACCACGCCAAGAACCTCGGCATCGTACTCGACTCACCACTCACCATGAACCGACAGGTCAACACCGTCACCTCCAGCTGCTTCAACATCCTCCGCAGGACCTTCAAGTGGATCCCCAATGAGTCAAGGAAGACAGTCACCCACGCACTCATCACCAGCAGACTGGACTATGGAAACGCACTGTACGCCGGCATCAACAAGTCCCTACTCCACAAACTCCAGACAATACAGAACACCGCCGCCTGACTCGTCCTCGGCATCCCCCGACACAAACACATCAGCCAACACCTACGAAGTCTCCACTGGCTCCCGGTAGAGAAAAGAGTCACTTTCAAAATCCTCACTCACGCCTACAAATGCCTACACAACAACAGACCCAAATACCTCAACGACAGAATCAACTTCCACGTACCCAAAAGAAACCTCTGATCTTCCAACCTCGCACTGGCCGAAACCCCGCGTAGCCACAGAGCCAGAGCAGGCAGAAGATCCTTCTCTCACGTTGCAGCCAAGACCTGGAACGAGCTACCGGCAGACATCAGACGCGCCCCCTCCCTGAACACCTTCAGGAAGACCCTCGAGATCTGGCTCTTCGGCTAAACAGATCTGCGCCCCTCCCCCCCTCTCAGCGCCTTGAGACCCTCACGGGTGAGTAGCGCGCTTACAATTTCCGGATTGATTGATTTTTGTAATTTTGGTGTCAAATAATTTATTAAAATTTACTCTAATTATCGGAGTAGTGTAAAATGTGTCGTGTTGTGTTTTCACTTTATTACCGTTTAAGTAAAGCATAAATTCTTTACACATTGCCTCCAAGTTAAGCCTGACTGCTGTTGTGCAAAGCTACCAGAGGGTTAATGAGAAATTGGGTTGTTGGTTGAAGGAGTGTGAGCCCTCTTAAGAAACACCCCCAATCCCTGTCAGGGTGAACCATAAAAGTAATTAATTCAACCTGTGATTAACCCTCTGGTACCTTGGTCCAGGTAGGTCCTAGCCTGGGATGAAGGAAGCAGGTCCTCTCCTCCTTCTTAGATAGCAGGGCAGGCATCAGGAAGCAGGGCAGTCCTCTGCCAGCAGGGCAGTCCTTCTGCAGCATACACAAATCCAGGAGTGCACTGAAGAGTGGGTCTTAATTTTTATACCTGGTGCCCCCTTTGGAGAAGATTCTGGAGCCCCCCCACCATAGAAGTGCCTGGAATTTCCTGCCTCCCTGTCCTGGTCCCAGTCCGTCTGGGGCTAATTGGCTAGTGTAAAATTCTTTCTGAGTGTTTTGGGTCAGCACCTTTGAAGTACAAGTGTGGTAAGTGACAGCTGAGCCCCCCCATCCTGACTTGGATAGCCAATACTGTCAACATCCTGTCCCTTTATTGTGTGGCTGTCTGGGAGGAATACAGAATGGCAAACTGCCCACCACACCCAAGCATGTGATCCAGGATACAGACTGCAGGCATCAAATTGTTAGGACAAGAAAAAGCCAATTTGCTAAATGTGGCCTTTTCAGACGTGTGATTTAAAATCGGACTTTACCATTAAAGAGGGTTTTAAATTACAAATATCTAGTGACCAAACTCGGCATTCTTACCTACTCTCACTCAAACGTCATCATTTATTTAACTACACAGGTAACCTGATGTTATCCTATGTGAGAAGTAGGCCTTATAATAGTGAAAAACTAACTGCTTTAAGAGTTTGTCACTGCCAGACTTGCAAAACTTAAAAGTAGATGTCCAACTTTTTAAATATACTGCACCCTGTCCTATGGGCTGTTTAGGGCTTACCATATGCGTGACTTATATGTATTAAAAAGGAAGGTTTAGACCTGCCAAAAGGTTTATTTTGCCAGGTCGTTATGGCAGTTTAAAACTGCACATATAGGCTGCAAAGGCAGGCTTGATACATGTTTAAAGGGCTACGTAAGTGGTGGCACGAGTGATGTAGGTCCACTAGTAGCATTTAAATTACAGGGCCTAAATACACGTAGTACCACGTGAATAGGGATTTATAAATAAATTAAATATGTCAATTGGGTGTAAGCCAATTTCATCATGTTTAAAGTAGAGAGCACAAGCACTTTATCACTGGTTAGTAGTGGTAAAGTGCACAGAGTCATAAAAGCCAACAAAAACAGGTTCAGAAAACAGGAGGGTTAAGGCAAACCGTTTGGGGATGACCCAACAGAGAGGGCCAAGTCCAACAACAAAGCACATGTTAATTTACTGACTTTTTGTAGTTCACCCTGACAAGAATTGTGGCTCTTGCTTGAGTAGGGTCATCCCCATCAACCAAAAAACCCAATTCCTCACAGAAAGAATACAACCTTCAAAGTGAGGTATATGATAGGTCGGTGATATTGCTTCCTATGACATCACACCACATGGCGCCATTGCACATTGCTTAGGTCTACTGTGCAAATTGAAACCTAAGTACATGTGCTTATTAAGGAGATGTTCCCAGAAGTCAACCATTGTTAGGTAAAACCATACCAATTTATATTTGCATACCAAACATCAGAAAGTAATTTGTTTGCAGGAATTCAGGTGATATATGCTATTTTCTAATCCACTATTACTAAGTTTATTGATCACAGAATGATAAAAGTCAAACCCTGCCGAGTTGGGATTCAAACCTGCAATCTACAAGGTTTTCAGTGGGCCTTCCACTCACAGGGAAAGTTTCAGAGGTGGGCTAAGGAACATCAAGCGACCTGAAGGAATGTTATTCGAACGAAGCAAAGATGCAGTGAAGTGGGACTGCGTCTGTGAGAGGCTGGTGATTGTGTGTAATGTCCCTGGGAAAACAAAGTGCAGCACAGAAGGTGCACTGTGGAGTATATTAATTTTTAGAGTTGCAAATAAGAAGGGATATACATTCATATAGTGAAGGGGCCCTAAACTTGCTGAAGATTGGTCCCATAGACTTTACAGCAGCGAGCACATCCGGCATTTTCCGGATTGAGCTTTATGGCCAATCTGCCTCTTGTTATCTTGCCTGTTGCATTGGAGCGTGCAGACCCATGATGGTCAATAGACTAAATTGTCCGACTCAGCTTCCCCAATTGGGTACATCTTGTAATTTTAGGAACAGTGCTGTACTACTCTGAGACTTAAAACATTTATCTTTCAATGCAGGGAGTCTTTGAAAACAGGATGATTTACAATATCAGCCTCTAAACAAAAGCTGAACATTTTCAAATAGATGCAGTGGGGACATCCTTTTCCACATATAAGGGAGAGAGAATAAAAAAAAAATCAGGATTCATTAGAAATTATATTCAACCATTTTCTATAATATTGTCGAAATCTATTTAAGGAAACTGGAATTCCTAATCTGACTCCCCCTAACTGATCGTCTTAAATACACACAATTTGAGGACAGTCAGTCATTTTCCTTGCGTGGTGTGCGATCTTCTAACTACTCTTTGTTTGCAATTTTTATGCAAATTGCCCAAGCACATCAATTTCTTATCTAACGGTGTAAACGGCACATGCAAGCAGTGCTGTCTGTACTGATCTTGGGAGCGCTATTTCTTTTTTTTTATCGGCATCTATTTGTCATGCTCTTCTGCAGCAGGCCTCAAATTTATATGGTTCCTGAAGATTTAACTCATTCTCTTTTTAATCCACTGTCTGTCAAACGTGGAGATTTAAGACAGGATACTGTGGTGTTCGGCTCAGAATAATAAAAATAAGAACTGAAGAAAACAACCTACCCTTGTAAGGCCGTTCTCTCACGATTCATTGTCACAGGCAAAAGCTCAAGGTTAACCCTTTAGCTGCTGAAGCTGCGGATATTATAAACCAGAAAAAAAAATGTTCAGGACCAATTAGATTATATTCTCTCTTTTCCTAATTGAGTGCAAGCCAATGTTATAGCATTTATTTGTTTATCTCCTTATTTGTTTGCTTTTCACTTGTTTGTGTATGTACATTTTTTATAGCACAACATAAGAAATGTCAGCATATTTTCGAGAGAGCAAGTTGAGAAAGATCCCTCTTACATTATTCATATAAGTTGACATAATAACAACTGAGATAGGAACCATAACTGAATTGGAGATAAAACATGCATAATTGATTGTAACTGCATTTATCTGATGAACATAAAAAGGAGAAAGCTGAAAGTACTGACAGCAGAGGAAGTAAACTGAAACAGAGCCGGAGAACAAGGAAGGGGATAGAGTATGGATGAACCAGGGGGGCTTACGATCGAGGGCAGTAAGAGAGAGTAAACAGGGGAAGAGTAGAGAAGGAAATACTCAGGGGCAAGAACATGCTGAAAAGGAAGGGGGAACAGGTTTGAGGCATCGATCATAACCGGTGACCCATCTGCATAGCTATACACCTGCAGCCTAAAAAGCCTATTAGGGAGAAACAGAGAATGTAAGTATGCATGAAGATCTCAATGTAGACCCCTGTGGCAAACTGTGTTGCAAAGAAATAAAAAAGGTCTAAAGTGAGGGGAGGTTTACTCTAGAGGGGCAATCTTTATATAGGACTGACACGAGCTCAGAACTTTGACTTCCACCTCCAGGTTTGCTAAATTCTCAGCCAACATTGAGCGAGTCACAATGCGAAATGCGATGGACAGAGCCAGCAGGAACATGTGGATGATGCGGCTGTGTTTCATCTCTGGATAGATGCAGATGGGCAAAAATTAATTAATTGTGCTTTTCTGGTCTAGATCCAACCTGTCAATGATCTAGAAAATCATTAGATTCAATGTATGGCATTGTGTGTGTGCCATTACAGATGCTTGAAAATAGTGTGACGTTGGAGCAGCTGGAAGGGACTAAACTAGGCATGGGTGAATAAAGGCTCTTTTCTAGCAAATTACAGTGCTCCATCCATGAGGGGCTGAAAAGTACAGGTCAACTTGTATTTTACATCTGGAGCTCTTTATGTCAGCTTTGTAAACAATACAAGTGGCAGATATCAAGTGCTGAATGTTTGCTCATCCTTACTGTTGAAGAAAACAAATCCATCGTGTTTTTTGGAAAATATCTAGTGCAGTAGCGGTCCGTGGTAGGAGTGCCGGCCGGGCGGTGACGTGGGGCGGGGGAGGGTGGGGGGTAGTAAACCACGGATTACGGCCGAATACAGGTAAGTAAACATTTAAATCAATGAAATGAATTTCGTTGGCGCACTGCATCGCATTTGGCGATGCAGCACTCACAACGAAATTCGTTTTATTTATTTAAATGTTCACTTACCTGTATTCGGCCGTAATCCGTGGTTTACTACCCCCACCCTGCCCCTCCCCCACCCCACGTCACCGCCCGGCCGGCACTCCTACCACGGACCGCTACTGATCTAGTGAGACTAAATTGTTTGATGCCATCTCCCTAACTAAAGACTTTGAGGGTCATTAGACCCTGATGAGCAGTCTATCTGCACAGCAAGGAGGCAGAGGCTTTGATTATCTGATCACCCCATTGTTGTAATTTGGCAGCATTTAAGTTAAGCATTAACTGAAGACAGCCTGTATTTAGAGGCTAAATTGTCCGCTTTGTGGAATCCATTTTGTATTTCTGGCAGCCATTTTGGCTGCCATGTGCTACCATGTGCTCGCCATGTGCTCTGTCCTACCTTCCTGTCAACTGCTCTTGAAATCTGCCTAGAGACAAGTTATATTTAGTTCCTCTTGCTTTGCACATGCTCAGTTGAGCTTGAGGCTGTTCCGAGTTTATAAATGTCAGGATGTGTCTACTAAAAGTAGAAACTGTTAGCTCCACCCACTTGTCGACTGTGCATTCTCTGTATGACCTTATATGTACCTAAAACCAGCATTTGTGTTAGTACCGCCTTCATTTGAGCCCCTGTGTGGGTATAAAAGGACCAGGATCCTTCCATTCAGTGTGCTACTTCATGCATTACTGAAGGGTGATGTGCGAATGTTAGCTCCACCTCATGAGGTTTAATAAACTCTGTCTTTTCTATTCCAGTTTCTATTGCCAACTTCTTCCTAAGTGTCTGAGGACTCTGTGCAGAGAAGGGAGAACCCCTAAGCACTGGTAGGCCTTGCTGAGGCTCACTACAACAAATTGGCGCTTCCAACGTGGGACTCATCAACGACTCGGATGCCCGAAGGACTGGTCGCGACGAAGGATTGGAATCTCGCTTTTGGACGCGATCGCTGCCTGAGGAGACCAGAGTCTTGGCATCCACGGCGTTTTTCCTTTCTTTCTGATCTGACCATCCCGGCGCCGGTCCTTGACTGAGATCTCTTCTGTTGATTCACCGTGCAGTGACCATTTGGTCGATTTGAGAACTTGGCAGTTGGAACCTGGACACCATTTGATTGGTAAGAGCCGTTTTGCGGCACTTGCTGTTGGTTTGATGCCTTTGACTGGTAAGGTAGTTTTAGTAACACTTACTGTGGCTTTGTTTGTATGATTGGCCAATTTTGGAATCTGTTTTGTAATTATATATGTATTGCAATACATATAGGCAGGTAATGAGGAGAATTTTCTCTATTTAAAATTGTTTGAACAGCGCAACGTACGAAGAGTACCTTAAGCGCTACTTTGATTATAATACTGCATATTTTGCACTATTTTTTGGCATGCCTGTTTTCAGCACACTTTGTAGGATGTGTTGCTTTTGTAGTGGTACCAATTTGAGACTTGACGTAGCTATCAACCAGCTCTCCCGGAGGGGACGCCTAATAGGGATATGTATATTAAGTATGGTATTTCTTCTATAATGTACTGCACGTTATGGAACAAATATACTAGTAAAGATCCTGAGTTGCGTTGGCCTATGTATGGGTCATTTGATTTGCGAAAAATTCAGTATGTGGAACAATGTATGTTTAAACGAAAGACTAGGCAAGATATGTTTGATTGTGTGCGAATGTGGGAGAAAGAAGTGCGTGAGCGAATGAAGCGTGAGCAAGCCTTGATTGACAAAGAACAGCGAAAGACCATTTATGCGAAAGCATTAGAGTTAAAAAACAAGGAGATGAGAGAAATTAAAGAGAGGGAAGATAGGGAACGCCATTTACAGGTGACTGGCCAATACGCTGTTAGGCAGCCCTTTATCCTATCCTTAATAAACCACAAGATGATTTCTTGTTATTAGATCGTTCTCCACCTCCGTATATTTTTTCTTCTGCTCCTCATGAGTCAGATGAGGACTCTTTTTCAGACCAGGACAAAGCTCGAGAAACTCGCTCCATGCTATCTGCTGAGCGTGCATCTGACCTTAGATCTACTGCGCGTAAAGCCGTCCGTAGTACTACCACTGCTTCTGAACTTTTAGATAGTATAAAAGGATGGCAGGAAAGGGAGCAAATATATTTTACCGATACATTTGCTGCAGAGGTTATTGAACAATTTAGGAAGTATTCGGTAGAAGTGGAGCCCAATGATGTAGCAGCTGATTGTAAACAATTACGTGACGGTCTTTTTGTCTTCTCCCAGGTGGCTGACACGATCAGACGCTTGGTTAAACTGCGTGTTGAAGCAGCCCGTTTACGTAGAGGAGAAAAAGGCAGCAGAAACAGCTGCACTAGCATCTCAGATCAGCATGGCACAAACTTCTACTCCTGAAACAGATAAGAATGTTGTAATTCATGTGAAACCCATGCGGGAAGCCGCGCCTTTATATGTTCCTCCTAAAGGAACGGGTACAGAGGATGATAAGACTTCTCTAATGCGAAAGGGTACTTTATTTATAATTGGGTTTACACTCCTTGGAATAGAGCAGATGTTATGGCCCTTAAAAATGCATTGCCTGACCCGCGAAAGAATCCAGCAGCCTTTTATGAGGAAGTTGAGGGTGCAATCAGCTCTTGTACTATGACTCTGTCTGATATTGATTTGTTTTTTGGATTAATATTACCACCTGATATGTGGAGAACTGTGCGCAAAATAGATGATAATGCGACATTTGGAGCATTGTGGAAAGATTTAGAGCGGTTAGATGAAGATAGAGAACCTGCACAGAAACCGTGTCAGTTACTTTTAAATCTTCCGGCAGCTATATTAGTTAAGTTAAAGACGATCATTCCCCCTAAAAAGATAGATTGGACAGTGCTAGCGTCTTGCAAGCAAAAGGTAGATGAATCAGTTTCTGACTTCTTCACACGCTTTGAAGAAGCATTTCACGATTTTAGTGGCCAGTCATTGACAGATGACACGGGTAGGCATCTGTTTGTCGATAAATATGTCGCAAACCTTTTGCCAGGAATAGCTAGTCGCTTAAAGGCCAGTGAGAGTTCATGGACTACATCTTCTCCGGTTTCTCTTTTAACTATGGCCCAGTATTATGAGCGGCAAGAATTAGAAGCCAAAGGTAATGAGGACAAAAAGTCTAAAGAGTTGAAAACAAAGGTTATGTTGGCTCAAGCTTATGGTCCGCCTTCTAGAGATAATGATAGAGGTGGACGTGGATCTTATGGTTCGTCCTTTCCTTCCTCTGCCCGTTCGAATTTGTCTGTTGATCAGTGTGCGTACTGCAAAAAATTTGGACATTGGCTTTCTGATTGTCCAGTGCTGCGTGCTCAGCAGAATCTACGTGGTCGGGGACAAATGAGAAATCGTTCAGGATATCAAGGGCCTAGAGGAAGCGCGAATGATCGTGCTCGGTTTGATGCTAATACACGTGGGCAGAATGGGTTTAACACTTTTGATAGAAGGAACCAATATCAAATGTCTGACTATGTGCCCTCTGATTTTCAAGATTCTGCTTATGCATAGGATTGCCTAGGATGGGGTAAGGAATCAATTGAAGTTCCAGTAGATCAGAGGGGTCCCTATGTTACAGCACATGGTTTGGGTTCTACTGATCAGTTTCTGGTTGATACAGGAGCTACTCGTAGCGCCTTGTCTAAACAATTGGTTCCAAGGGCTCCCTGTCTGGCTTAACCATTACATCGATAGGTTTCGATGGAACACCTTCCCTTAGCCCATTGTCACAACCACTTGCATTCAATGTTGATAAGTTTACTGCTCCATGTCCGTTTTTGCTTTCTCCAAACACACCAGACAATATTGTGGGTCTTGATATGCTTAAATATTTCAGGGCTACGATAAGGTGTTCTCCGGAAGGAGTACGGGTTATTTTGAATGACAACTACCCTATGATTGAGAGATCTTGTATTGTTAAAGAGGACATTGCACTAGCCTCACTCCCTAGTACTTTGTGGGCTACTTCGGATACTGATGTAGGGCAAATGGTTATTCCACCAGTACATATTAGTGTCAAAGAGGGCGCTTTATTGCCAAGACTGCCTCAGTATAAAATTTCTCGAGAAGGAGAAGAAGCACTCACATGTATTGTACATGATTTAATTAAGGTGGGGGTTGTGGAAGAAGTTCCTTACAATATTTGCAATAGTCCGATTCTTCCCATTTTGAAAAAAGATACTGACACTAGGATTTATAGATTTATTATCGATTTGAGAGAAGTCAACAAGATTGTAGTACCACAGTACCCTGTAGTCTCTGACATAACGACATTGCTTACCCTGGTCCCTCCAACAGCAACTACATTTTCTGTAATTGATCTGAAGAATGCTTTCTTCTCGATTCCTATTCATCCTGATAGCCGATATTTGTTCGGTTTCACTTTGAATAATAGATCATACAGATTTTGTAGAGTTCCTCAAGGCTATACTGAGAGTCCTAGTATTTACAGTCAAGCATTGAAGAGACAGCTTGATTCCTTTACCTTGCCTAAAGGAGTGGCTCTCATACAATATGTCGATGACATCTTGTTGGCAGCCGATACACCTGAGCAGTGTGAGAAATGCACTTTGTCTTTGCTTTCTTTTCTTGCTACACACCACCATAAAGTATCACGAAAGAAATTGCAATATTGTAGACCGAAGGTGACCTATTTAGGACACCTTCTGTCTAAGGAGGGCCGTGCACTGACACCAGATCGCATTCAAGCAATTTTAGACACCCCAGTACCTTCCACGCAGAAAGATGTCCGTGCATTCATTGGTCTGACTTCGTTTTGCAGGCAATGGATATTGGGTTTTTCACACATTGTTAAACCCTTGCTAGCACTTTTGACTAAAAACACTCCGATCCCCCTTCCATGGACAGATGAATGTCAAAATGCTTTTTGTCAGTTGAGACAAGCTCTTTGCTCTGCACCAGTGTTAGGCACACCAGATTACACGAAGGCTTTTACACTCTATGTACATGAGAAAGAAGGATGTGCATTGTCAGTTTTAGTACAGACACACGGGGACAAACAGCGTCCTTGTGCATACCTTTCTGCAGTTCTTGACCCGGTTGCTCGTGCATTGCCTGGGTGTTTCCGTTCAGTTGCAGCGACGGCTGTGTCCATACGTCAGAGTGAAGGGATAGTTTTGTCACACAAACTGTTGGTGCTAGTACCCCATGCAGTAGATGCCCTTTTGAATCAGACTAAGACTCAGCACTTAACTAGTGCTCGTTTGACAGGATACGAATTGACACTGCTAGCACCTCATATTACCTTGAAAAGATGTGCGACACTGAACCCAGCCACTTTGTTGCCATATCCTGCGACTCAGTCTCAGTCAAAGGAGCCTCACGATTGTATATTCCTTACTGAGGAACAGACAAAGGGTCGCATTGATTTGCAAGATACGCCCCTTCCAGATGTAGATGGGGAACTGTGGGTTGATGGGTCCTGTCTGAAGTTACCAGATGGCACGACTTCAGCTGCTTATGCAATTACCACGCTTGAGACAGTAGTGGAAACAGCTCGCATACCTCAGAAGTCGGCTCAAGCAGCTGAACTAATAGCTTTGACACGAGCGTGTGAGCTTAGCACTGACTTGTGTGTGAACATTTACACGGATAGCCGCTATGCTTTTGGAGTGGTTCATGATTTTGGCCTACTCTGGAAGGAAAGAGGCTTTCTTACATCCCATGGGATGCAGATAATGCACGGAGAGTTAGTGCATAATCTCTTGACTGCACTTACATACCCAAAGAAAGTTGCTATTATGAAGTGTAGCGCACACAAGAAAGTGACTGACAAAATAGGACAAGGCAATGCCTTTGCAGACCGCGTAGCCCGTGAGACTGCGATGCAGCGAAGCACTACACCCATGTACGTAGTGAAATCACAAGCTGAGCGTTGGCATGATGCTAGAGAGGAAGTATTGGATATACAGAGATCTGCTTCTGTGGAAGAGCTTGAGCAATGGTCTAAAGAAGGAATATTAGATGATGAGGGTTGTTGGCGTAACAAAGACATGAATAAATGGAAATTGCCTGCGGCCTATTTACAACCTATGGTTCAAATGGCACATGGGCTGGCACATGTTGGAGCTCTAGCAATAACTAAATTGCTTACACAAGTTTGGGAGCATCCTGAAATTGCTAGCACAGCCAAAAAGGGTAGTACAGTCCTGTTTGATCTGTTGGCAGTATAATCCTGGAAAAGGGACACGAACTCCTACAGGAGGGTTTGCTACACCAACCGCACCTTTTGAAGTTTTGCAGATGGATTACATCCAACTCGAACGCTGCAATAATCTGAAATATGTCCTAGTGGTGGTATGTGCCTTTAGCAAATGGATAGAGGCATACCCTACGAAGGATAATACTGCTCTCACCACAGCAAAGGTGCTTCTAAAGGAGTTTTTCCCTAGATACGGTGTTTGTAAACTTTTGTGGAGTGACAATGGACCTCATTTTATTGGGCAAGTTGTTGAGCATGTCCTGAAAGGATTAGGGATCAAACAGAAATTCCATACAGTTTTCCACCCGCAATCAGCAGGATTGGTGGAAAGGTATAACGCTACTTTAAAATCAAAGTTGGCGAAAATACTGGCTTCCACGTCTCTAAAGTGGCCAGATGCCCTACCTTTGGCATTGTTGTCCATAAGATCGGTGCCACATTCACGATCAGGTCTTACCCCTATGAGGTGGTGTTTGAGAGACCAATGAACATTTGGGGAATTCCTAAGCCACGCCCATACATGATGTTCCTTGTGTTCTGATGAATGATTATTTGGCACAGTTAACTGACAGTTTGATTTCTATTCATCAACAGGTTCGAGAAGCTCTTCCTGACAGATCTACAGGTGAGGCCCACGAACTCCGTCCTGGTGACCATGTAATGGTCAAGGTCTTTGACAGATCGAACAGCTTGGAGCCAAGGTGGCGAGGACCAGAGCAGGTGCTCCTTGCGACAAGGACAGCAGTTCGAGTGACAGAAAGAATTGGATCCACAGCACCCACTGCAAACGCGTGTCGCCTGCCTTGGTGGAACCTGCTGTGTTGACCGACCATCGAGAGATTCTGGAGATGGAGAAAGGCCAAGCTATCTCACCTGACGAATCTGCGGAAGTCTTCCCGGACCACACGATCACTGGAGTATCCAGATATCAATTGAGACCGAGGAAAGGATCTGCAGTTTTGAAAAAGACTGGTTGAGCTACCACCCTGGGTTAGTGAAACGGAGAGCCATTGTGGCAAGGGGAGGGGGATCAGCCCTGTATTAGTGTAGTGACACCTACTTTGGCCCATGGTGAAGAAATCAGCGGCTGCCCAGGGAGAAGAGCTCCAACGACTGTTTTCAACAAGTTTTCAGAAAGATCAATCATTACTGCTGCTAAAATGAAAAAGCAAATCATTTGTGCTGTAGGGTTTGTTGTTGCTATGGTGGCTATGGCAGCAATTACGTGGTACATCGAGAAGGTGGCTCCTGTTCGACAGCTTTTTGTTGCCACTACGCCAGTACCCGTGGAACACCACTACTTTACTCTTCCTTACCATGAGCAAAAGCATCGACAATCTTACCTGAACAATACTTTTATCCAGATGTTGCACCATACTCACAATGCTACGAATACTACCAACTGTTGGGTGTGTGGGATGATACCTGCACATCAAAAGAAAGGAGAAACACCTTTTATTCCTCTTCCATTTTCTCACACTGGTTCTTGTCAAGCTTGGTATGCGCTCTTGTTTGCATATGGAAAGCCTTCAGTAGGTGGGATTATTTTTCAACTTAATAAAGTGTGTTATCAAAATAAAGAAGGTTATCCACAAGCCAAAGGGACTAAATGGGAATGGGAAGAGTATCAACCGGACAATATTTCAACACCATATGTTTTCACAAATGTGAGAATAATAAAGAACATTGGACCTTTTGTGATTTCTGTGACAAAAGCTAAAGCAGATTTGTGTATTTGTAGTGTTGGAAGAATTCCAGTGGGGAGGAGCGAGTGTACTGTAATCCTGACCATTGAAGGTGCCAATAAGAGCACTTTCACAGCCTCGCATAACACGTATTTTGTGTGCGGAAATAACGGATATTATCAATTACCTGTTGGGTGGTCAGGAATCTGTTATGTATCTTTTCTGTTGCCCCCTGTGTTTCTGGCACCTGCATTGTATCACCGTGATTTTAAACTGTACAATGACATTTCCACAAACAGAAATAAGAGGACAATAAGTATGGATGAAGTTGACCAAACCGACACTACCCTACAACAATATGTTGATTTCAACTTGGGCTTATTTTTCTTTGTGGGTGCTGCATTAAACAGCAGGAAAATCCGACGACTGACTCGTGTTGTGGAAGCTGTTACTAATCAGACAGCTATGGCACTTGGGAACATTACAGAAGAACTACAGATTGCAAGGATTGTAGCACTCCAGAATAGGATGGTGCTAGACGTGATTTTGGCTGATCGAGGTGGTGCATGTCGCATCATCGGTAGCAGCTGTTGTGTATTCATACCAGATCACTCACCTTCAGTATATGACGCAATATCAAAATTGCATAAGATTGCTGCAGAAATTCATCCAGAGACTGGAACTTGGACTTTGCTGGATGGTTTTGGACTCTTGTTTCTGCTTGGGGCTGGAAGCTACTGACTATCCTGTGTGTAATAATTGTAATATTTTTACATGCTGCGTATGTATCCAATGTGGTCCAATGCTTTGCTCCATTTGCATCTCTGCTTGTATACCTGCCAGAGGGAACATTGCTGAAACAAAGGCCCAACAAATGTTGAATAAAGAGGTGGCCGAAATAATGTTAATAGATGTACGGGATGAATATCTAGATTACCCCAGATAAACGAATGTCTTCAGCCAATGCTGAAAGGGTCGTCTGTTGTAATTTGGCAGCATTTAAGTTAAGCATTAACTGAAGACAGCCTGTATTTAGAGGCTAAATTGTCCGCTTTGTGGAATCCATTTTGTATTTCTGGCAGCCATTTTGGCTGCCATGTGCTACCATGTGCTCGCCATGTGCTCTGTCCTACCTTCCTGTCAACTGCTCTTGAAATCTGCCTAGAGACAAGTTATATTTAGTTCCTCTTGCTTTGCACATGCTCAGTTGAGCTTGCAGCTGTTCCGAGTTTATAAATGTCAGGATGTGTCTACTAAAAGTAGAAACTGTTAGCTCCACCCACTTGTCGACTGTGCATTCTCTGTATGACCTTATATGTACCTAAAACCAGCATTTGTGTTAGTACCGCCTTCATTTGAGCCCCTGTGTGGGTATAAAAGGACCAGGATCCTTCCATTCAGTGTGCTACTTCATGCATTACTGAAGGGTGATGTGCGAATGTTAGCTCCACCTCATGAGGTTTAATAAACTCTGTCTTTTCTATTCCAGTTTCTATTGCCAACTTCTTCCTAAGTGTCTGAGGACTCTGTGCAGAGAAGGGAGAACCCCTAAGCACTGGTAGGCCTTGCTGAGGCTCACTACAACACCATGACAGACCTCCTATCACATCGAAAGTTACGCACTGCAGTGACAAATAGTTTTTTTTTTTTTTACAAAAGTGCTTCCTCGGATATGGTGGAAGTACTTTTGTCAGAAATGAAATAGCAGGTGGATGGGTAGGCCATTAGGGCCTGCTCTCCATTATTGTTGTACCTTAAAACAAACCCTCAAAGCAGACGATTGCTTCTACGAATGTGTGTGGAGGCCATTGATGATTTTCTCTGCTTTGGTGGACCATACCTCAGGTGGCGGTGCTGGGAAGAGAAAATATGAATTGGGAAGACCATAGAAGAGAAAAACTGCATTAGGAGGGCCATCCTAAACAGAGTGGGCTATCTGATGCAGTGAAGGTGAATGCCCTGTGGCAGCTGGGATGCTGCCTATGATTGACAGCAGACGGGGCCAGCGAAAGCTTCAATGGTAGTCAAGGTCTAAATGTGGAGTGAAAACAGTGGGTTTGGTGGGGCAGGAACCCTGACAATTAGCAGAGGTCTGCCACTCTGCCAAACCCTAAATAATATTCTTTGTTTTCTCCTTTGATAACACTATCAGTTTCTATATATGCTTTTTGTTTTGGTCAAACTTATCCATAAAGAACACAGAAAATCGATCACAGAATTCTTGATATGGGAGCAGACTTCTTGAGAAGGGAAAACCCATTAGGCCCTTTAAACATTTGGGAATGGCCCACCAGTCCATCATGTCAAAGGTGACTCTGGCCTCCCCTCCTTTGCCACCGAATTTAGTAGTATCCACTCAGCATTCTCTTATAAACTAATATAGCTGGCACCCAGGGAGTTTTCTTCTTGTTCTTTGGAGACATTCCAACCTTGTCCTTCTTGGGAACGTCATGTTTTCCTTGCAGTCATTGAGTAGTTTTGACTGACTTTCCCAAGTAGTTAAAAATAATGGTGACCACACCCAACTTTTTATTGAATTATTTGTATCAAAAACAGATTTTGAGCAGCCCATAGAAAGAGGAAATGGGTGGTATTACACCACCCAAACTGTTTGGACTCGATGATGATGCTGGGCATATAATAAACACCTTGTACTAATTGGTGAGAAGTGATTATTTATGAACATCCAACCCTGATGAAGTTCTAAGGGACAAAACCCGTTGGCTGGGTTGATCATAATCTGTTTTTGATACAAATAATTCAATAAAAATTTGGAAGAACAAGACTCCCGTGGAATTGATTCTATTTGAACCAATGTTTCAGATACACATGGAAACTTATGGAATTAGTGCATAAATGCTCTAATTGGAGCATACTGATGATATATTTTTTGCTCCTGTTCGTTTTAAGATTGATTGTGACTCTAAAGCAGTGTGGTCACGAAAAGTTGAGCAGGCTGCTTTTGCAATAGAGAAATGTTACACTGGTGTGACATTAAATGGCCCACACTGATATTGCTTAGTTATTGTTTGCAAGCATTTCTTTCAACATGTATTTTTTGCTCCAAAAGGTTTTGTTTGCTTGAAGTAGAGAAGATGTTATAGGTCTACTTAGATGACCAAACAATAACCCAAATGGATCAAGAGCCCTTGATCCATTGGCATGGGAAAAAGGATCAGCATCCCAGACTCAAAAGCTGGCAATAAAATATCTGTCTTTTTGTGTAGGTAGTGTATGCTCTGAGGGGGTTTTCAGTTCAGTTGGTGCAATTATCATGGTCAGAAGGACCAGTCTCTCTCCTGGAAAAGGGGAGACTGACAATGATCAAGACAAATGAACATTTCAGCCACAAAATAGATCATGTTTCAGGAGAGAAAACAGTGGATGATGGTGAATTCTTGGCCATCTAAATTGTGGGAAATGATCGACCTCCAGATACCGTCTCTCCATATGAAAAATGAACTCTATTCTCTGGACAAAAAATACTAAATGAATATATAATTAACACAAAAAATGTCTGCTGTTAAAAAAATAAAGCATATATTTGGTATGCACAGAAATGCAAATAAACTAAATAGACCATTGTTCAAGGCAGATAATCAAGTAGAGCACAACAATTTTGACCCGGTGACTGAGTGGTGACAAGGATAACTAATGAAACCTTTGGGTTAACCATAGATTTTAGAATGCTCAACGGCTTTTAAGTCTTCAATGAATACTACCTTTATCTGAAAGTGTAAGATTTCTATCATGCCTAATCTTTTTTCCCATGCTTGGCTGCCAGTGAAGATTGAAAGGAACTGGGCTTCTTACGTATATGGCTTTCATGGACAAAAAGAGAAACAGAGGTGTATACACCACAGTGAATTGTATACAGGTAACTTGGGATAATTTATGAATGCCAAAGTGTTAATATGTTGGATGGGAGGGGTTTAGCTGAACTTGGTATTTCTTTCGCTTGTTCAATAGGTCTGTGTCTATTTGGAAGAAAAAACAATCTGTATGTTGTGGCAAAAGCATCCAGTAGAAGGAACCATTTCTCCCCACTTCCATATAAAAAGACTCAAAGAGGCATACCCCTGTGAACTAGATTTATTTTAGAATTATGCTGACTAGTGGGTCCAGTGGCAAATACTAAATGATTAATAGTGTGGACGTGATCGACACAGCTAAACTTGCTTTTCTGTTGTTTGGATGATTCCGAGTACATGCAGCTAGTTGTCTGGGATTGGTACTAGATTGATCATTAGTTAATGGTACTTTACGCCACTTTAAGAGCCTCACTCTGAAACCTTGCACACCATGTTTACTTCAACTCTTAAATATTTTCCTTTTTCTCATTCACAGGTATTCTCTTCTGAAAGAAAATTCCATGGGGCTCCAGTTTTGCAAATCACACTATGCCAAAGAAGGACAATGCTAGAATGCAGTTGCACCATATTTATGCAGTTTCGCTTTTACTTATTTTATCAATCTTTTTGAACTGTGTGGCTCTACAATTTTGTATTGTAGCCTATGTAACTAATTTGAGTGTCAGTAGACTGCTAAAGACTCTTTAAAAATTGTGTAAACATAACTGTCATGTTCCTTCCAAGACTGATATGTCAGACACATGGAAGTGGTTGAATTTTAGGTCTGTCTTTCTCTCATCTTTTCCTTAATTCCCTCTACCCATCCATTGACTGAAATCCTAACCCTCTTCCCCTGGTTGTAAGATCTATTGTGCTAAAATCTGTTTCCAACAGATCTCACTCTTGGTGGAGAAGAAAAGGTATAATCAGCGCTAAACTGTTACAAGGGAAGGGGTGTTAAAAAAAAAACAAAAAAAAGGAGTCACCTCACCCCATCTCCCTACACTACCCATGAGATATCTTGGTGCTAAAAGTAATACTCAATATGAGCTAAGTCTAGGAAGGGTGTACTTATTTATTTTTTAAGTCTCAGAGTATCTAGATGCTAATTCAAATCTCCTTCCGAGTCCTGACTCATATGGAGAAGTATAATAGAATATTCCATACTTTGCTTATAACCTATATAATTTTGTTTTATGTAATTGTTAGACCTGGCATATTTGGTGTGGTTCACCCTGACTTTTTACCTTCAGACCTCCTGTTTTTGCTGACTTTGTTCTTGATGTTTTAGGACGCTGGGCATTTTACCACTGCTAACCAGTGTTAAAGTGCATGTGCACTCTGCTTAAAACATGGTAATATTGGCTTATCCACAAAGGGCATATTTAATGTACTTATAAGTTCCTAGTAAAGTGTACTACATGTGCCCAGGGCCTGTAAATTAAATGCTACTAGTGGGCCTGCTGCACTGATTGTGCCACCCACGTCTGTGGCCCTGTTAAGATGTCCCAGGCCTGCTACTGCAGAGCCTGTGTGTGCAGTTCTAAACTGCCATGAGAACTGGCAAGTAACCCTCTTGCCAAGCCCAAAACTTCCTTTTTGATGCATATAAGTCATGCCGAAGGTAGGGCACAAATGCAAAAACAACAGTTGATGGACAGAATGCAGAACAATGTCATACATTCACCCCAGTACAGAGATCTGGGCCTAAATCCATCGTTTTTTTGCTCACCATGCCATTCCAGTTTGGACCCAGCCATATGCAAATCAGTCTTGACCCTGCGCCCAATGGGAACAGTCCAGCCCGAACTGCCAGGCCAGGTCCTCCCTGGACTGGAAACAAGCATCCTAGGACCGGTTTCGGGGTTTCACCCCTCTTCAGCCAGGATAGCTTGATTCCAGTGGCATGGAGAGCACGGGACCCACGTCTGGGCATACCCGTCCCACTCGGGGTGACAAATGCAAAAACAACAATTGATGGACAGAATGGCTTGGCAGTTCGGGCTGGACTGTTCCCATGAGGCACAGGGTCAGACTGATTTGCATATGGCCATGTCTGAACTGGGGTGGTGGAGTGAGCTAAAGAATGATGATGGATTAAACCCAGATCAGTTGACTGGGGGGTAAGTGTTTGATTTGCTCTAACGCTCCGTCCATCATCCCCTTTGGTATCGAAGGTAGGGCACAGACAGCCCAAGAGCAGAATGCAGTGAACTTAAAAAGTAGGACATGTACTTTTAAGCTTTTACATGTACTGGAAGTGAAAAACACTTAATTTGTTATTCACTACTGCAAGGCCTACCCCTCCCATAGGTTAACATTGGAATTGCCTTATTACGTCTTATAGGTGTTGTTAGACTTGGCATCGTTTCCCCTTACTTTTTGCCTCTACCTCCTGTATTTTTGACGCTGTGTTGGATTTCGTTTTGCTGGCTTAGATGCTTTGGGCACTTTGCCACTGTTGATCAATGTCAAAGTGCAAGTGCTCCCAGTGTAAATTGTTCTTACAGTTGGGTCTCCCTGATTGGTATATTTGATTTACTGGTAAGTCCCTAGTAAAGTGCACTAAGTGTGCCAGGGACTGTAAATTAAATGCTACTAGTGGGTCTGCAGCACTGATTGTGCCACCCACATGAATAGCCCTGAAAGGGTATCTCAGACATGCCACTGCAGTGTCTGTGTGCAGTTTTAAACTGCCATGCCGACCTGGCAAGTGCACCCACATGCCAGGCCCTAACCTTCTTTTTTCGTACATGTAAGGCACACATATGGTAGGCCCAAGGGACCCCTATGGGCATGTTGCAGTGTATGTGAAAGGTAGGACATGTACTTTTGTGTGTTACATGTCCTGATAGTGAAATACTGCCCATTTCGTTTTTCACTATTGGAAGGCTATCTGCTCAATAGGATAGAATGGGAGATACTTTGTAACATTTTACAAGTATGACTCCCCATTGGGACAAGATAGAGAAATAAAGTTTAGGCTCTTTGAACTCAGAATTTAATAACACATCTTTTAGTAAAGATGGTTTTTAAATTGTGTGTTTGAAAAATGCCACTTTTAGAAAGTACAATAAAGCAGGGAGGGCCCTATACCACACAGCTAGATTGGGCCAGTACATTTAAAAGAAAAAAGATACCTAGCTGATCATTTAATAATGCTGTCAACTATTGAACAGACTGAGACCAAAATCACTTATAGGATGGTCTACATCATTTAATTATTCATTTTTTCAAATTCTTATACATTTAAGAACTACACAAGGTAGAGATGGACCACACTTCATAATTTACATAATGTGAAAATT
Organism: Calotriton arnoldi; assembly: GCA_963921515.1. Classification (NCBI taxonomy): domain Eukaryota; kingdom Metazoa; phylum Chordata; class Amphibia; order Caudata; family Salamandridae; genus Calotriton; species Calotriton arnoldi. The sequence goes on along the minus strand of CAWUFW010005619.1, from coordinate 1,043,667 downwards.
AGGTTCAAAAAGAATTCAGAACAATCTATACAAATATGGTACAAACAATAAGTGATTTCGCCAGGGAACAATTCACAGAAGACAAATAAAGTGCAAACATCAAAATTGAAACACATACAAATCAATAAAAACTGCTACCAGTCGAGGACAAGAACAATAATGGGGTACCCTGTATAACCATCAACACTGTTTACATGGAACACACTCGGGGTACCATCCAACGGGGGTAATTACATCTCATGCAAAAGAGGATATATAAATTAGACAAAATGTGTCCCTCAATTGCTATACTATTTAGAACACTACTTAGTCCCCTGTTGGTCAAAATTGTGCCAACGCGTTTCGAAACCCTCTTAATTTGAAGGGATTCTCATCAGGGCTGTGACTGGATTCTGTTCTTGTTTTTAGAAATCTCATCAAGATTGCTGTGAGCCCAGTTTTTCACGTTGTGGACAAGAAGCTTGTGGTTCCTGGCAATGTAGGCAGAAGTTAAGAAGTTTTGAATAGGGCAGGTTTTTCTTATAATTTTAAAGGCACAAATGCTAGACCACCCGGTATCATCCTTTATTTTTAATCGGGGCTGCCAAGGGAAAGCCTCCTTCTGTGGCAGTAGGAATTTGCCAAAAGGTTAACTTTCTCGGCGAGTGGTGCACTTTAAGGGGCCTGCTCCCAGCGATAAAGATTAGTTTGTATGGCCATGAAGTCAATTGATTTTCAGGCGTGATGCATGCACGTAGTAGTTATAAGTATTTCTCCAAGGGCTGTGCTTTAGTTCACATGATTCCCGGTTGCCTTTTAGAAAGTAGGCATTTTCTTGTCTACACATTCTGTGTGCCTCTGTCGGTTTGTGTATTGACTGTCTGGTTTTGGAGTGACAGGGGCTGGGGATGTGCATTCACTATAGGCAGCCACTGGGGGGGTTGAGGTGTGCCAGGCCCTTCCTGGATGACTCAGAGCTGATCATCTGAATGGGGCTAAGCTGCATTTAGAGTAGTGGGAGGAGATTTCCTTGCACCTGAATTGGGCCGGTCTCCATTGCACAATGCTGTCTCCACCCCATGTCGTCATACTGCACCAGTGAGGACAGAAGTGGTTTGGACTGGGCTCAGAGACCCTGGCACAAAGAGAACAATGACAAAATGGGGTATAAGTAGTAGACCTCAAACCCCAGAACTTTAGATCACTTCTGGACTCAAGAGGAACCTTTGCTAAGGAGAGGAGCTGAAGAGCTGTGAGGAGGAGTACTGCCCCTTTGCTGTGTGGGGTTGGCCCACAGTTGCTGTTTCTGCCAAGTAGAGGACAAAGACTGTAACTTTGCTGTGAACCTGCTTAAAGAAGATCTCCAAAGGCCTGCGTGTGCTGGCCTCCTGTTCTGAAGCCTCAAGGACCCCCAGCTCCCCTGAACTCTGCTGCTGCTATTTCTGACCTGCCAGGAGGTGCCTTTTCCAGTTGTGGGCCTCTGGAGGATGTTCCTGCTGTTGGGAGCTGAACTGAAGAAATTGATGCATCTCTATTCTTCCACCTGTTTTCCTAGATGCAGCACCGCCGTGCGAGAAGAATCTCCACGCATCGCCATGCCGCGCTGCTGCTGAGCCGACGCAGCGCCTGTCGCGGCTGCAAGAACCGACGCATCATGGGATCGTGGCTGAAGAAACCGTCGCCGCATTGATCACCGACGCATCCCGGATTTCCACTCATTGCATCAGTGCGGAAAGTTTTCCCGATGCATCACCCACGGACCAGAACCGTCTTGGAGTCAACGCATCACTTCCCCCTACAGTCTGGATTCAACGCATCACTTCTCCTGCGTGCAGCAGAACTGTACCATTGCCTCCCCAAGAACTCAGGAACTGACGCAGCTCTATGTTTCTTGACGCTTCCCATCTCTGCGGCTGTTTAACCTTATGAATTTTGACACAACTACAGGTACTTTGTGTAGAATCATGCATCCATAGTTTCCCATGGACCCAGTTGCTTGAAACCTTTGAAAAGTCACATTCTTATTACATGTATGTTGGATTTTTATCGTTTTTGGTCTTGTTGAGTTCAGATAAAGACACTTTATTTTTCTGAAATGGTGTGGTGACCATTTGTGTTGTTATCACTGTATTACTAGGTGTTTTGAGTACAAATATTTTACACATTGCCTTTGGGAGAAGTGTGTCTGCTTATGTCAAGCTACCCAGTGGGTGAGAAGGGGTTATCTAAAGTGTGTATCCCCCTTACCCTGAATAGAAGCAAGGGTCCCAATCTGGACAAAGGTACCTACCTCTGCCAACTAGATACCCCCATTTCTAACAGGTGTCATTTATAATTGAGAAGAGATGGGACCCCAGGTTTGGTGTCTCTGGAATCACAATTTAAAATACCAATTTATGGTGAAGTTAGATTTTAAATTGTAATTCTGAAATTGCTACTTTTAGAACATTTTTGCAAACAAAGAAAAGACTCTACTGACATTACTTTCCAAACTACTATTTTACATCTAGGAACACAAAATTCAATTATTGTGTTCACTTTTCCTGTTAATAATGGTTTGTGACAAGAACACTTTCTTCTGTTTGTTATTTGTACAGTATCTGTCATCAAATTCAGAACAACAAACAAACATGCTGCGGCAAATCAAATCAAGTTTTAAGATGCCCACATCACAGTACAACATATAATAAACTGTTTTAGAGACATTGAATCATACAAATTCACAAAACATCAGATAGTTAATACACATAAATCATTGACGTCCTAGTTCTAAATTTCACCATTGATAAGACCCTATGATGGATTTAAATGACACTTAAGAATCATAGCCAATCATCCAAAGCCAGGGATGGAAGCTTATGCTGTGTTTCACTTTCAATAAAAAACAGGGGTTGGAAAATAAGGAGAGTTCCAAAGAACAAATTCCCTGTATGCTAAAGCTTTTTTTTTTCATGCACTTTCCCTAAATATGAGTGGTCAATGCGTTTTGAGCGCAAACCAAGTCACAGGGTTCTCCTCAGGACCAAGAACTGCTTTACACTAAACAAAACATGACAACAAATGAAAAAACTCTAATAATTAAAAAAATGAATTATAAAGTTGGCTTAATCATGGGCTCTGTATAGACTCGATACATTTATTCCACTACAAATCTTACATCTGCTTTAGCCTTGTGGGCTCAAAAACCTCTGTTCCCAAGTAGATCTATTTTTTGGGGAATAAATGTTTAACAACAAAAGAATGCATGACCAGTTGAATAACCACGCAACTCTGCATTATGAGACTGCTTCGCGACATGATATAAATTGTCGATTCACTTAAATACATTGAGCGTCACGGAGACCTCATTCTTCCACATCCTTTTCAATCCGACAACAGGGTTCATTGCAAGTCACTGGTAATTTCTACAGTCAAAAGAATGTTGGCCTTGGTTGAAAATGCTGAAACTTATACGTGCACACGCAAGCAATTAGTGACCCCAGAAGGGAGGAGGAGGGCATCTATCACTTCAAGTACGTGTCTCTCTTTAGCGATGGACGGCCGGGTGTGTAACTTGCACTCTTTTAATTCAATTGTAGAGGCTTGTGGACAAATCTCCTTGATGCATCTTATGCCATATATGACCGGAGAGGCTGGATGATGCTCCCACTCGTGAGACTGAATGGAGTCAAACAATCTAGTTAATTGTACCATGCAAGCGTTTCTTGGGCGAAGAGGCAGGACAGTTTAATCTTCTGCCCATTTTCTTTCTCACAAGCTTATTTTCATGCCATCTTAATCAGATGTGCATTGCTAGCGCCAGTTTTGCTACGTTGTGCCAGGTACAAGAGAAATTGCACATGGAAGCATGCCATGTCTGGTGCAGCGACGCTGATATGGCCAATCTTGCTACAATGTATCAGGTGTGCGTGAAGCCCAAACCAATTTCGACCGCATGTGTTCAAGAAAGTGAAGGGGTCGCTGCCGTGACATGAAACAGCGAATCGTTCTGATAATGCATTCATGGCCATGACTTACTTCAAAGTCCGTAGGTGAGAAGTCTCTGGCCAACGACAATGGACTGTTGGTTAGGTGTGACGCGCACAACTATAATTATTTGTACAATGGCACAGTGAACCCCTGTGCCGATTGGTTCTAGATTTGAAGATTGTGGCCAATCAAAACAATTCTCACTAATAGCGTTCTGCGCTGATGGTCTCGGGAGTGCTTCTAGAACGCAATGCATTGTAGGGCCCGTAGTTTCCAACCATGTTTTGATTTCGTCGAATTGAAAGTTAGCACAACAGTGGCTACAGACAGTTTGACATTACTTGTTTAGATGGTTTCCCCAATGTTGTTCAGTCCGAAATTTGATGATATGTTGTCCATTGTGTCGGTGAACCGAAACAGGTGTGTTTACACCCCTATTTCCATGGAAATTACATATCGGCGGCTGGGGTAGTTCATACATTTTCTATGGAGCACTGAAGAAAGCCAGCCTGTGTGTGCGTCTATATTGAGATGATGAATTCAAGTTACTATATGAAGGACAATTGGGACATGGCAAAGTTGTTAGATGGCACTGTGAGAAAATGGGCTTACAGCGTCCATGTCTGGAATTTCCTTTGAGAACATGGATGGATCTAGAGCCTAGTCAGTTTTAAGATGTATTCATAAGGTGGCGCTGCTGTGTGTGTTTAGAAAATGTAACAAAACATCAAAGTCATACTGCCATGGAATAATTAAATTAAGAGGCAAAATTTATTGGGCTTTTCATGCAACATATTTAATAGGGGTGGACGGAACTCGCTGAGTTTCACTCTATGGAATTCTGCAGAGTTACAGAAAAACTCTGCGAGATTCCTCGGAATTGCACCAACTGGCTGAAAATATGCAGCAGATGCTGCTTGCGCTGCGTTGCGAGCAGCACTGAAAATTAGCGCAAACGACACCATGTGTTGTGCTGGAGTGCCTGGCCATTCAAGTTGATTCTGCTGTCACCGAGTCGAAAATCGACTCAAGCAGCACCACATCTACTCGAATGGCAGCACTCTCTGACCGCAAACGCTTGCATCCTACGGCATTATAAAATGGCACCGGAAAGGCTCAGTGGCGATCGGAAATTGCGCCAGGGGCCGGCAAATCTCACACATGTGAACATCGCGAGGTGCGAATGGCAGAATTATTCCACCACACACCGATTGGCAGAATTTGGCAGGAACTCCGCATTTGTAACACAAAGTAACCAAATTCCGCAAGCAGAATTATAATTCCACCCAGGCCTAATAATTAATTTAGCGTACTGGACCACAAGTTATTTCGACAAGAATTGGCAGCTAGTAATACTAATTCCAGTGGCCCTGCTCTTTGACTACCCAACTCCAAACTCACACTGTACCCTGCTCCGAACTTATTTTCAGTACAACAAATATTATTGCTGGGTTAGGGAGTGAGTGAGTGTTAGGTAAGGTTGACTTTAGGCCAGGGTTTGAGCTAGGCTTACACGTGGCTATGTATGGGTTAGGTAGCTAACTGAAGGTGGAAGTTGGACCTGTATAAGCGGTGGCATAAGAAGAAATTTAGGAAGGAGGTGTGAGAGAAATGTGGCACATGCCAGGATGGAAAGGGATAGGAAAGGATGGTATGAGATGTAGTAGTATGAGGGGCTACATACCTATTCTACTCATTAATATCAATGGTCGAGAGCCTGAGACACAAACATATAAGTTGGTTATCTTAGAAGGGGTTGAGGAACTGGCCTTTGGGCAAGAAAGAAGTGTTTTGCTGGAGTTTACAAATCAGATTGTTAAGAAAGAAACTTGACATACCATTCACGCTATTACCACTTACTGCCAGAGCCCCTAGTCCTCCTGGTCTTCCTCCTCCTGGTAAAGCTCAGGAAAAAAGGCAGGTATTTATTATCACTATCATTCGCAGTATTTGCACAAGTGAAAAAAAAACCTAAATAATCGGAAATTATTTCTAAGCAAAGTATCAATACTTTACTTCTTCATAAAAAAAAAATCAAATAGTACAAATCTGACACAATACCGTTTTTAAAAATGAAGAAACTGGATAATAAAGGATCGGAAAAAATTTATAAGGAAAAGATAACTAGGGAAAGAAGAGGCGAAAACTAAAAGAGGGGTAAGGGAAAAGTTGCTCCCACAATAAGAAAAAAAGAGGGAAAATGGAAAAATAACATACATAGGGGCCGATTCCGATCTCGGCCGGTAGTGCTCCGAATCGGATTCGGATTCACCGGATCCGATTCGGAGCCCTGTTTCCCGACCGACCGTACGCGGGTCCGGCCGAGCGAAGTACGATGCAAACTCCGCGAAATCGCCGACCGACTCGAACGCGGCTTCAACACGCTCCGACCGACTCGCATGGACACGACTCGCACCGCGCTATGGAGACGCTTCCCGGCCGGGTAGTACGATGCGCGCCGCGAGCAGTCTGACCGACTCGCGCCGCCCGGCTCGAAAAAGCTGTCGGAGCCGGAATTTGGGGTCCGCGTCGGACCCCTGTATGCGTGGGCGTGCGAGTCGCCACACAGGGGGACCCATGGGTCCCCCTACCTGTGCATGTACGCCGCGATGCGCATGGACGCGCACCCGCTGTAGGGGCGCCCTTGTTCGCCTCGCACCCATTGAGTCAATGGGAGCCCGCGTACGCGTTGTACGACCGGCTCCCATTGACTTCAATGGGAGTCCGACCGACTCGAGTCCGATAGCATGCGAATGCATCGTACTCGTCCGGTCAGACTGCTAGGGTCCGATTCGGTCGGAAATCTCTCCGGGTCCGGCTCGGTCGGAGAGATTTCCGTCCGGAATCGGCCCCAAAGTGTTCTTCAAGATTAACAGACACTAAAATAGTTCAAAGAGTGTCATCTAGTTCTTTTAGATTCTACAATTCCATCACCTACCTTTTTCAGAATCTTCAATTCTTTCATTTAAACCTGCGTAGACATTCTTGAAATGTTTATACCTCATGCATATACTTTATCAATATGATAATCAAGCTGATGCATTTGTCACCATGACTGTTTTGTGTTATTGCTGATCTGGTGTCTGGTAGTCCAATCATTGTTTAGAAAATATAAGATGAGATTAATATTCAGATCTTATAAAAGCCTGTGTTGGGGTTGTATGTTAGAGAGGGACTTTGCGCCCAGCAAGCAAGTCAGAGGTCTTGCCAAATTGAGGGATCAACTTGAGAAAGACTTGACAGCAGGAAGAAGTGGCCTTCAGCTGGTCGCTGTTTATGTTCCAGCCTTGAACAAGATGCAATAGGAAATAGCAAACTTGCTATTCCTTAATGAAAACCCAGATATGCTGTGCGAACCACCTCAGAAACACAAAAACAGCCTTTGCTATTTAAGGCCTTCGCTAAAAAAAAGAATAGCTCTTACAAATACTTTGAGGGTGTTTGGAAAATAAGAAATCAATTTTGTGTGGTTATTAGGGGTGTGCATAACTTGCGTAATTTAGTGTAGCATAATTACGCGAGAATTACTGCAAAATTATGCATAATTATGCAATATGCGTTTGGAACACACCACGTCAGAAATATTACACCGGTGATGCATTTTGCTCATAAAAATGATGCAAGCGCACTGCCATTTGTTTACTCCAGTCTGCTTCTGCCCAACTGTTCCCTCGTATTTCCTGTTCCCAAGCTCCCACCCAACCCAACTCATCCAATTCAATCCACCCCATTTTGCACAGCCCGTTATCCTTTTTTCACTATGTTTTCACTTTTGATTAGTTTATCTATACCCTTTTGTGTTAATTTTCCATTGTTTCCTCTGGTCTCATCCAACCTCTACTCCACAGCTACTCCACAGCTATGGCAGAGGCAGGCAACATGGCTGCAGAGTCCCATTCTTTGTGGGGGGCACAAGGGGATGACTTCCAGACAGAGCTCATTTATTTTTGTGAAGCTCCACCTCCCCCTCATGCTTGCAGGTGGTCAGGTAAGGGCAACAGCTCAGCAGAGCAATGGCTGCATTGGGGGAGAGTGCGGAGCTGCAAATGCCGCCACACCAGGGTATTTAATATTTTTTAAATAGAATAATGTATGTATTTATTTAAAATATGTATATAGTTATGTATACATATATAGTTAAATGTGTGTGTGTATATATGCATATAATTATTTGTGTTTATGTATGTTATGTATATAAATACATATATATATATATATACACACACATAAATACATATATACACACACATTAATATATAAATTAAAAAATAAACAAAATTGGGGCGTGGTTTCAGCGCCGAACGAAGATGGCGTGACGGCGCGGAGCTCTGGCGGTCCGGGGAGCTTTCACTCGTTTATTGACCGTTTCCAGCGCTCGCTGAGGGGTGAGAATTGAGGCATCTCTCCCTCATGATGTGGTGAGTCGCTGGAGCTACTTTTATTTACACGCTGCAGCATTTTCAGCGTTATAATGGCATCGAGGGATTTCTCTATTTCCTGAGGGGGCCGCCATTTTGAATGCCGAGAACATCTTTTCCTCACAGGAAAATTGCCCTTCCTGAATTTTTGCACTCCTATAATTAAAGACTTCTTTATTTAGGAGGTTTTATAGCCTTTTTGCCTGTATGCAGTTTGCTTATTGATTTCAGGAAGAACAAACATGTTTACTTCGTTTTTCTTTTTACATGTACCCTTATTTCTCAGAATTCATCATTTTTGAGGAGAAATTACTTCATATAATCTGGGAAGCGTAATTACCTTCATTATGTGAACTTTATTCTTCGTTATCTACATATACTGTGTCTTAACTGGTTGAGGAGGCAGACCCTGCGATTTCTTGACGTACTCCAGCACACTCTTGTCTTTCAGAGTTGAAACCTTCTCCCTTTCACAGTGTGCCTGATTTTGCTGTTTCTGCTCTTGAAGGTTCAATCATGCACTGCTTACCCAACTCCCCTTTTCTTTTTTATGGGGAGGCTAAGGAACCTTAAACTATCTACTCCAACCAAACATATTGCGCACTCAGACCCAGACTCTGCTTTTAACGAAATGGAGGACGCTTCTCCTCAGAAGCCTGACCATGCACCAGGCGCGGTTCCAATAACACAACTTCCAAGCAAAATTTCTGTGATTTCCACCAAGAGGCCAAAAAAGGACCCCCCGTCTCCAGTGAACTCTTCCTCAGCCCCCTTGGATGTGATTCTTGAGGAAATTCGTGCCTTGAAACCCTTTGTGGAAGAAACCGATAAGACGCTTCAGCTTCTGAATGACAAGTGGTCCTCTCTGGAATCACGTGTACTTATTGTGGAACAAAAAACTGATTTTCTTCAATCCTCATGCGTGCGCATTTCATCTTTGGAGTCTGAAATATCTCTCCTCAAAAAGCACACAGAAGATTTAGAAAATAGAAATCGCAGGAATAACCTCCAAATTTACGGTCTTCCTGAAAATATTGAAGGTTCCAAACCGACCGTCTTTTTTCAGACTTTTCTGCCTAAGCTCCTAGACATACCTGCTACTTCTCTACTTAGGGGCCGATTCCGATCTTGGCGGTAGGGCTCCGAATCGGATTCGGCTTAACCGGATCCGATTCGGGCCCTATTTCCGACCGATTCGTGACGCGCGTCCGGGCGAGCGAGTACGATGCGTATTCGCCGACCGACTCATCCGGGTGTCCCGACCGCTCCGACCGACTCGATCCCGGGTCGAACCGCACCGACCGACTCGGCTCGGACCCGACTCGCACCGCGCAATGGAGACGTTCCCCGGCCGGGTAGAGTACGATGCGCGCCGCGAGCAGTCCGACCGAGCCGCGCACTCCGGCTCGAAATAGCTGTCTGAGCCGTACTTTGGGGGTCCGTGTCGGACCTCCTGTACGCGTAGCCACGCGAGTCGCACACAGGGGGACCCATGGGTCCCCTACCTGTGCGTGTACGCCGCGATCGCTGCGCGCGCACACGCTGTAGGGGGCGCCCTTGATCCAGCATCGCACCCATTGAGTCAATGGGAGCCCGCGTACGCGTTGTACGACAGGCTCCCATTGACTTCAATGGGAGTCCGACCGACTCGAGTCCGATGGCATACGTGCGCATCGTACTCGCTTCGGTCGGGCTGCACGGGTCCGAATCGGTCGGAGATCTCTCCGGGTCCGGCTCGGTCGGAGAGATTTCCGGCCCGAATCGGAATCGGCCCCTTAATATTCAAAGGGCTCACAGACTTGCTCCTAAAATATCTGCAAAACCACGTGGAGTCATCATGTTTTTCCTGCAATACACTAACCTCCTGCACCACATTCAGACCCACCAGTATAGCTCCAATAATGTTGTATGTTAAATAGTCAAATAAATTGTGCAGCATTAATTTAATGTGTCATAGTCATCAATGTATATATATATTTATATTTGGCTAACCTGACGCTAAACCTATTTGGGTATTAACAAACCAACGCTAATTGGTATTAGTGTTGGTCTGTATGTAAAAGTAACGCAAAGCAGTGCGAAATGCTGCTTTGCATTACTTTGAATCAAGGGGGCGTTATAAGGGTGGTACATGGGCATTCCCATGCAACCACCCAAGCTTTTTGATGCTAATACCTATCTACTAACATTTGTAGACGGTTTAGCGCCAAAAATTAACACCTCTGTAAAGCACTTTGCATGCGTGCTGCACACATACAAAGTAGGAAAAGCTTTGAAGTGTGTCTAGACATAGTATTTTTTACAGGAAGGGTAAGCCTGGCACACAGCAGCTGAAATCAGCACTGGCGCTAGGGAGAGGGGAGGAGAGTGCCATATCTATGTGAATATGGCGCTCTCCTGCTTTCTCCCTGACATGCAACGCAGGGCAGCCTCTTTGGGGGTTGCACTGCATTCGGTGGCAATTTTCAGAATCTGGGTCATTAAGTGTCTTTTGCAAGTGTCACCACTTGAAATTATTTTATCATTTCATCCTTGGTTTAAAAATATGAATTTTTGATTATTGAGGTAGTCATTGATTAATTAATTCAAATAAATCACTGGTTTCCCAGAATCTAAGTTTTTGTGAGGAAGGGAGAGAGGCTTTTTGGGACACCAGTTACTATCTCCCTAACCTATACACTAATCACAAAATGGTATCCTATAGCCATATTTGTCCAGTCACCATCTCACTGAGCTCCTTTTCAAAACCAATGATACAGAGTAGTTTTTTTTTACCCTTACATACCCTAATGGCGTCATGCTTCATCATCGGGTCTCATTCGGTCCCTAGAAGCAAGTGTGGACTCAATCATTTCCCAGGGAGCTCTTTGTATATTTATCTCAAACAAGGTCTACTAGTGAGAAGATAAGAATAAGACATACCTAACTGTCACCCGGGTAACCCTTTTTGTGGATGATTTTGGTATGGTTAAAATCAATGTCTGTGGGTGCTTGCAGAAAATGTCGAATCTTTACACCCTAGTCTTAGTTGGCATGTTTTCAGTTACAGTTTCAGTTTTGACAGCTATAGAAGACTTGTTACGACAAAAGGCTTGGAATTTGAAAACACCAATTGACTTCATCATAGTACTCACCAGATTTGCTCTCAAGAGAAGTTATTTTGAACTTTAGGTAACAATCTTTGAGCAAAACTACAGTCCATCTTTAAACAGTGCCTATGCCCCAAGCATAGTGTGCATATATGTACACCTGTTTGAAAAAAAATCATATTTGGACAAACAACCTGTACTCTGATCAAATAAAACTCTGGTGACGCTTTACAGACAATGTCTCTGTAAAATGGCATAGCTCAAAGGATTTGCCCATGAATTTTTACATTGGCTTAACTTAAAACATGATTTATTGAAGTTTAAGCTTACCATAAGTAATTAAGAACTCCCCTTCCTAAACCTACTGACAACAGCAAATACTAGGACTCTTGCCATAAAAGTGTACACAAAACTATCTGACAGGAATTGCCTATTAAATTTTGAAAGTGCACATCCCCAGGCACTTAAAGAAAATCTACCTGACAGTCAGTATCTATGCATTAGGCGCAACTGCTCAAACTTGAAGGAATACAAGATTGAAGCAACAAGACTAACATATAACCCTTTATCTGGGACTGTCAGAGACAACTGGTAGGAAGAACAGAGAAAAGGGTGATATATAGCCACAGGGAACCCCTATTAACAGAAAAGAAGAAAAGAGAACCCAAACAGCCAATCTATGTAACTACATTCTCCAATAACTCCAGTGATGTAAATCACAACATTAACAGATGTTTGCACATATTAAACATCAACACATTACACCTGGAGAAACCTGTGTTCTCCTTTAAGTAAAAACACTAGCCTAAGAAGTCTTCTGGGCCATACCAGACCCAAAATCCCTGACCCAAAGGCATTAAACATGCTGGGGGTCTATCACAAGTAAAAGGACATTTTCTGGACGGCTTGTGTTCAGTATGCACCTCCACACCATAGACAACCATAATTGACCTGGGCTTAAAATATCTTTGGGTACAAAGGAGCCACACTAATGTTAGCTCCGTGAATGTGGTCTACCTGATTACTTGTCCCAGTGGGTACAAATATGTAGGCAGGACCACCAGAAAAATAAAACTTCAAATAAATAAATACCAAAGAACTATCCAATGCAGAAATAACACTACAAAAATGACAACTCATTTCACAGATGAAGGACACAATGAGAATGATCTGAGGAGGTCTATAATAGAAAAGGTATCCAAAAGTACAACCATGGCCAAACTAGGAACCCATTGCATGGACCTCAATAAGGATATACCATTGTACTTGATTAATTCCATGTCACCCAATAACTATGAAGCTGGACACATAGTCACTTCTAAATTTTCCAATAAGAACTGGGATAAAGACTCCTCATTGAATCACAGATAAAACCACAGACCCAATCAAATCACCTTGTAACAGTATCCCATGAAGATATAGTGACTGCAATAAGACTGTTGAGAGCATAGTTTATTCACCTGAGTGCACATACAGGCTGAACTTACTGCACAGTAACTGTATGATCAATAAGAAATCAGTACACAAAGATGCACATATACATTGAACAGTGTACTCAATATTACTAATAGACTCTTTAAAATAATTTTTAAATAAAATGAAGCGTTTTTCACAAATACATTATCTTTTTGGACAACAGAAAACGGTTAAAACAGCTGTTTCTATTTTTAGCATTAATGACGGTAACCGAGGCTCCACATTGAAAATAGAGCACAAAACTACATGTTCCATGTGTCCATGGGGTCACATGACTGAAGCTCATATGTCTACACAGATACATCAGGATGGGATTCCGCCCCCTTTGAGCATCAGTGAAGCGGTGCACCATGGAAGTCAAATCCTTTAAAACTGCCAGCAGCATGGTACCCAGAGGCGACCGGCATGGCTCGTGGGTGGGGCGAGGGGGGCAGGCGCGGGGTGGAGCTCATGGGCTGCTTTAAAAAAAAAAAAACAATATAAAACTTACCTTGCGGCGGCTGGGTCCCGCGTCTTCTCTCCTTCTCGCCTGTGTCCGACTCCAGGTTCGGACAGGAAGCAGGCAGCCAGGCTCCTACTCCTAAACCAATCACAACACTCCAATGGAGCATTGTGATTGGTCTGAGCGCCGTGACATGGCGCTCAGCCAGGGGCTGTAGTGGTGGGTATGTTCTCCATGCAGGCTGTAATGCAGCCTGCATGGAGAACAGGGGAGTGTGCATGACTCATTTGGGCGGCCCGAGAGGTCTGACCAAACAGTCACTACGCACAGGAGTGTCTACCACTCCTCCCCTGCAGTTCCGCCCCGCCCCCTCATGCACTGCCGCAGCAGGAGGAAAAAATAAAATGATAATAACACTCAGTTATTATCATTTTATTTTTCCCTTTCTTTGCTGCTTCTGGCAGTGGGGCGATGCTCCTCTGCCTTAGCGGAGGAGCCGCCACTGATGGTACCCCACAACATACATGTAAAACAATTGTGAACCTAATCACATGTAACTAACAACATTTTCTCTAACTTGCTTATTTTGGTACATAGAGTTTGACTATAGGGGTTCCTAATAAAAGTTCTGTGTACTATAGATGCCTGAAAATGATGTTCCTTTTAGCCTACCATCATACATTTTCACTATTGTAACACTAAAGCTATCTGTAAGGTCTCAAAACGTGCCCTTCACTGGGATCGAGACTGTACAATGACAGAGCAGTCATGGACAAAACTCACAATCTAAATGTCATTATTCATTTTACAAGTCTGCCAATTGGCACTATTACATAAGATACCATCAGACTTTCCTGGCTTTTCAGCCAAAAGCATGTTACATTAAGGACCTTGTATTTCTGATTGATCACTGTCATTACAGTCTTAAGCCCCACCATACCAACTACTGTTTGAAAAGCAAGATTTGGCTGAAGGTGTTATACATGACATGAAAGCACGTGTAAGCTATGGTCTTAAATTTACAAAGTCTTCTAATCCATTTTAAAAACTGTGTAATTAGGTACACAAAAAATAAATTCTGCTTTCATAGTTTGTGAGGGTTCCCTCTTTCATTCATTTCATGAATTAAAAATAGCATTGGTAATACAAATCACTGTTCAATGGAAAGTTGTATACAGATCTTCACAACTCCACAAAGCAGTGGTACAATCTTCCCTAAGAGTAAGAATAAGTAAAGGACTGGTGGCGGTAGCTGGGGGAACATAACATGATTCACAGATGCAGGATGGGCACAACTTAGGTAGTTCACACACTAAAGAAGGAGTGAGAGCAGCACTTAATAAGTAAGAAAATAAGTGCCAGGGCCCAAGGTATTTCAGAGGAGACCACTGCATCTTGCACCACTCATTGACCATGCTAGCGCTACCGAATGCCAGTGATACTGTTGATGGAGCAAGGATTCGAGAAAATGAAACTTGCTCGAATGAATCCTCCATTAACTTTCACTAATCATTAAATTAGTAGATGAGACGAAACTAATATACACCAGACACAGATACACGGGATGTACGAATGATTTTCCCAGATTAAGGGAGAAACCAGTTGAATGGTACAAGCAGGTAGAGAGGTTTGTGAAAGTTTCAAAGGTATTATTAAAGGATTTGGATGGCCTGTTTGATATAGTGGTACCAACTGATTTGTGGACAGAATGTAAGATTACGGTTGATTGGCCAACTGAAGAGTTTTCAAGAGATGCAAAGACAGGTGCACCTTCAGAAGATGTGATGAAAAAGTATCAGCAAGTGATTACTTTCTTGAAAGGGAAAATTCCTCCAAAGGAAACAGATTGGGTTAAAATAGATAGAACAACTCAAGAACCAAAGAAGTCAGTGCATGCGTATTACGAAAGGCTGTTACAGTATAGTGGATTTGAAAATATTGGTGATAAGGATATGGGACATTTTGTGTACAGGTTTGTGTATGGATTGAGATCAGAAATTAGTCAGATGATTCAGCAGCATATGCTTTGCTGGCAAAGTAAGCCCATTGATGACATCTTGAAGTATGCGAAGTATTGTAGTGATGATATTGACGCAAAACACAAGAAATTGAAAGAAAAGATGATGTGGGCACAAGTGAAGCTGGCAGAACACCAAGAGGCAAGTACTGGTTCTCAAAATGATAACCAGTCGAATGACCAGAATCAGAATAGTCAAGGATCGAATGGAAAAAAAGGAAAAGGGCGAATGAGTAGAGAAGAAGCGGAAAAGAAGCATCCTTGTCATGCGTGCGGAAAGCATGGACATTGGAAGAATGAGTGTAGAAACGTTCAACAGAATAATGGGGTAAACCAAAATTTAAATCCACAGATGCAGAATGAGGTGGTTGTGAACCAGCAGCAACAGCAAAAGGTAGTTACTCCACAGTTACAGGTGCCACAAGCCCCTATGCCCAACTGTATGAACGCTCAAGTGCAGAGATACAGTGTGAACACCGAATTTCGTGGAGAGAGTGGTAAGAATACACAAACGGTTCAACAATATTGGATGCAAAGTAATGAGAGTGATTTGGATGTTTCTCAATCACGGTGCCTGAGGGGGAAGGAAGAATGCGTGCTTGGCGCATCCTTGGCGGTAGATCAGTCAGGTCCATTTGTTGATGGAAAAGTGGAAGGTAATGACATCACTTTCCTAGTGGATACTGGTGCTACCCGTTCTACTGTGAGAGCAGCAGAAATTCCAAACCTACCCCTCTCGGGAGAAACTATCCAAGTTGTAGGAGTCTCAAATAAGCAAATAAAAACCCCGGTTACTAAACCAATAGAAGTGAATATTGGAAATTTCAAAGACATGCATCGGTTTGTGCTGTGTGATTCAAGCCCAGTTAACTTGTTAGGGAGGGATTTGTTGTGTAAAATGAACTGTACCATCTATTGTACACCTGGTGGTATTGCTTTCCAAATACCTGATGAAGATATCGCTTTCAAAATGATGCTAGCAAAACAAGGAACAGAAGTGGATGAGATGTTTTCACTTCTGACTGAAAACAGTCTGCCTGATGAGCTGAAAGACACAGTGAAATCAGATGTGTGGGATTTTTCAGGAAAAGAAATTGGTCTGATGGCAAATGTAGACCCAATTAAAATAATGGTGAAAGAAGGTGTGATTTATCCAAGTAAAAGCAGGAGTTGCTCCAGTAATTGATCAAATGATTGAACAAGGTATTTTGAAAGAAACAATGGGCAGTCCTTGTCATTCGCCAATCATGGGACTTAAAAAGCCTAGTGGCAAATATAGTATAGTGCAAGATTTAAGGAAAATCAATAAGATAGTAGTACCCTGTTGTCCAGTAGCACCAAATCCAGCAGTAATTCTTTATCAGATACCTTGGGATGCACATTGGTACACAGTGATTGATTTGTGCCAAGCATTCTTTCGATTCCTTTGCAAATAGATAGCCAATATCTTTTTGCATTTCGGTTCGAGGACCGTGTTTTGGCATGGTGCCGAGTTCCTCAAGGGTACACAGAGAGTCCCTCGATTTTCAATCAAATCTTGAAAAAGTATTTGGAAACATTGGTTATGCCAGGAAATTCAATTTTGGTTCAGTACATTGATGACCTATTGGTGGCATCAAAGACAAGAGAGGCCTGTGTCACAGACACAATTGCTTTACTGAACCATTTGGCAGAAGGTGGACACAAGGAGTCACCAGAAAAATTACAGTTTTGCCAACAAGAAGTCCAATATTTGGGACACAAGATAGAAAAGGGAGTTAGAAAAGTGACACCAGAGAGAATAAAAGTGATTCGACAGATGAATCTGCCTAAAACTAAGAAAGAAGTACGAATGTTTTTGGGAGTGATTGGATACTGTTGTCAGTGGATCAGTGGATTTTCATTGCTTGCAAAACCTCTAATAAAATTGACACGAAAGGACGTGATAGATCCGATTGAATGGGATGATGAAAGCGAGGATGCATTCATAAAACTTAAGGATTGTTTGTGTCAAGCACCAGCATTAGGAATGCTTGACTATACAAAATAATTTGCTTTGTTCTGCTGTGAGAGGGAAGGATGTGCGCTTTCAGTGTTAACCCAAAGACATGGATTGATGCAACGTCCAGTGGCATATTTTTCTGCCACTCTGGATTCTGTGGCTGCAGCATTGCCTGGCTGCTTAAAAGCAGTAGCTGCTACTTGTGTGTGTCTAGAGCAGAGTGAGTCTATTGCAATGGGACATCCCTTGAAGGTATATGTGCCACATTCTGTCGAGATCCTTTTAACAAGGACTCGAACTCAGCACTTGACCCCTAGCCGGCTGACTAAGTAGGAAAGAGTGATCGTAGGTGCTGAAAACGTAAGTGTGATAAAATGCACCACAGTGAATCCAGCAACCTTGTTGCCGGACCCATTCTGTGAAGAAGTAAGAGAAGTAGTTGATCATGATTGTTTGGATCTAACAGAGATGTGTACAAAGCCCAGGCCGGACATCTTTGATGTCCCATTGGGAGAATCAGATTATGTATTGTTTGTTGATGGGTCATGCTTGCGAAAACAAAATAGAGAACTGAGTGCTGCCTATGCTGTATGTACTATATCTGCTATTATAGAAGCATCCTGTCTAAGAGGAGTCAAGTCTGCACCAATAGCCGAATTAGTAGCTTTAACAAAAGCCTGCAAAATTGGGAAAAAATTGAGAGTAACCATATTCACTGATAGTCAATATGGTTTTGGGGTTGTGCACAACTTCGGCCAACTATGGATGCAAAGGGGATTTCTGACTTCTTCAGGTTCTCCTATCAGAAATAGTAAAAATGTCAAAGAACTGTTGGAAGCATTACAATTGCAAAAGAAATTGCAGTGGTCAAGTGTGCCACCCATAAGTCAGGAAATGATTATGTGACACAAGGCAACAAATATGCTGACCAACTTGCACAATTTTGTGCTCGAAATACAATGTCTTTGAACAAAGGGTTGGAAAAAGAAACTACCAATTGCCAACTAATGTTTTTCTCTGCTTTTGGAAACATGGGATGAAGTTTGGCTGTTACAGGATGAGGCAAATCCAAAAGAAAAGGAACTTTGGATCAAATCAGGATGCACAAGAAGAGCAGATGACAAAGTATGGGTGTGTCCAGATGGTAGACCAATAATGCCAGATAGTTTATTATCACAAATGGCAAGAGTATATCATGGAGCTACACACATTGGGAGGGATGCCATGATTAGACACTTCAGGCAAGCATGCTATAATCCTAAGTTTAGACTCATTGCAGAAAGTCTCTGCCAGCGATGTTTGACATGCCAACAGCAGAATCCAGGTAGAAAGACAGTTGTCAGTTGGGGAAAAATTATAAAGGCAGAGGGACCATTTACAAGGTTGCAGCTCGACTTTATAGAACTACCGTCGTGTAATGGTTTGAAGTATGTCCTTGTGTGTCTGTTTTCTCGATGGGTGGAAGCCTATCCAATGAGAAGGAATGACAGCCTCACAGTTGCCAAATTACTGTTGAGGGAGCTCATTCCAAGATTTGGGTTTCCAGTCACTTTGGAATCAGATAGAGGACCTCATTTTAATAATGAGATAATTCGATTAATCTGTACAGCCCTAAAAATTGAGCAGAAACTACATTGTGCCTATCGACCAGAAGCTTCTGGAGTGGTTGAGCAGCTCAATGGCACAATAAAATCCAGGTTAGGAAAGGTGTGTGTATCCACTTCACTGAAATGGCCTGATGCTTTGCCCCTTGTCTTGATGAGTCTTAGAAGCATCCTTGACAGAAGAAAAGGATTGAGTCCTCATGAAATTCTCATGGGAAGAGCAATGAGACAAGCATTTGTACCTGGAAACAAACTGATGAATATAACTGCTGAGCTAATATTGGACTATTGTAAAGGACTAGCTGATCTGGTATGGTCTGTGTCTCACCAGGTTGGAGAAGATGCAACCTTAACACAGCCGAATCAAGCTCATGATTTGTGTCCAGGAGACTGGGTTATGATAAAGAAGCACACAAGAAAATCGTGTTTAGAACCCAGGTCGAAAGGACCGTATCAAATTATATTGGTCACTACAACAGCAGTGAAGTGTTTTGGCTTGCCAAACTGGATCCATGCCAGTCATACACAAAGAGTCCCAAGTCCACCTGAACGACAAGAGCAGCAACTGGTAGAGCAAAGAGAAGAACCAGAAGCTGACAGTTGTGAAGTCGAAGAAAACAGAGAAACAGACTCTGAAGAATGCATCGATGATGAACAACCAAGTACAAGTCAAATAGGGTGGGCACCAGATACTGGGTCTCAAGAGACTGCTGTAGAGGCCGAAGAAGAGCAAGAGATTGAAAGACCAGAACGAATTGAAACAGAAAATCCAGATCAAGCTCAATCAGAAGCAGAAAATGAGAGACTGACAGGTTCAGAACAAATTCAGTCAACAGAAGAATCTGCTGCAGGAAACTCAGATCAAGCTCAATTTGAAATAGAAAAAGAAGGACTAAAAGATCAAGAAGAAATTTAATCGACAGAAAGACAAAAATTAGAAAGCTCAGAACAAGCTCAGCTAAAAGAAAAAGAAAATAAAAGAACACTAGAAATAGGATAAGAAGATGAAAAGGCCGTACAAACAAAGAGGGTCAGAAAAACTGATCACAGGTCAAGTGGAGTAAAAGGACTAAAATATATTCTAAGAAGAAGAACAGAGAAAGAACAAGAACAAGTAAATGAAGTATTGAGTCAAACTGAGCAAGAACAACTAAGAAGAAGACCTTTACAAAGATCAAAAAGACTGAGAGTTCCGAGCAGACAATATAAAGCTCCTGAATGGACATACATCATCCTTGAAGACTTTGAGAATCTTGATCTAAACGAAGAACAAGAAAATGTCACTAATGAAAGAAGTGACAAAAGCAAATTGAGACCACCTTAAGAGAAAAGCCTTTGACACAGAAGGTGGAAATTTTACAAACAAGTAAAGAAGAGAATAAATGAACCCGATGAGGAAAAGAAAAGAAAAACAAAGGGGGAACAAAAGACGAAAAGCGGCTGAAGTGTGGGATCACACAAAGATTTTTATATATATTTTAATTTTAAAATAAATTTAGAATCTAGAAGAAAATTTAGATATTAATAAATTTTAGAAAATTAAAGTGGCAGAAACAAAAGCTACTGAACATCCAAAATCTAGTTTAAAACGAAGATGTGTTAAATATTGTTTGTGCAGTATGTTTATACTAATACTAATGTGGTTATTGCTAACAGTCGTGATACCTGTTCTAATGGTAGCTAATAACGGAAATAATACTAATACAAGTGATCAAGTGAATGCAGGTACTAAAAGAACAACTACTACTAATTTAGAGCAAATAGATGAGAGCATGTATCAACATGGCAGATTAAATAGTGATTTGTCATTAAATGTGTTTACTAAACTTCTATATGAATACGTAGTTACAATGGATGTGAGCGATTGTTATGTTTGCATGAAATTGCCTTTGTCTGTCTCGGAGGGGGTGACCTATCACAATCTTCCTTTAACATATGGCGTGTCATGTAGTGTTGTGTCCAGTCTGTTCTATAAAACAGGCAAATTGCAGTATAACTATTCTAACATGGATTTAGTATTCCCAGAGATTCCTATTAGAAGAAACATAAACCCAGTGCTTAGTGATAAAGATGCAGAATTTATGGGCGAGTTCTCCCTAACAACAAACCCAATAGACATAACATATGCGCATAAGAACAATTTAACGAGTATATTGCGAGATGAAGAAAAAGATTTTCTAAATTTAGTAGAGGAAAGAAGACAGGATTTTCAAAAGAAGGCTGTTGAACAGAAGTCACATGTACCTCCATGGGCAAGTAAGAGGGAACTATAAGAAAGGCGAGATTCATGCTGCAATGTCTCTAGACTTGTCTAAGTTGGGAAAATTCTGTCTACATAGACTAAAAACTGACTATAACAACATTTTCATTGGTTCTAGTGAATGTGAACACACCTTCCTAATCATGGGGGTATGGGGACTAAAAGGTGGAACTGATCCCGTCTTTCCGGGAATATATTACGCGTGTGGTAAGACTGCCTATTATAGGTTGCCAACACAATGGTATGGAAGTTGTTATCTTGGGATAGTATTTCCAAAAGTGTACCACATTACTAAGAACAATTAAATGAATGTAATAAGTCAAGGACTAAAACGGAGAAAAAGAACAAGTTTTTCAGAAATAATAGGTGATATGTCTGATGCACTGATACCATCAGTTGAGTCATACTGAATTCACATAAGATACGTAAATTGTCAACAGTAGTTGATCGTCTATCGACAGATACTGCTGGGGGATTCTTAATGATTAATACCGAAATGATTGCAATTAGATCTATAGTTTTGCAAAATCGACTTGCACTATTATTGGCAAAGGAGGGTGGAGTCTGTGGCATGTTGAAAATCCAACATTGCTGTACATATATCCCAGACAAAAGTAAAGGTATTGAGGGATATATTAAGAATATTACAAAGATTCATGACGATTTGACCCAACTGGAGGTTGACGGAGTTTGGGGAAGACTTAGTAAAAGTATTTCCACTATAGGTAGTTGGTTTTCCACTTTAGGGAGTAGTCTATTAGGGAAGATCCTAATACCAGTAATTTCCATAACAATAGTATCTCTGATAATGATAATGACGTATAGATGTTGCAAGAATAAAACAAAAGCAAGAATGGTAGCCGAAATAAAGAATAAAAGAATGGGAAGAAAGAGAAACAGGGAAGAAATCGAATTAGAGGAAATGAAAGGAAGTTTATATGATGAAATGAAAGGAGTAGGCAAAAAAGGAAAATTGAAGAATTAGAAGACAGAAAGGAAGATACTAAAAATTAAATGAATAAAGTTGGCACTTGGTAATGATGGGTATTTTTATGATGGCTCAAAAATGCAATCAGAGGGGGATTGATGGAGCAAGGATTCGAGAAAATGAAACTTGCTCAAATGAATCCTCCATTAACTTTCACTAATCATTAAATTAGTAGATGAGACGAAACTAATATACACCAGACACAGATACACGGGAGAAAAAGCTTACGCATGCTTGAATTAATGAGAAATAAAATGCAACACGATGAAAACCCGCTTTAACTTGCGAAAACGCCATGAGCATGTGCAAACCCGACTTACGCAGAAATAACGTGACTAACTCGCTTTGAGAGGGAAAACCTCACGCATGCGCAAGAAAGACCAAAACGCCGTCTTGAGGTACCGCATGCCCGGCATATGCTTGCTTGATTTAAAAGAAAGCTGCTGTTATTAACGCTTTAGCCCAAGAGTAATAATAATTACATGGGATAGAGTAGAACATGGGTGGTGAACAGTGAGAATTACATGTTTAAGAAAATAACATCTGTTTATGATTCTTTTATTAATAGTGTGCATTTGGGCCTGCTAATCCATGACTGAAAAAGAAAATGGCGAAAACTACGCATGCTCAATGAATCCATGAAATGACCCAGTGACCGAGAGAGAGCTGAATGACTGCCAAGATCCAAGGACAAAAGGGATGGGAAAAGAAGAAGATGTATCGCTCATCTATGAAGCTTGTATTAAATAAATTATTGCATTTGCAACAAAATATGCATGTGAAAACAAAATATATAAATAAGTCGAAGGGGACGGGTTAGCAAACAATAGGTTTTACTAATAAAAATGAATACGTCAGCCTGGTGTGATGAAAACTCCCCTAACCCTGTCCAATCATATTCCGTATTTGCAACTCTTGAGGGTAGGACATGAAGAAATAAAGGGCCAAATGTAGGTGGCGAAAGTACGGTCGGTAACGAGGGTGGGACATGAAGAAATAAAGACTATAACTAGAGTGACTTGATTTTAGTAAATGAGATGGAGCTGTGAGAGAATTACTGCTGCTGGGAGCTGAGATCAGAGAGAGAGAGAAAGACGAGAGCAGACTCAGAAGATTCAGACTACTGCCTGATTAGATTTGAAGATTGCGGAAGAATATCGAGGAGGGAGAGAGTGTAAGAGAGGGAATCGCCCTGGTGCGTCGGGTTTGTAGAGAAGTCCAGTAAGTATCAGACCTGTCCTGATCCTATCCTATAATCTTTGTCTCCTGATCCTAAGTCAGGGGACCCCCACCAGTCCTTTTGCCAGAGGGGTGGTTTTCCAGTCATCTTTATTAGGTAAATGTCATTCTGTCCAAATTTTGCATATTTCTTTGCAAATGTATTTTAATGTGCCTTTTGTCTCTACGTCTATCCACTCTTATGCGTTTGATTTTTGTTGAATGAGTTTATGTTATTGAATGTATTATGCTATATGATTGCTCTCTCTCCTATTTAAGAAAGATGCAGTTTGCACTGTGTACCTATAATTGATGAGCGTTCAACTTAA
Source organism: Calotriton arnoldi (assembly GCA_963921515.1). Taxonomy (NCBI): domain Eukaryota; kingdom Metazoa; phylum Chordata; class Amphibia; order Caudata; family Salamandridae; genus Calotriton; species Calotriton arnoldi. The sequence continues at coordinate 1,019,897 of CAWUFW010005619.1, read as the reverse complement.
TGACTGAAATTTTAGATAAACTTATTATTATTATTATTCTGTGGTTATTTCACTAAGAATTTTAGTTAAGAAGTTGTTAATATCACCATCAACTAACTCCAACTAATGGTCCATCGACCAGAGGAAGAGTGTTGATTCGTGAAGATTAGTTAGACATTGAAATGATACTGTAATTGATTTGTGGTTACAGGAAATAACTAATCAGAACTTAAGTGAATTATAAAACTTGACCCCAGCGGATTGGCCAGGGAATGCAAATGAACATATTTGGATAAATGTATATGGGCCCATCGAAAAATTCAGTTTTTGTGTAAAATATCCAACCCTGGCCTCTTCGCGCTGGATCACTGTTACCTACTCATTATCACACTACAACACATGTGCCAGTTTATATAATTCATGTCACCCCAAACCTCTGAAAATGGCCTGAATGAGTTTTTTAATTTTAGTGTATAATGAATTTTTAAACACTCTCCTGATGTACTGTGTTAACAATAGAGAGAGAGTGTCAACATCTGGTGGACTGTCAGAAATAAGTACCAATATTGAGAAATAAGTGCTGCTTCGAAATACCAGCAACCACTGGCCCAAATTAAGCACAGAGTGAGAGGAGTTAAAAGACTGTTACACAATCTCCATAAAAAGACTTAAATCATCATCATAACAACTTTATTTTGAGCAAAAGATCATAAAAGTACACATATAAATAAAATCATCAGCTCTTAATTTGTAAAGCTTACATCCTGGATCAATTTCAAAGTAGCACAAAACATGTTAAACACAGTAATCACAATTGTGGGATCTCACTTTCCGGGCGGACCACGTCAGTGCAAATTTCACAAAAAGACATAATATCAACACTTGTTAAACAATGGACGAGACTCCCAATACATAAAATCGGCCACAAAAAAAGAAAGGAATACAGACATAAATATACAGGAAGCACACCACTCCCGGAAAAACCAACCAAACCACTTAAGGACTTACCATGCATACATACATATATTCATGAAGGGTGATGAACTCTCCCCTATGTAATGTAGTATGCTTTATCAGTGGGTTCCGCATTGAAATGTGGGTTCCACATCTAGAACTGGGGTGTCTTCAAGAGCACTACTGTTCATTGGTTGTACTGTGTCCTAGTTGTCGGTTCCCTAGTTTGGGTGAGGTTATGTCCCTTAGCTTGACGTTCATGTTTTTTCTTTGTTAAACTGTCAAAACTATATTAAAATTGTGGGTGGGTGAGTCAAAAATGTTTTTATTGCTGTCTCCCTACTATAAGTATGAAAACAGGAGAGGCAAGCAATGGACCTTGCTTTTTATCATCAATATGTTTTAACACTTGACTATTAGCTATATAGGGCAAGCACCTTCCTCAGGACTCCATGTCTCAGCATCTCACATCATGTGCAGTAAAACAGTTCCTAGGTCAAAGGGCATGGTCTGCAAGTACATTTAAAATATCCTTTTTTCATAAGATAGAACAAAAGCAGTAGAAACTCCCACATCATTTATTTGAGAAGCATGACCAATCTGCTGGCCTTTAGGAAGGCACTGAAGACATGGTTGTTCTCTAACTGATCCTGCTAACCCCCCCATATCGCTTTAGTCCTCTGTAGGCCTTCACACAGCGCCAGGACACCCTCGGGTAACAGTTAGTGCTCTATAAATACCAATAACATTAACATCACAATGCATTATTAGACCACAAACCAGCTACCTTTTCTCTCAAATCTAGTCAAAAGGAGGTTGAGCACAGCCTTTGGCCCTATACAGTGCTCCACTTTCTTTTGACTAGGTTTGGGCTATAGAAATACCACATACATATATACATACAAATACACCCCTTCTTCATGGAACAGATATATCTTGAGCAGAAAAAGTGCATGCTTTAGTGAGCAGGTACAGCCAGGGCAGAATCATTACAAGCTTTCTCTATCACAGGATTTGTACAAATCAAACAGCAGCAATGAAAGTTTTTTTACTCACAGAACAGGTACAGGATGGCATTAGACAAGCAGGATTCCTATTCTCATAGAAGGAAGCAAGTGCACGAGGAAGGAGATGAAAGATGTAGGTAGACCAGTATGACATTCGATCAGAAGCAAGGACCTGCCTCCTCGTTCTCCAGACCCCAAATGTCTCACATAGCCAACATTCAACAATTTACACTGTAAGCACAGCATCACCACATCTTCTCTCAAGCAGGCTGAGCAGTGACATCGAACATATGGCATATATGAAACATATATAAACAAAGTTAGAGAGAGAGAGAATGGAGAACTTGTCCGTCTTCCCTGCACTATATACCTTAAAAAAATACTAAGAACGAACTATCTACCAACTTATCATTGGTGGTTTTTAAGCCTCTTATTCCCTATAGAAAAGGAACCCTCTGGTTGCATTAAAAGAACCCTCACTCACCAACCTAGTTGGTGACAGGCTTCACCATTGGAGTCCCACCCTGGGTGGCCCCAGGGTGTGCTTTGACACCAGATTTACTGCTGAGCTGTGTTTTTTTGAACAGTGAAGAAAGTGCAAGTGGTCTTAAAATTGTCTCAAGGTGTACCACCTGTTATGGTACCTTATTCAATGGTGGCATTGGGCAAGTTTAAAATGTGGGGGATATCTTAAGGACTTCAATGGTCCTTTTTTATCCCTTTAATTATATGGTCAACATGTTTCAGCAATTAGCATGTGCCCATCTTGGTCAATATGGCTTTCATCAGGACCAAATTATGTGATGTGCATGCACCCTAAGGCACATGCTGCAAGCTTGTAATTCCAAACTTACATATGATGAATCACCTCTTGTGACTCTATCTGTTGTGCAGCTTTGCTATAGAACATTGTGGCTCCTAGGGGAATGCACTCTATTGTCACACTTTAGTCAAGGCGTCCCACTCTCTCGCATACCTCTGTTGCCTCCTGACGGGCCTGGAATCTTTCTCAGCACCCAGGGTGGGAACCCAATGATGAAGCATGTCACCAACTAGGTTGGTGAGTGACGGTTCTTTAATACAACACTAGGGTTGCTTTTCTATAGGGAATAAGAGACTTAAAAACCAACAATGTTACATTGGTAGCAAGTTCGTTCTTAGTGTTTCTTGAAGAGATATATGAAACATAATCATTTCCCTTATGATGACAGCATAGATGCCTAGGAAACAAAAATCAATGCTGGGTTTTAGTATCAGAGGATACTTTCAGGTTAGCATACATTTCTATTGCCTCCTGATCTGCAATCTTTGTTTCATACTTTTGTATCACCTAAATGACTAGCTGAATGGCAAGTATGTCCTTTGTTTTTAATAAAGAAGCACAATATTCTGTCAAGATGGCTCACTGAGTCAATAGTTGTAAATGACCCTTCAATCTTTCCAAGGATACTGAAACTGAGTACCATGAAACCTGCCACTGTTAACATCTGCTGTTTATAGTGGTTGAAGATTTCAGAAATGTGGTGTGAAGCGCTATATGAAAAATACGTTATCATCTGTTGTAGACCAGAGCAGCTCAGATGCAGGGAGGAGTTTTCTCATTCCAGCATATAGCCACCTGTTGTATGATCAACACCAGTTGCCAGAGGTCCTCTGTATCTGATTCAAATTGGTCATTTTAGACATTATAATGAGCACTGTTACATGTAATCTGGACTGGTGTCCAATAGGTACACAAAGGATGTTCATTTGATATAGCCGAGGCTTCAAAAATGACCTCCAATTCAACCACCCAAAGAAGCTCCTCTTCAACTCTCTCTCCTCTTTGAACAATAACCATCCCAAATGTTAATGCTCACTCAGGGTTTCATGGATACCAACACTCCATGGAACCTGAGGAGACATACATTCCATCATGAGGAGATACCACAAATGGCTTACGTCCCCCGGGGAAATGCCTGATGGAAAGAATGGCCAGTCTGGCCCTAGGTACTGATGAAGATCTAGAACACAAACCAAAGTCTTGCTGGCTAAAAAACATATTCCGCAAGCAGCAAGCCATACTCCATCCTGAAGTAAGTGATGTGAATTTCAGTGTAATGACTGTATGTGATGATAATTCTTGACATTCTTTTGAGTGTATCACGGCTTACCTTCACAAATTGTGCGTTTTAAGAATATTGGCTATATATACAGAGTTGGGCTACTCTACATGCCCTACAGCACAACCAGTGCAGTGATAGTTTTATACAAATTTGTTAAGCTGCAAAATGTTGCTCTTCTGAGCCTCTCTTTCTCATCCCCCTCAACACCATATACTCCTCATTAATCAGAAAAAGCATTAGTTGCATATTTCTTCTTCTCTCCTCAGAGATTTCCTGATTTACTGTTCCTTGACAAAGCCATTTAGCTAAATAACAACTCTGTCTATTGGATCTGATGAGTCCTTGACATCTGTGCGTGTTCAACCAAGGAGCTCATTTTTTCACAATCTTGACAATATCTACTTAATGATATTTATGACGAGGAGCTGAGCTGGAGGGAGTGGGGGATGGAAGACTTGAAATTGACATGGCTATCAGGGTTTTGGCCAGACCACCTAGGTATCAAACTAGGTGAGACAGATGACAACGCAAAAGCTAAATGAGGTACACAGACCTCTCTTTACATAGTGAATATTCTTTAGCCATCATGGTGTTAAAGTGTAGCTTTCAGTGCATATTGGAAGTGAACAGAGGTAATTGAAAGCAGAGATAACCAAACCTGTACCAGGCGGACATCTTACAGCTTTAGAATGTGACATGTTAAATGGACTGCACGGCATTATCCATTTGACTGAGCAGAGAATGCTCATATTCATCTCAATCATACAATCACTTATGTGTGATAAAAAAATTGATGTGATTGGTCAAGAAAGGTAATGTGACTGTATGACATATTTTCATAGCATGTGACCAGTTGCCAGTGAGTCCACGTGTTGACAGTGTAGCAATAAACTCTGCTGGATCACAAGTTAAAAAAATAAAGCAATCAGAAAGGCCTACCTTGCAAACCTACTGGTGTTGATATTGACCAGTTATATGGCCGTAGCTCACACCACATACTTTTTTTCTTCCAAGGTACAGCATTAAGGGCCCAATTTATAGTTTGGGGGAGGGAGTACCCCATTGCAATGGCAACCTAGTACCCTCTCCACTAAACTGAAGGTCTGCCCGCATCGGTTGGAGTTGAGCGGACCTTTAGTATGTCGACAGTGGAAGCTACTCCTTCTTCACTGCCAACATACTCCTCTGACAGCCTGACAGAGTAAGGGTCATCGGAGGTTTGGCCATTTATATGCCCACCCTATTTAGAGCGGGCAGCCAAATGGCCAGTTATCACTGTCCACCACTGCCAGGTAAACCTGGTGGTAAGGAACAGTGAAAACTGTAAAATGACCCCCACGCCATGGGAGAAAAGTCCCATGGCGAGGGGGTCATTAGTTTTTTCATTTTCAAATAGAAAATCCTGCTTTGGGTAACACCATTGTGTGTCTGGTTTCCCAAACCAAACTCCGCAATAGGACCTTGACAAGATAGGCGCAGCCAGAGCTGTTTGTCCCAGACAAACTCTTGTCAAGGCATATGTTTATATTTCATAGAAGCAGGCACAGCTTGATTTTGTGATGTGCACATGATGAGAAAAATAATATTCAGCCAACACAAGGTGGCCCGATATGCTGGAGGTACCACCAAATGTGTACCAGTATATTGTTTTTATTTTGAAGGTGTTCTTTCTACCAGAAAACCAGAGTATGGCCCTGCAAGACATATGTGATCCAAGCTCTACAAAAGCTTTTCAGAGGCCTGTCACAACCTGCCCTGGAAGAAGCTGCCTAGTTTGAACTGCAAAGCCACATCTACCCTGGAAAGAGTCCGTCATATTGATCATGATCCTTGTGGTGAGGGTTCAATCCCTACCTTCAGTGAGCAAAGACAAAAATGGCCTGGTGGATTTGTTTAAAGTGCTCCTTATAGGGCCAAGTTGTAATGGTAAGTGGTATTTTAGCTAGAATTGCCATAAAAGTAATAGAGGTGGTAGCTGGTCATGTATTTGGTGGCGATTTATGGTATCTTGGATTTCTTTGGGATAATTGTAGAAACTTGCTGAAGCACCTCTATTATCACAAACGCTCTATATTTTGAATATAGCTTGAAAAAAATGCAAAATAATTAACATAATTTATTAGCACTTCAATGTGAAAGAGTTAATTGCATATTCAGTATTACCCCAGTAAATTTAGCACATGGGATTTAACTTGTGCTACTATATGAGAATTAGATTGGTACTCTTCACCCGAAAGATCTGAAAGTACTATAAGCAACATCTAAGACCAGGTCCAAAAACACATTCCTCCACTTGCCTAAGGCCCAGAAATTACATAGTAACATTAATTTAGCATGCACATGCAGACTGCAAAATGTACCAAGCAAAAAAAAAACATAAAATAAATTAAGTTACATCATGTTAATGTTACAGAATGTCAATATTAAAACTCTGACCCCTGCAAAAGTAGGAGAGTTCTTTGGTGTCAATATGTAATGGTCGTGTGAAGAAGTCATTATGAATGTACTGGAAATAAACAGCAGAGATTAAATCAGATTGTAAAGAGGCAAAATATGTATACAAGTGCATCTTACAGATAACTTATTCAAGTAACTGTGCTAAGATTGGCCAATGCATATATGAAACACTCCTTTGCTACCAGGGTCAAACTGGGAACGAAAAGCAGCACTGGAAAGTTTTGTGAGGCCAGCCTTTATAGTGCACGTAGTGAGTGAGCTTGATCACTGACCACTGCAAGTTAGGCTTTGGGGGGTCTTTACAATGCATTTTTTATTATACAATCTTGTTCAATCATTGAATGGATGTCTAGAGATTGGAGACAATGCTGCATGACTCAGTGAATGCATGAAAGGCTGGATGGGTGAGTTGTGGTTGGATGAATTAGTTGAAGAGTGGATGACAATTAAACACAAAGTATTATAATTTGATCTAAAATGGGGGAGAGAAAGGGTTAAATCTGTAGTGGTTTAATTGCACAACTTGAAATCAGCAAACCCAGCATCCATTTCAACTTCCACTTGACCACATAGCGTGATCCCAGCCAATTACTTTTTTCACAGTGCCTCCTTTTACTTCATTATCACGTGACAGCACCGTTGAGATGGAAAATTCTCTTCCATTGCCATGTACGTGCACCCCTACCCTGAGTGCCCCAACTGTAATGATGTCTGGATTCCTAATGCTGATTTTTGTTGCCATAGGCGAACACAGATCATGCGTGTGTGCCTTGACGTAGGCCTGTCTCACAGATTGCAGTCTTATTGAACCAGGAGTTGTGCCCAAAGCGTGACCCTCATAATGGTGAAAGGCTACTGCCGATGCCAGAAGTTAAGCAGCACGAGCGCAGTGGTGGCAGCATACCATGTAGTGATCAGTAGGAGTGAACAGGGCCTTTTTACCTGAGTCCCTGGAGTGAGGCCTACAGGTTAACTCATTTAAAGTTCTGCTGCTGTGTGGCCTACATCGGTTGTGTGTGTAGTGCAGTGCAGTATGTGTGTGGTATGCATGTGCTGGGTCTATGTGTACCTGCGAATGGTACAATACAGAAGTAATGTAGTGTTAGGCAGTGCATGTATTCTATATGAATGTGTTGGGTGTATGTATGCCTATGACTAGTACAATACATGAAGGATGTAGTGCTTCACAGTGTGTGTTAATTGTATTTCAATCCTGGGTGTATGTGTGCCTGTGAGTGGTTCAATACATGGAAGACTCTAGGTTCCATTTTGGGAGACCCAGGATTGAATGAAGAAACATGAGACATAGAGGAATTCCCCCAGAGAGATTTGTGTATTGCTGCATTCCTGTAAGCTGGGTGGGACACAGTGGAGGAAGGGAGAGCCAGGCTCTCCAATACACTTCAAAAGGTGCTCTTTGTTTCAGAGAGAAGTAACTGGGAAGGGGCCTGGGCACATACCAGGAAGGAGATGGGACAGATAAGAGAATAATAAACAGTAAGTCTGGGGCCTTGGGGCACATTTCACTGTGGCTGACATCTAGGTGTGTACCTCTAGTCATTCCCATGGCCTGTGTTGTGGGACTATATGATTTTGAGATGCTTCTGCTGTAACAGACTGATTTTAGGAGGAACTAGAGAACAGAGGAGAGGGCACTTCAAAAGGAAGCAGAACCCCAACATAAACTTCAAAGACTAAGGCTCTAAATAACATTTTGTCTTTAAAAATGAACTATAAGAAGGGGAACTTGAGACCCCCAAAAATTGTCAACTGTCAAGCAGCCAGTCGGGCTGTGCGAGGAGGAGAAGCTCTACAAAACTTCTGGGTGTGACCAGGACTGGTGGTCAAGGCCTGCTTGTTTCCCAGCTGGGTGAGGGGACATCACCCAGGGAATCCAAGACCACCTGCACTGGAGCACCAGTGCCAGTCTGATTGCCAAGACCAGTGTGCCCTGTGAGGAAGAGAAGAGCATTGGAAGGAGCGAGGTCCAGAGGGGGAATCCTAGTGAGTTAATCCCCAAAGTGAGGTATGATGTGACAACTGCTGCACCGATCAGGTCATTGCCTTTGTGCAGGGAAAAGGCAGCGACCTCCATATGTCAGAAGAGGGCCACCGTGAAGTGAGCCGTGGCCGTTGCTGCAATGAACAGTGACCCTGTATGCCAGGTGGGGCCACCCGGAAGAATGCTGCTATGCTGATGGGGCCATAACCCTGTGTGCAGAGGAGGAACGGTGACCTCATATGCTCGAGGGGGCCAACAAGACCAAACAAGAAGCATGTTCTAGTCGAAACCGTGGATGGAGGAAAGAGGTTGCTGTGGTGACGCTAGCTAGCCTGAGCTGCGATTGAGGACCAGTACCAGGATTGGTACACCCTCCACATACATGTAAAAGGAACCAAAGAACTTACCCAGCATCAGAGGAGCATCAAGCACCCCCCTTCATTGCTGTGGCAGGACCGCATGGGAGGTACTCGAGGACAACTGACCACAGCTCGCTTGGCCCCTTGTGAAAGACTTACCAGGGAAGGTCGCTGCAGCTTCAGTGCCAACGAAGGTGGTGCGCTCAGAGACGCCAGTCGCTCCAATCCTGCTGGTGCAGGTAAAAATGATTTTAGGGCATACCGCCCCAGAGCAACTTGCTTGCCAGATAGTGCTCCAGCTGGAATATTTTTTACTTTAATTAAGAGTCAGAGTGGGACTTCTAAGACTCGGACTACTAGTGGGGCTTAACCTGAATGCTGCCTGAATAACCACTACTGCTAGCTTGAGAGTAGTGGGACTCAGTGACCTGCTTATGAAACATGAGAGCCCTGACCCAAGGGGACTGTGTATTGCTTGTGAATGTTGCATTTTACTTTTTGATCGTATGTAATACTCCTTTTTTCATAAAAGCAAATATTTGGCTGGACAATAATTTATTGCTGCGGAGCATATTTTGAGTTGTGAGTCTGTGTTCACCCCCCATGTCTACGTAGCCCCCAAGAAGCCTTGGACTGCCCGACCCGCGCTACTACCGAGAGTAAAGTGCTGAAGGGGTACCTGGCCCAGTTGCTCAGGATCCATAGGAGGACGGACATCGGGACAACAGAAGTAAAAGGCCTCTACCCCGCGGTTGGGTGCAGTAACCCCTTATTTCCAATTGGCCCACTGAACGGGGTTCTGACAAGCATCTTTATATATTTCAGTGCATGGTGTGCACTACACAAAAACAAAAGACTGTAGTGGCACTCCATCCGCAGTAACACCGTAGGCCACATATAGGGGGAAAACTTACTTTCCCCATGGCTCCGTAATATCATCGCTGTTAGGGTAGTGGTGGAGGGCCATGAATATTTTAAAGTCCATGATTAGAATCCCTCCTAACAATTGTCACTCAATGCAATAGTATAATTTAATACACTAAACTGAAATGTGTTGCAGTTGCCACATTTTAAAGAAATATGCTGTTTTGAATTTTGATGTGTCTTAAACATGTATGTCCTGTACTCTCTCAACCAAGTAACAGCAGACCCATCTCTTCCCATTCCCCCGAATGTCAGCACTGCTCATGGTGACCCTGCAGGAGACAGGAGCTAAACAAATGCAAAAACGAATGGTTTTGAAGTAAACGTTCTCTCACTGGCACGCTTTAAAACCATTTGTTTTGCATTGCTAGTTTTGTAAGACAAGTAAGCACTGCAGCCAGGAAACATGGCTTGCTCAGCCCCCAGCAACAAAACCAGCCCACCAGCAGTAAAAACAGCCCCACCCCACGTGCCAGCCCACTGGGAAACTGCTCGGTGCCTGGTACGGCCAGTCCGGGCCTGTCTGCCACCTGTAACCTGATCTTGAAAAACAGCTTGATACACTACACCGAAACAACCCAAATTGCTACCAGAAATATGCAATATTTGAAACCATGTGCAAATCTCCTCCTCAATTGTTGGAAGTGAAACACAAAAGTGAGAGGGGTTAAATTCTTGAGTTCATCTAAGTCAGTGGTAATGACTATGCATCTCATTCCAGTACATTATATTTTTGCTCACTATCATTTAGAAAGGAACCATCCATGTGCAAATCACCCCCAAGAGTGCTCAGCCTCATTGGGCGTTATCAGTAAGATACATCTTGTCCCATAGGCACAGAGTGCAATGAGATTTAAATCTGGATATTCCCTTCTGGATATGCAACTGAGAAAAAAAGAAATAGAAGGGTAGAAAGTTTAGAACAATTATGACCCATCAAGAGGTCCAAGAAGGGTGAACTTTGCCTTGGGTTGCTTGCGTTCCCATTCAGATGAAACATTGCCGCCTGGCGTTTGTGTTGGACTATCCCTGTAAGGAAGGGGCAATACTCATTTGATAGATTTGATCCCCCCCATCTGTGATGTCACAGACAAGATAAAAGTCCCTTTAGTGGCAAACCCAAGAACGATTTGCAGATGACTGGGCCCATTGTATACTGCTGCATACAAGCACCACACCATGTTCAGGATTACAGCTCCTACTGATTACTAGTGGATTAACCTCTTCGGTGCATCGGATGGCTGGGGGCCGTCCGACGCACCAGTGCTGATGTGCATCGGACGGCCCCTGGCCATCCGAACACATGGCACAGGGAATCCCTCTGGTGCGGGCACCAGAGGGATTCCCTTTCCCCCCCAACAGCCTCGGGAGCTGGGGAAGAGCTTCCCCAGCTCCCGAGGCTGCTCCCCTGGTTTCCCTGAAATGACGATCAGTGCGCATGTCGCGCTGACGCCATTTCAGTGAAACCTAAACGAGCAGATAGGCTCATTTCAGTTTCACTTTCTATGCACTCAGGGGCCTATCTCAGCCCCCGAGCACGTAGAAAAATGGGAGAGGTATCATTGGAAAGGGGAGCCCCTCCCTAGTGGATCCCTGCTTGGGGATCGCCCTAGGAGGGTGATCCCCAAACAGGGATCCACCCACTAGACACCAGGGAGGGGGGAGCGGCCCTTTGGGCAAGGGCCTTTGCTTCCCCCTAATTCTTTTGGGCAATACAGTCTGTCTGCCCCCTGGGGGGCAGAGAGCCGACTAGAAACCTGGATTTTTTTTTATTGATGTTGGGGTGGAGGCTGCCCAAAATGGCAATGCCCCCCCCAGAGAAATTCTAGTCTTTCTGCCCCCCCGGGGCAGACGGGGGCAGCAGCCCACAATCTGACCCCCGGGGGAGCAGAAAGCCCACTAGAAACCAGGGATTTCTTTTTGTAGTGATGTAGGGGTGGGAGCTGCCCAAGATGGGCATGACAATGCCCCAACCCCCCACCCCTCAGAGAAATTCCAGTCTTTCTGCCCCCCTGGGGCAGACGGGCGCAGTAGCCCCCAATCTGACCCCCGGGGCAAAAAGCCCAGTAGAAACCAGGAACCAGGAATCTTTGTTTTTGTAGTGATGTAGGGGTGGGGGCTGCCCAAAAAGGGCATGCCAATGCCCCCATCCCCCAATGAAAATCCAGTCTTTATGCCCCCCCCAGGGGGTAGACGGAGGCAGTAGCCCCCAATCTGACCCCAGTGGGGGGGCAAAAAGCCCACAAGAAGCCAGGGATTTTTTAAAAATTTGATTTAGGGGTGGGGCTGCCCAAGATAGGCAGGCCAATGCCCCCACCCCTAAAAAAATGCAACAGTCTTTCTGCCCCCCCCTGGGGCAGATGGGAGCAGTAGACCCTGTTCTTCCCCCGGGGGGGAAAAAGCCCACTAGGCACCAGGGATTATTATTTTTATATGTAGGGGTATGCCAATGCCCCCACCCCAAAATAAATTGCCACAATCTTTCTGCCTCCCCGGGAGGCAGATAGGGCAAAAGCCCCTTATCTGCCTCCCGGGGGGGACAGAAAGCCCAATAGGCATCAGGGAATATTTTTTTTAAAAATTCAGGGGTGTGGGCTGCCCAGAATGTGCATACCAATGCCCCCACCACCCCCTAAAAATGCTGCAGTCTTTCTGCCCCCCAGGGAGACAGATGGGGCAGTGGCCCCATATCTGTCCCCCAGGGGGCGGCAGAGAGCCCACTAGACGCCAGCGGTTATGGTGGCTTTTTTTATTCGGGGTGGGGGCTGCCCAGAATGGGCATACCAATTCCCCCACCCCCCAAAAAAATACCCACAGTTTTTCTGACCCCCTTGGGGGCATATCGGGGAAACCCCACCCCGGTCTGTCCCCCCTAGGGCAGCAGAAAGCCCATTAGGCACAGACTTTTTTTTAGCAGTGGATTTTGGGCACTAGCGCAGCCGGCACATAGGGAAACCTAGCAAACCTGTACATTTTGTAAAACTAGACACAAAGGGAAATCCAGGATGGGGTGACTTGTGTGCCTCTCACCAGGTCCTGTTACCCAAAATCCCTTGCAAACCTCAAACTTAGTTAAAAAACAACACATTTTCCTCACATTTCTGTGATGGAAAGTTCTGGAATATGCGTGGATTCACAAAATTCCACCCACCCCGCATTCCCCAAAGTCTTCCGGTAAAAATGGTACCTCACTTGTGTGGGTAGGCCTAGTGTCCGTGACAGGAAACGGCCTAAAACGCAACGTGGACACACCACATTTTCACACTTAAAACTGACCCTTTTTTTGCAAAGTGCCTAGCTGTACATTTTGAAACCTACTTCTGCCGGCACCTAGGGAAACGTAGCAAACCTATACATTTTTGAAAACTAGACACCGAGGGGAATCCAGGAGGGGGTGACTTGTCTGGCTCTCACCAGGTTGTGTTACCCAGAATCCCTTGCAAACCTCAAACTTTGTAAAAAAAAACACATTTTCCTCACATTTCTCTGATGGAAAGTTCTGGAATCTGCTTGGATCCACAATATTCCACCCACACCGCATTCCCCAAAGTCTTCCGATAAAAATGATACCTCACTTGTGTGGGTAGGCCTAGTGCCCGCGACAGGAAACGGCCCAAAACGCAACGTGGACACACCACATTTTTAAAGTGAAAACTGACCCTTTGTTGGCAATGAGCCTAGCTGTAGATTTTGAACGCTAGCTCTGCTGGCACCTAGGGAAACCTAGCAAACCTATACATTTTTGAAAACTATACACCCAGAAGAATCCTGGATGGGGTGACTTGTGTGGCTCTCACCAGGTTCTCTTACCCAGAATCCCTTGCAAACCTCAAACTTTGTAAAATAAAAAACACATTTTCCTCACAGTTCTGCGATGGAAAGATCTGGAATCTGCGTGGATCCACAAAATTCCACCCACCCCGCATTCCTCAAAGTCTACCGATAAAAATGATACCTCACTCATGTGGGTGGGTCAAGTATCCGCCACATGCAAGGGCCCAAAACGTATTGTGGAGACATCAAAATCACCTATCACAAAACGACCTGGTTTTGCAGGGGGGGGCACCTGGGTTTTTGGCCCCGGGCTCAGCGGCCATCTAGGGAAACATACCAAACACACACATTTCTGAAAAGTAGACACTCTGGGGAGTCCAGGGAAGGTATGGCTTGCATAGATCCCCCAACGTTTCCCTACCCAGAATCCCCTGCAAACCTCAAATGTAGCTGAAAAAAATCACATTTTCCGCACTTTTCTGCCTGGGAAAGTTCTGGCATCACAGGGCTGACACAAATTTCCAACCACCTAGCTTTCCCTCAGGTCTCCTTATAAAAATGGTACCTCACTTGTGTGGGTAGGCATAGTGGCTGCAGCAGGAAATGGCCCAAATCATACTGTGGAGACCTCAAAATTCCCTATTATAAAACTACCTGGTTTTGCAGGGGGGGGCCCTGGTTTTTTGGCCCGGGCTCAATGCCATCTAGGGAAACCTACCAAACCCACACATTTCTGAAAACTAGACACCCTTGGGAGTCCAGTGAGGTATGGCTAGCCTGGATGCCCCACGGTTTTCTTACCCAGAATCCCCTGCAAACCTAAAATTTAGCTATAAAAATTCCTTTTCCCACATATTTTTGTGTGGGATCACTGTGCCGGCACAAATGTCCTACCACCTAGCGTTCCCCTTGGTCTCCCGAGTAAAATGATACCCCACTTGTGTGGCTGTCCAATGCAGAATCCGCTAAAAACTTATTTTTTTTAAAAATGTAGCTCTTAGAATTCGAAGTGCTATACCTTTAATCCCTATGTTTTTGGCTCTTCCTAGTCACAGGCCTTTGGCCCACCCACACAAGTGAGGTATCATTTTACTCGGGAGACCAAGGGGAATGCTGGGTGGTAGGACATTTGCGCCGGCATGTTGATCCCACACAAAAATGTATGGATAAAGGGATTTTTTCAGATAAATTTGAGGTTTGCAGGGGATTCTGGATAGGGAAACGTTGGGGGATCCACGCAAGCCATACCTCCCTGGACTCCCCCGGGTCTCTAGTTTTTAGAAATGGTTGGGTTTGGTAGGTTTCCCTAGATGGCCGCCATGCCCGGGACCAAAAACTTATGTGACCCCCCTTGCAAAAGCAGATAATTTTGTGATAGGTAATTTTGATGTCTCCACACTACATTTTGGGCCCTTGCCTGTCGCAGGTACTTGACCCACCCATAAGAGTGAGATACCATTTTTATCGGGAGACCTGGGAACACTGGGTGGTAGGAAATTTGAGTCAGCCCGGTGATCCTACAACGTTCCCACACAGAAATTCGAGAAAAATTTGATTTTTTTCAGCAAAATTTGAGGTTTGCAGGGAATTCTGGGTAGGGAAACGTTGGGGGGGTCCAAGCAAGCCATACAAGAGTTTTTAATCCCGGGCTTGGCAGCCATCTAGGGAAACCTACCAAACCCACACATTTCTGAAAGCTAGAGACCCGGGAGAGTCCAGGTAGGTATGGCTTGCGTGGATCCCCCAACGTTTCCCTACCCAGAATCCCCGGCAAACCTCAAATTTTGATGAAAAAATCTAATTTTACTCAAATTTCAGTGTAGGAAAGTTGTAGGATCACCGGGCTGACACAAATTTCCTACCACCCAGCGTTCCTCCAGGATTACTGATAAAAAAGGTACCTCACTCTTGTGGGTGGGTCAAGTGCCCGCGACAGGCAAGGGCACAAAACGTATTGTGGAGACATCAAAATTACCTATCACTAAACACTCTGCTTTTGCAATGTGGGTCACATATGTTTTTGGTCCCGGGCTTGGCGGCTATCTAGGGAAACCTACCAAACCCATACATTTCTGAAAACTAGAGACCCGGGGGAGGCCAGGGAGGTATGGTTTGCGTGGATCCCCAATGTTTCCCTACCCAGAATCCCCTGCAAGCCTAACATTTTGATGAAAAAATCAAATCTTTCTCAAATTTCTGTGTGGGAAAGTTGTAGGATCACCATGCAAACACAAATTTCCTACCACCCAGCGTTCCCCCAGGTCTCCCGATAAAAATGATACCTCACTTGTGTGGGTGGGCCAAAGGCCTGTAACTGGGAAGAGCCAAAAACATAGGGATTAAAGGTATAGCACAGCAAATTCTAAGCGCTACATTTAAAAAAAAAAAAAGTTTTAAGCGGATTCTGCATTGGACAGCCACAAAAGTGAGTTATCATTTTGCTCGGGAGACTAAGGGGAACGCTAGGTGGTAGGACATTTGTGATGGCACAGTGATCCCACACAAAAATGTATGGAAAAAGTGATTTTTATAGCTAAATTTGAGGTTTGCAGGGGATTCTGGGTAAGAAAACGTTGGGGGATCCACATACCTCACTGGACCCCCAGGGTGTCTAGTTTTCAGAAATGTGTGGGTTTGGTAGGTTTCCCTAGATAGCCGCGAACCTCGGGCCAAAAAATCAGGCGATCCCCCTGCAAAACCAGGTAGTTTTATGATAGGGAATTTTGAAGTCTCCACAGTACGATTTGGGACATTTCCTGTTGCAGCCACTATGCCTACCCACACAAGTGAGGTACCATTTTTATCGGGAGATCAGGGGGAATGCTAGGTGGTAGGAAATTTGTGTCAGCCTGGTGATCCCACAACATTTCCACACAGAAAATTGAGGAAAATTTGATTTTTTCAGCTAAAGTTGAGGTTTGCAGGGGATTCTGGGTAGGGAAACGTTGGGGCATCCACGCAAGCCATACATCCCTGGGCTTCCCAGGGTGTCTACTTTTCAGAAATGTGTGGGTTTGGTAGGTTTCCCTAGATGGCCGCTGAGCCCGCGGCCAAAAACCCAGGTGCCCCCCCTTGCAAAACCAGGTTGTTTTGTGATGGGTGATTTTGATGTCTCCACAATAAGTTTTGTGCCCTTGCCTGTCACGGGTACTTGACCCACCCACACGAGTGAGGTATCATTTTTATTGGAAGACTTTAGGGAATGCGGGGTGGGTGGAATTTTGTGGATCCACGCAGATTCCAGAACTTTCCATCACAGAAATGTGAGGAAAATGTTTGTTTTTTTTACAAAGTTTGAGGTTTGCAAGGGATTCTGGGTAAGAGAACCTGGTGAGAGCCACACAAGTCACCCCATTCTGGATTCCTCTGAGTGTCTAGTTTTCAAAAATATATAGGTTTGCTAGAATTCCCTAGGTGCCGGCAGCGCTAGGGTTCAAAATCTACAGCCAGGCACTTAGCCAAGAAAGGGTCAGTTTTCACTGTAAAAATGTGGTGTGTCCACGTTGCGTTTTGAGTCGTTTCCTGTCGCGGGCACTAGGCCTACCCACACAAGTGAGGTATAATTTTTATCGGAAGATTTTGGGGAATGCGGGGTGGGTGGAATTTTGTGGATCCACTCAGATTCCAGAACTTTCCATCACAGAAATGTGAGGAAAATGTGGATTTTTTTTTTACAAAGTTTGGTGTTTGCAAGGGATTCCGGGTAAGCGAACCTGGTGAGAGCCACACAAGTCACCCCATCCTGGATTCCTCTGGGTGTCTAGTTTTTAAAAATGTATAGGTTTGCTAGATTTCCCTAGGTGCCGGCAGAGCTAGGGTTCAAAACCTACAGCTAGGCACACTGCCAAGAAAGGGTCAGTTTTCACTGTAAAAATGTGGTGTGTCCACGTTCCGTTTTGGGTCGTTTCCTGTCGTGGGCACTAGGCCTACCCACACAAGTGAGGTATCATTTTTATTGGAAGACTTTAGGGAAATTGGGGTGGGTGGAATTTTGTGGATCCACGCAGATTCGTGAACTTTCCATCACAGAAATGTGACGAAAATGTGGATTTTTTTTTTTACAAAGTTTGAGGTTTGCAAGGGATTCTGGGTAACAGAACCTAGGGAGAGCCACACAAGTCACCCAATCCTGGAGTCCCCTTGGTGTCTAGTTTTCAAAAATGTTTAGGTTTGCTAGGTTTCCCTAGGTGCCGGCAGAGCTAGGGTTCAAAATCTACAGCTAGGCACTTTGCAAAAAAAGTGTCAGTTTTCATTGTAAAAATGTGGTGTGTCCATGTTGCGTTTTGCGCCGTTTCCTGTCGCGGGCACTAGGCCTATCCATACAAGTGAGTTATCATTTTTATCGATAGACTTTGTGGAATGCAGGGTGGGTGGAATTTTGTGGATCCACGCAGATTCCAGAGCTTTACATCACAGAAATGCGAGGAAAATGTGTTTTTTTAGACAAAGTTTGTGGTTTGCAAGGGATTCTGGGTAAGAGAACCTGGTGAGAGCCACACAAGTCACCCCATCCTGGATTCCCCTGGGCGTCTAGTTTTCAAAAATATATAGGTTTGCTAGGTTTCCCAAGGTGCCGGCAGAACTAGGCTTCAAAGATTACAGCTAGGCACTTTGCAAAAAAAGGGTCAGTTTTCACTGTAAAAATGTTGTGTGTTCATGTTGCGTTTTGGGCCGTTTCCTGTTGCTGGCACTAAGCCTGCCCACACAAGTGAGGTATCATTTTTCTCAGAAGCCTTTGGGGAATGCAGGGTTGGAGGAATTTTGTGGATCCACGCAGATTCCAGAACTTTCCATCACAGAAATTTGAGGAAAATGTGGTTTTTTTTTACAAAGTTTGAGGTTTGCAAGGGATTCTGGGTAACAGAACCTGGTGAGAGCTACACAAGTCACCCCATCCTGGATTCCTCTGGGTGTCCAGTTTTCAAAAATGTTAGGTTTGCTAGATTTCCCTAGGTGCCGGCAGAGCTAGGGTTCAAAATCGACAGCCAGGCACTTTGCCAAGAACCAAGAAAGGGTCAGTTTTCACTGTAAAAATGTGGTGTGTCCACATTACGTTTTGAGTCGTTTCGTGTCGCGGGCACTAGGCCTACCCACATAAGTGAGGTATAATTGTTATCGGAAGACTTTGGGGAATGCGGGGTGCGTGGAATTTTGTGGATCCATGCAGATTCCAGAACTTTCCATCACAGAAATGTGAGAAAAATGTGTTTTTGTTTTACAAAGTTTGAGGTTTGCAAGGGATTCTGGGTAAGCGAACCTGGTGAGAGACACACAAGTCACCCCATCCTGGATTCCTCTGGGTGTCTAGTTTTCAAAAATGTATAGGTTTGCTAGGTTTTCCTAGGTGCCAGCAGAGCTGGGGTTCAAAATCTACGGCTAGGCACTTTGCCAAGAACCAAGAAAGGGATAGTTTTCACTGTAAAAATGTGGTGTGTCCATGTTGCGTTTTGGGTCGTTTCCTGTCACGGGCAATAGGCCTACTCACACAAGTGAGGAATAATTTTTATTGGAAGACTTTGGGGAATGCGGGGTGGGTGGAATTTTGTGGATCCACGCAGATTCGTGAACTTTCCATCACAGAAATGTGAGGAAGATGTGTTTTATTTTTACAAAGTTTGAGGTTTGCAAGGGATTCTGGGTAACAGAACCTGGTGAGAGCCAGACAAGTCACCCCATCCTGGATTCCCTTGGGTGTCTAGTTTTAAAAAATGTATAGGTTTGCTAGGTTTCCTTAGGTGCCAGCAGAGCTAGGGTTCAAAATCTACAGCTAGGCACTTTGCAAAAAAAGGGTCCGTTTTCACTGTAAAAATGTGGAGTGTCCACGTTGCGTTTTGGGCCGTTTCCTGTCGCGGGCACTAGGCCTACCCACACAAGTGAGGTATCATTTTTATCGGAAGACTTAGGGGAACACAGAATTGTAGAGCAACTGTTATTACCTAATGACGTTCGATGCATTTCTGCCTTCCAAATGTAAGAGAATGTGTAAAAAAGAAATCACTTTGAAAAATGTCCTATAATTCACATACTAGTATGGGGACCCACAATTTCAGAGATGTGTAAATAGCTACTGTTTCTAAACTCTATATTTTGTTCCAATTTCAGATATACATAGGTGTCTTTCATACCAATTTTTCACTGTTTATATTTTCCCAAATGAATTGATATATACCCGGTACACAATAAAAAACCATTGCAAGACGCTGCACAGTTATTGGCTCCGGGTTCTTGGTGATGTAGTGCTTTAAAAAATCTGTCATACTTAGAAGAAGTTACAGGTGAAAACGTTGGCACAAATGGCTGTTTTTTTCAAATCATTTTCAATTTTTCCTATTTTCAACTGTTAGTTTCTATAGAAAAAAACTTGAAGGATCTACACAAATGACCCCTTGCAGAATTCAGATTTTTGTCTACTTTTTTTAAATGTATAGCTTCCCAGGATCCATTATTGCTTTCATACCCATTTCTACCATTAACTGGAAGGAGGTTGAAAGAACAAAAAATAGCACAAATAGGCTATGTCCCAGTAAAATGCCAAAACTGTGTAAAAAGTTTTGATTTTCTGACAAAAGTCAGTTTGTCCCTGGAAGTGGGGAAGATGGTGATTTCAGCACCACAAACCCTTTGTTGATACCATTTGCAGGGAAAAAACCAGACGCTTTCGTCTTCAGCACTTTTTTCCAATTTTTCACCCAAAAAACAAAATTTGGCTGTATTTTGGCTAATTTCTGGGTCCCCTCCAAGGGAATCAACAAACCCTGGGTGCCTTTAAAATCCCCATGATGTTCGAAGAAAAGGACTCAAATTTGGCGTGGATACCTTATGTGGTCAAAAAGTTACAGGTGCCTAACTACCCCAAATAGCCAAAAAAAGGCTTAGCACAGGGGGGGGAAGGCCTAGCAGCGAAGAGTAGCAGGACACTTCCCCACCCTTTTTCGAAATCAACTTCACATGTTGAAGAGCACCAGAGCAGAGGGTAACACTAATGAACTCAAAACCACCAACAGAATTTCCTCCAGACCTTACTGAGTGGATATTGATACAATTAACTCCATCATGACAGTCATTAACATTGCACTTCCTGCTAAGATACTAACCATCCGGTTCTTTATGTTACTGGGATCCTACGCTCTGACAGAGGCTTTTTTCTCTTTAAATGAGGAAAATATTTAATAGCAGGAGCCTAATCACAATTGTCCTCAATTTTGGATGCACGCTGTGCACCAGCAAATTTGGGCTAGCTGATCCCCATTTTGCGCCCATTGACAGAGGGAGGGGGTAAGAACATAAATGGCAAATGTTGTTCCCCATTCCTGTATGCGCAAACAGAGCATTTGCACTACTAGCTTTCATAATTTGTTGTTAGCCACAAATTGAGGGAGCAAACACCCGCGGTTTCCAAACCTAACATAATCGTGTTTTGGATGCAAACGAGATTAACAGGGTCATCTTGATTATGGCCTAATTGGACATTTTACTAGGCTATGAAATTAGTAGCCAATTAGCTTCAAGCGGGGGCTCATGTGTTTAGTTCCCTCGTTTACACGTATTTGTATTGATTACATTTCTCTAAATTGTGTACACATCAGTCACAGCAAATTGTTTACAAGTTATTAGTCTGAACTGCTAATTCTTAAAAATATAAGGGGTAATTGTCATTTGCAATAGTTTTAGTGGGTGGTTGCAGGTGCAAAATCAAATTAATTTTCAGGAATTCAAATTTTTGCTGACACATTGCTCTTTCTGGTTATCTAAACTTCATACTTGAAACCTATTGCCAACAGATCTCAGATACCAACCCAGCCTATTACTCACAGGGTGAGAGCAAATCTAAAAACGTTCATGGCCTTGATTACATTGGCCGGTATTTTCTCAGCTTGAAAATATTGCTGAGACTTCCTGCACCACGGATGAAACAAATAAATTGTTATATTGCGGGACAAACAATCACATCCTCAACAAGGTGATATCATTAAAACACAGGCCTACGGTGTTGACCTGATGCATTTACCAATCCCGATGGTGCTCTGGAGGTAGCCGAAGTGCTGTAATTTATATTTCAGGGTCACTTCAGTCCACACATTGTAAGAGAATATGTCATATAAACTCCAGCAAGAAAAGGCCAGTAATCTATTCCAGCTCTTTCACAGAGAGCTCACCGCAAGGCACGCTTACTTGCCTCTGTAGGTACGTGCTGGAGAAAATGCTACTTTATCAAAGGTTACTGAGGCCTGCAACAGCACAAACAAAAATGCCTGCTCTTCAAGCCATGCCACATAGTTTAAGGCAGATTTAGTCGAAACCAGTCTATAATACTCACACTGCCTATAGTTTGCAGGTCAGAAGTGGCATGCATGTTGGTGTTTTTTTGATTTCTAATACATAGGTCACAATATATGTAGTTTTAACGTCGGGGTTTCAGAAAGATATTTTGTCTCAGAAAGGACGTATATATCATAACTTAAGGAAATTCAGCATTTGGATGCAGTGCTGGACTGACTGACTGACTGAGTATTTGTAAAGCGCACTATTGCTGAGGCGTCTTGGCGCTTAGGTATGTGCAAAACCGGCACAGCTAACAGATTTAGAGTTGGGTAAAAAGCCATGTTTTTATATCTTTCCTGAAAAGCGTCCTGCTGGACTGAAGTCGTAGTTGTACTGGCAGGGAATTCCATAACTTCGCTGCTTGGAATGAGAAGCGTTTTCCTCCCCCACCTTACTCTTTTTATCTAGGGGAGGTGTACCAGTCCAGTATCAGTAGATCTTAGGCAGCGTGATGGTGAGTAGCGAGGAAATAAAGATTGTAAATCCTTTGCCCCTCCTCCATATAGGGCTTTATGCACTAAGCACAGAGCCTTAAAATCCACCCGCCGTCTTACTGGAAGCCAGTGAAGTTGCTTTATGCTAGCGGATGTAGGATGGTGTTTGGGTAAGTTAAGCAAAACTCGCGCAGCCGCATTTTGGAGTGACTGAAGTTTAGAGAACTGACTTACGCCTGCTCCCAGGTAAAGAGCATTGCAATAGCCTACTCTCGATAGAACTAAAGCTCCAACCACCGTTTTCCTCAAAGAGAAAGGAATGAAAGGAAGGGACTGGGAGGCAAAAGCAGCCCTGGAAAGTGTGTTTATTACAGCCCAAAAATTGCACATAGTGTAGCGACTGGCTAGTGTGTATAACTCTACCCATGAGGATTTTGGGGTAAGGGGATGGGTCAGCTTTTATATATGTCTACAAGAAAATTGCGTGTGTTTCCTCAGAGCTGGTTGTCAGGCTCAATACCTGATTATCCTTCCAACCCTAAAATCAGTCCCTTGGTAATCAACCCACTCTAGATTTTCCCTGTGTCCCATATGGCCTATCTAGAACTGTTTGGGGCCTAAAAATCTAGGTTTCTGGATAGATAGTAGTCTGTCCTTCGACACCCAATCTAAGTCAGTCGCAGGGACCTGCTTCGGGCTCTTGAGAGGTCTCAAACCTTTGTTGGTTTTTTTTAATCCCTCTATTCGACAGACCATTTTACAGGCCACGATCTTGTCCAGACTGGACTATGGAAATGCCCTATATTTAGGTGCTACTAAATCTTGCATTCAGCGACTCCAAAGAATTCAAAATGCGGCTGCTCGCACTCTGCTGGCCCTCCCAAGATCCTGTTCTGTGTCTAGTTCTCTGTCCAGGCTGCACTGACTGCCGGTGGAGAAAAGGATTCAGTTCAAGACTTTGTGTGTTGCTCATAAAATCCTGAATCATCAAGCCCCCAAGGTCTTAGCGAATTGGCTAGTGCCATATATCCCGAGGCGTACTCTCCGCTCCGCAGATAAAAGGCTAGTCTGCATCCCCCGAGTTCGTAGAGCCAGAGCAGGCGGACGCTCATTTAAGGTATTGGCAGCTAGGCTTTGGAACTCCCTTCCCTCTGGGATTAGAGGACTACAGAACCTTTTAGAGTTCCGGAGAGCCATAAAGACCTGGCTCTTTCCGGGGTAGCCTCAGGATCTTTTTTTCCTTCTCTGCTTCATGAAAGTTTACCTGGTAGCGCTGGGACGCCCCGTCGCTGGGGCAGCTATGCGCTGTACAAATTCAGTAGGCAGACCCATTACGGCAGGGGGGGTGGTTGAGATGAAATATAGGCCTGTGGGTTTAGCGGAAATCACACTGTCATCGAACCACTTGTAGTTTCATCGTTCATGCATGGGCGGCTGCCTCTCACAACAATGAAGATTGGACTAATATGAAAGGGATGTTTTTTGTCTGCGCCACTGGCGTCTTCTCAGAGCAGTTCTTTCACGGAAGAGACAAGGGACAGACGTTCGAACACCGGCTTCATCCTGCTATTGGCTAGTATAGCCGTTGCCGGGTACTGAGTCACGACAGGCAAGGTTTCTTCTAGGCCACATGGGATATTTTATTTAACACAGATTTGTTTGTTATTTAATTGTGACACTGGTGAAAAACATTTACCCCTTAAGAGTAAATCAATCATTTAAATTTAAAAGGGAACCTGATTTATGACTCAATACTTCCTACAATTGTTCCAAGTGATTGCACTCCTTTTCTTTTTATTGTTTATACTGTTTTAATCTATTATTTATTGTTTAAACAAAGTTAATGACATCCGGATTTCTCTTTAAAAGATTTTTTAAATACCGGCGGTATGCAGTGCCGTCAAATTTTATCTTAAAAAGGCTCTCACGGATTCTGGAACAGAAAAAACGAATAGTTTGCATCTTACCTTTTATTGGCACCTACATTTTGAAGAGCGTCATTGAAGTGTGCGTATGTTTGTGCGTGTCAGAGAAAAAGCAAAAGAGAGAGAGAGAGACCTGATATGTTTGATTCAAATAGGGCACTATGTCCTTTTTACATTTTTATCACATATCCTGTATGTTTTAATGGAGCGTCCAGCACGTTAAAACCATTCCTGAATTGTATATCTATATTTTGTATACAACAATATCCATTGAGAGTTAATTTTTTTAAACATTTTTAAAAAAATCAGATAGAGGGTAATGTACAAGCTGCAGATGGAAAACACATATTACTTATGTTCTGCCATCAAAATCTCGAATTCATTTATTTTTCATACAATTGTTTATTCCCAGTTTCTGAGAGTCATGTAACGCGTTGTAGTGGCTCAAATTGTTCCATTATTTAAGAATCAAAAAAGGATTGAAAATACAATTTTTTTTCCTTTAAAGTTGGTAGCTACTAACAGAGATTTCTAAACAACTGATAGGTGTATTTTTACTTGCCACCCAAGGGTAGAAACAAAGGGGCAGATTTACTGATATTTGGCACATTGCTGCAATACAACTTGCTATGCTGTGCCATGCTGCGTCAAGTGGGGAGGGCAGGAATGTGCCATATCTACTAAGATGTGGTGAAGTCCCTCTCGCCCTCAGTGCTGGCGCACTTGTACCTGCCAAGTGCCAACTCAGGCATCCTTGCACCATGGTTTAATGGTGCCAGTGTTACTAACAGGATTGTTTTTTACTGCACCAAACAATCCTCTGAATCTTTTTTCTATTTCTATGTGGGCTGGAGAATGCAACACACATAGAAAGAGGAATAAATTAGGAGAAATAAACATATTCCTCCTTGTTACATTTCCCTTAGGAAGGCATACCATTTTGGTACATTCCCAGATTTATGAGTGTTAGTATATCTGGGAATGTGCCAAAAACAATGGGTTGATGCGTGGTAACACCCATTCTCACCCATGGAATGCCTTCCCAGGGCAAAGTAACACAAAGCAGCGACTTACTCTGCCTTGCGTTACTTCAGATTTACTATACTACCCAGAGCCATGCAAGGTGGATCTGAGTGGCATAGTAAATCTCACTTAAGGGCTTGTGTTGCTCTTGCGTCACCTTATGTAATGCAAGAGCAACACAAGCCCTTTAGAAATCTGGCCCCAAATCCTGTATACTTTAGTGACATTTTGGCTTTACAACAATTAGAGGCAGCTTTCTTAAATAATTTGTAAATACAGCTTGTAAGAAATTGGGTTGTTAATTGTTCAGGATGTGAGGCCTGTGCAAGTATTCGGTCCAACATTTCCACTTACTGGGAACCAAGCATCCCATTGTAGCACTTGAAGCAGAGTAGTCTGAAGGCCAACTCAAGGAAGGTGGTGTGGGCTAGTAATCAACATTTGCTGGCCTGCAAAATGATTGTTCAGTCAGTGCTTTTTCTTTGAAAAAGGAAAAGTACATTTATTACACATACACTACAAAATACCATGTATTAATTTGCAAATATATACATCAGGCAAATAGAAAAACTTTTGGTGACACTCTGACACCACATTTGACCTCTACTCGGTCATGACCCACAAAATAACACTACCCACCACCTATACCAGATCGATAATCACAATTTAGGAGGGTATCATTTTAAATGAACAGGCTTATTGGCTTTGTCACATATCAACACATTAAAATGTAAGGTGTCTTAACGATAAAGGACCAATAACCACATGTTAAAAATCACCATTACATCCACAACTCAATAACAATGTTTAAATGCAGTCATTAATACCAATAAAACATTACAATGTTAATGTTGCTCAAATATGAATTTACCTTGAAAAAACAAAAGACAAGAGGCATTTGGCAAAACAGGAATCATTGGTTTAATTAAACACTGCGGCTAAGAGCAAAGTTACAGAAGCGGGTCTGAGGACTGTCTCAGAATACAATCTATATGATTGAGTCTTTATACAGTTTTTGGGTATCATAAAAGTATTTCCGGTGATCCTTCTTTGGTAAGAGAATGCGGGCCTTGTCTGTGGAGTGATAAATAAGGCCCCTGATAACAAATGCATTTGGGCCTCGACCTTGCGTGGGCACAAAGTGGGCCAGTGGGTAACGTGTCCAGATGTCCGGCATGAGGGGCGCGTCATCACTGCGTGTACTGTGTGTGCTGTGTCCTGATTGTCTATGCATTGCTAACTTCGATTGTCATCTGACTCTATGGTGTTTTGGGAATGCGCACACACCTCCGGCCATGTGTGCTTTATTGGGGCCAATCTTCCTGGACCATTGTGGTGTCACTGTGCTTATCTGGGGGATGGACCTTAGGTTCCTTTTCGCACGTTTGTCTTCCAGCTACTTGCGACCCTACCTGTGACCTCTCAATCAGTAACCACAGGCTTAGGTTGCAGAGCCTGCCTGACCACATATAAGTGAGTGTATCATTATAAGCATTGGCATTGATTTTATCAATATCAACATTAATAAACCACTGTCAACAATATGTTGTCAATACAGCATTTAATGTCAACTTAAAATGCATCTGTCTTTCTTTTAGTCATTTAGGCAACATAAGATGCAGCCACAGAACAAACCGGCACACCCAGGTTGTAGAACCAAAATTCCAGCCTTAGGGGTGCTTTTAAAACAAATTGTAAAAAAGTCAGGAGGTCATACATTTCATGACCCCAGAAATTTAGAGTCACTTTGCAAAAATTCCTTCATGCAACCCACCATGACACTCTTCAACTGTGTTGGTGGTGCCCCTGCCATCCTGCAGCCACCACGTAAAGAGGGACTTATGTAAACTAAGCCCACTGGGCATTATGGGGTGCTCCAGCAAGGATAAAAATGAATATTATAAGAGAGGCTCTGCCCGCTTTGTTTTCAAGTGGCACATCGTGCTTCTTTTCTTTTCTCTTCTCGCGGGTGCCCGGTCCCACCCGGGACACTCGCACAGAGTCAGACCAGGAGACCAGTGGCAGCCTGTGAAGTGAGCCCCAGTGCCCCCGCTGGCTCCACATGCAGTAGCCTGCATCCTTTGTGCTCCCAACCATGCCTCATCAAGCAGCCAGGAGCACAGCATTGTGTGCCTCCCACCTCAGGGCAGGATGCTAGGACTGGGGTGCGTCCGCTGCCCTCAGACTCAGGCAAAGGGGTAGGGAGCACCTCACAGGCCATCCTTGTGGTGCTGAGTCCTGGGGATGGGTTCCAGGACCCAATCCTTGTCTTCAAGGCCCAGGATGGGGTCCTGGGCCCCTTTCATGTTACGCAGGCCCATGAGGTCCCTCTGCTCCCAAAGGCATGAGCAAAGGGGATTAAGGAGGTACTTGCGGCCTTTTCCCGATTGTGCTGGGTCCCGGGGATGTGGTCCTGTGGCCCAAAATTCATCTTTGGGGAGGGGTTATGTGGTCTCGAACCCTCTTTAAAGTTCAAGCTGGCTTGAGGATGAGGTCCCCAGGGCAATAGTCTGGTGAGGGAGTACCATATCTGCCCCCTCACTGGAGAAATAATTAAATATATCTAGAGCACAACACCGGGCACTGACCTACTGGGTAGTATTTTATGAAAAATGCAGTGGACCCCCACGCTCTCGGTTTTCTCTGCAGGTGTCAAAGGTAACAATCTTTAAGAAGGAATATTTCCAGTTTCGTTTAGATGATGATTTCAAAGGTCCTCGATTATTTTCCTCCTGGTAGCGAGCCCTATCCACCAAGAGCATTTTCAGCCTGCCTTCTGGCCTCAAAAGTGTTGAACTCTGCGGGCAACTGGTTTCACTGACTCCCTGCACTAGCCTTCTCTTCCACTGTGCCCTTCACAGACCCAATGGCCGTCTTGCAGGGCATCTGGGAGGCAGTGGAGTCCAAATCTTCCCCCAAGTGGTTCTCAGGGGGTGTACAGGGACCAGCATCACTGCCCCTTGGAGATACCCAATAGTCCTGGTGTCATCAGCCGTAGACAGAGTCCCCGGTCCATGAGGGCATCAGGGGCCTTGTACTTTAAGATGTCCATGGTGTTTCTGCTGTCACAGTCCAGGTCCACATCCTTGCTCTCCTTCAGGTTCAGGGCTGTCACTTTTATGCTGAGTCCAGTTTGTGGGTGAGGGATTCTTCCTTTTTCTAACCTTCCCCCATTCCTGGGTTTGGCTCCGGCCAGTGAAACAAAAGGCTTGGGTCAGGTCTCTTTGTGTGTGCTAGGGATAGCCCCTTTGGCATGTAATCAGGGTAAGGCGCAACACATCGAGGCTCACTCCCCTCTACACCCAGGCCCCTTTGTCCACTGTCTGGCTGCAATACGCATTTCCCAGTGGGAGAGTCATCACCAACACAGGCAGCTGGAAACTCTTGCATAATTTCGGCAGAAAAATGCTAATTTTCTAAAAGTGGCATTTAAAAAATAATAACTTAAAATCTGGTCTCACCGTTAAACAGGTCTTTAAATTGCAATTCATAAAAGTGTAAGAAGTACTCGTCTAGCATTTAATAAATGTAACAATGTTACCTAATGATTCCCTATGGCAGCAGCCAGCCTTGCTACAGTGAAAATCATTTTGGGGGATAATTCACTGTTAGGAGATGTTTAATACTAATTCCTACATGTCCTACTCTTAAATATCTGCACCCTTCCTTTATGGGCAACAAGGCTACATATGGGTGACTTATTAATATTTAAAAGGAAGGTTTAGGTCTGTCAAAAAGGGGTATTTTGATAGGTCAAATTTGCAGTTTAAAACTGCCACAGGCAAGTTACCTGTGTTAAGCTACCAGGCTGGACACCACTGTAGTCTTCTCTGAGGGGCTTGCACTAATGAACACACGCATGTGCCCATGTGCTCATGTTTAACAAGCTAAGTGCCCTTTAATCTAGCTTTGCCACATCTGCCCTATATTAAAAGGCAGACACTGAGGATAAACACACGCAGTCCAATTTACCATGAACTTACTGTGAGTAAGACTCAGGTAGTGGGTCTCACCCACCATAGTGGTCCAAAACCAGGTGATAAAAAAGCAAAGAAATCTGGGTGTACTAAATGAGAGGAAGCCATTTGCAAGACAGAGTGTAAAGGACAAGTAACTAAAGAGACATGTATGTCCTCAAACAGGGCATCAAACAAAGGGTTCAATTGCATCAGCTTGCTCACAGCATATTTCTTATCTCAAACTATTGAAAGAGCAGTACTGAGTTATTACAAAGCATTCATCTCCAACACCTCCTACTTCTTTGAATCTCTAAAGTTTGGGGATAATCAATGGAAAAAGCTCCCTATCAAATTAGATGAGTTTAAACGGTCAAACAATATCTAATAGTGCCACTTTTTTATTTTCCGATTAAGAACAAGCACCTCTCAATTGCAACACTTTCCACAGTAATTTAATTTAAGAAGTTATCTTGCCCTTAAAGTGGGGAATATACTGCTCTGTTAGTGATGCCTTTGACCCGATGAGAACATAAGACAGTCCTTCTTGGTGCAGTACACTATTAGGCACACAACGGTGGGGTGTGAGAGATCAAGAATTCAATTATGAAACTTGGGTAGGTCTGATGCTGACTACACAGAGCTCACAAACAACAGGTAAGTATCGCGAGACCATGGAAACACTGCTCTGGTGCTATTATGCACACACGCCCACGACGTTGCTGTAGGAGGCAGCTGCTGCGGAAACCACACGGGAACACTAAAGCTACCGGAGGATTAACCAGTTCCCTGGCTCGCTTACGGCCACAGTTGACTGCGGCTGACTGCCGTTTGCCCCTACCACCCTACCTGCATGTCTGGCAAAATGCCCACATTTCTCCCGTGCACCCACTCTCCCAACCAGCTACAATTGAGACTCCAGATCCTCAGAGATCCATGCGGTCCCCCGCTGCTACGGAGAGGTTGGTCACTCCACTCTGTTCTGCCATCTTCTCTGGCCATTATCCTGCAAACCTCTTCATTACACTTGGGGACGATAAGGCAGCTGCAGGCTAAAAGCTGTGAGTTTGCGCCTTGAAGGCTGGGGCTGAGAACAAGGCAGAAGCTAGGGAAGATGAAGGAAAGACTAGGAGCCTGTAAGTCCAAAGAGCACTCTGAGAGTACACAGCGCACACAGTGCAAGTAGCAGCCTGTAATCAGGGAGTGGGAATGGGCCACGACTATGCCTAGGTAGGCAGAAAAACAAGTGGCAACAAAGCTCCTAGTGCGGTTTCCATTAGTGCCACTGTGGGTAGAGGGGAGTAAGTTGTGAGTGGCTAAAGCGACTATTCTAGGCTGTTGTGTGGCTTGCTGCCCTGCTTCTCCCTGTTTGTTGCTGCTTGTCGTTGCCCACCTCCAAGCACCGCAGACTTCACAGTACCCTCCCAGGAGTCCCGAGTCCTGGAGGGAGCTGTTTCATCAGAAGGACTGCACTAACTAGAGAGCTCTGAGTCCTGAGTACCTAGCAAGCATTACAATAGCCAGCTCCTGGCAGTGGCACCACCCTTAAGATTTACAACTTTGTGCCCACTGATATAGCGTCATGACCTTGGCAAACATATGCACTAAACAGGTGGTTTGCTTAATAAGAGCCTACAACAAATTGCTTGCAATATACCCAAAAGGGAAGGATAACATGCAAAAGGGAACCTAAGCACACCTGAGCCTGTGGCTGTAACCACTCATGTAGAGCCCATCACGGCACAATCTAGCTCCTGTCCGAAGGGTGATAATATGAGTAGACCCACTTCAAAGCTGATAACAAGCTTTTATCAAAAGATCAATAAAGAACTCAAGCTTACGCCAGCCGTTAGGGCAGGGGAGAGCCTGGAGACTGCAGAGAACAGCTGGAATGATACACCAATAGAATTTGGGTTTGCCCCCTCTCGAAAGTGGGCTGGCTCTCCCATGTGAAGAAAAGTCTGGCAAAGAAAACCTTATGATGGGTGCCCATGAGTTCAAATTTGATGATGGGGGAGTTGGTCTAAATGCCCAGACACAAGCACTGGAACAAATTCAACTCAGGTTGCATGCTAAAATGGACGGTATGCAAAGCTCAGGGGTCCTGCCACAGAGCGAGCATGATGTGTTGGAAGAGAAGCTCAGACTGCTTTAATAATGCCATTAGGAGCCAAAGGATGGAACCTATTTCCACCCTTAATTTGGAAGACCGTGAGTCTGTGCCAAGAGGAACTGCAGTGGGAAGCAACGTGTATTCATACTTTGAATGATAAAAGTATGAGCCCTACTGCAAAATCGGCAAGCATCAGGAAGAAAGGTAAATCCAAAAGAAAGAAAAGGACTGAGCTTACCATCCCTGTATACACACTTGTTATATTCCATATAGGTACCCTATGTAGGCGCAAGTAACCTTGTAACCTTTCACCTATATTCTTCCCTACATTACACACATAACGGTTCTTGGGTACTGACCTTTTACCTAGATATGACACTGCATTCAGAACGCGGGTTTTTCCCTGGTTCGATTCTCATACATTATGCATGAGGCTTCTTGGAAGCACAGCAGGACTAACAGTAAGATTACCATCTCCTGTATAATATCTCTGTATAAAGTTCAAGGCCCAACGTCATCCTTTAGACCGACACAGTAACACAGCACGGTAGGAACCCTGGGGAGACCTATGGGTATATATACAGCACATCTTGCTTAGGAAGATAGAGGAGACTGAGACTTCCCGGCTGACACACTGACCAGAGACGCTGAGGTTCCTTTATGCAGACGCTCCAGCTCGCAGTTGTCTAACATCCCTCGCGGGGTGTCCAACTTGAGACCAGGACGGGGTCCCATATTCTCTCATTCTCAGGTAATGGGGTTGACTAGATCCTAGAGGGATTCTTGGCATAACACCTACACAGATGCTAGGTACATTTAGGTACATCTAGGTACATCTAGTTAGGAAGGCATTGTAGGAGTACGCACTTTCTTATCATGTGTTTTATGTACTTGTATATATTCATGATTTCTGCAAGATGGTAGAACTATACCATCCCTTTACTTTTGTAGTACTGCTAATCAAATATCTCTGCTACTGTCTAATGGTTGTTGCAGCTCATCTATTCTACACTAGAATAACAACCGTTCAATAAATACTTATTTGAAACGCCCAGCCTGTTTATTCTGTGTAACTCTCTGAGACAAACTAAGTGAGCACGATTGACTGAGCGAAAGGTAGTATATTGTTTCCACGATTCTGAGGGATCAGGGTTGACATGTTCTGAGGTTGCCAGAATCTATTCTCTCCGTGATAAGAGGAGATTATAGTGGCACTGTGAGCTAGCTGATACAGACAGGCTAACGTATCCGGTGGGGGTGCACAGAATCAGTCCGCCACCAATACCACAGTTTATGTTATCCAAACGTGCAGATCCTGTATAGGTAATATAGAAACTACATGACACACTAAAGTGGCTTTTTTCCAACTCTAAGGGGCGCAATATAGACCCAGCCCCAAGCGAGAGCTCGGCAAGCACAGGAATAATGGAGGATGCAATCACCCAAGAACTAACCTCTATCAGTTCCATTGGAGGAGCGAATGATGCAAGCAATGCAAATAAAAACTACTTGCCTGGAAAAAGAAATGCTTATGCAGAACGACGGTGGCCAAGGAGCCACCATTACGTTGCAAGTGCAAAAGGAAGAGGGAACCTAAAAGGAGAAGTCCACTCATCAAAGGAGCAGCTGCGGTGCCCCAATTGGGAAGGATAAGAAAGCCTGGATGACCCTTGTGCAAAGCTTGGGTGCCAGTCAGCCGGAGAGTCTGGGAGTTGGTCATACAGGGGATATCAGGCCAGCACCCAGCCTTAACCCCATGGCCCGACCTTTGTAAGGCCAGGAGGAAATGGGGGAGAACAAACTGGAGAAAAAAATAACTCCCTGACAGACAGGGCTATTAGAGACAACTGGGAAACTGATGTATGCTTCCTTGAATTTATTGACCCCTTGCTGGACATCAGCTCAACAACAGTTATAAATAGATCAAGATTGCTAGCCCTTTGTATGCTATTCCAAAACTAAGAGTGGTCTTGTCAAGCAATATGAGTACAGTGAAATCGAATAATCATCAACCTGGGCCAGGCTTAAGAGGGAATAGTGTTTATTCCTCCAAGGTCGTATTCACACTACCCAGTATTGCTAGACTGGTTCCGAGTCATATAGATGATTTCCATATCATAGTGGTCGATGTTTTGCTTTGCCCAAACTTTGACCAAGAAGACTCCATTCCATCAGGGCAACATTGATTACAAACAGCCCCCACCCCGGCACTGAGCGTCCTTTTCATTACAAATCATTTGCGGGGGTATTGAAGAGCAACCCATCAAACATAAATAAAGTCGCCCCTGAGAACCTGTGCTTCACTGCTTGAAATAACTCCATGACAATTAAGTTTCCAAATCCTGGGATCAAAGAAACCAAGACTGACCACAAAGACTGGAAATGGATATCAGCAGTGCCGGCAACTAAACCTGGTTTGAGTATTGAAGAGCTTGCCCTCTGAGTCTGCTGCCCCGATTCTAACTGGGTTATTCAGGGCCAGTATTAAGGACATGTCGAGCAATGACTGTTTGTATGTACTATCATAGAATATTGCAGGCTTGGGCAGTAAAACAGCGGATGAGGACTGGCTGAAGTTTGTCATGCAATATAATATATGCTGTTTCCCAAAAACATGGACCTTTGAGGGAATCAGTGTAAATGGGTTTCTTGATAACAGCATGCAGGCTAAGCGCCTTCAGAGGGGTCGGCCCTCAGGAGGGCTTACTGTTTGGGTGTTGTGTAACCTGAAATGCAAGATTGAGCAACTTAGGGAAGCTAAATTGTGGTCTAATGTACAACATGTGGGAAACTGGTTCACAGGCCCAGAAGATGGGGTGGTTGACAATGTGAATATTTATATTCCAGCAGGGTGGTCCCCAAATGTTCGGTGATTTGGGGGAATTTTGTTTCCTACATCAATAGTATTAGGGAGGATGAGGCTACTTGCAAGTTGATAGAGGAGGGCAATGGGGAGAAGTATATGCTATTGATCTGGGAGATTTTAACACACAACCATCTAATCCTATCATTAATAATGAGGTTCTAATGGAAGACTGTAGTTTAGGTATCCCTGAGTCAGCTGTGAGCATTTTTAAATCCACCAAGAAGGGTGGTGCATTCTCTGAGCTCCTGATAAACTACCAGCTATATTTTATTAATGGCCGCACTCCCTCAGATAGCAGTGCCAGGGCAAATTTTAACAACGGGAGAAGTTTGTCATTAATTGATTTTATACTAATCAATATAGAGGGATGCGAATGTGTGCATGATATGACTGTCATCAGGAGAGTGGAGAGTGAACATGACCCTGTGGCACTCTGTCTGAAATTGTGCCAGCGGTGTGGAGCCATTCTAAATAATTGAATGGAGAGTGGTTATAGGCATGTGCTTGCCCCATCCAATAGCAGAAAGAGAATAGGGTGAAGTAGTGAGAAATATTCACAT
Source organism: Calotriton arnoldi (assembly GCA_963921515.1). Lineage (NCBI taxonomy): Eukaryota > Metazoa > Chordata > Amphibia > Caudata > Salamandridae > Calotriton > Calotriton arnoldi. The sequence goes on along the minus strand of CAWUFW010005619.1, from coordinate 985,137 downwards.
GAACTCCCACTGCTGGAGTGCATAATGACTAAGGGGCCCATTACGATGGCGGGCGGAGGCACGACCGCGGTGGCGGCGGTGCGGAAAAATGCCTTTTACCGCACGCCAGCAGCGGTCTTCACGCCCGCCATATTAGGATGGGAAAACATAGGCATTTACCATTCGCCGCAGTGTGACACCGACCGCCATCGAACAGCGCCCGCCACCGCGGCGGAGTGAGCCAATCACCACACACCGCCGTGCGGAATGACGTCCCGTACGCCGAAGATATCACAATGCTGGAAACATGGCAGCGCACCGCGACGGAGAAACCGCACAGCGAAAGACGGTGGAGACATCACAGCGGAGACAGAAAAGAAACACCCGGGACACACCGCGATGGATCCTGCCCTACACGCTTTCCCGGTGCTGTACATGATCCACCACCTGCAAGTCATCGACCGCCACGGACGCCTCCGCAGGTACGTACAGACACAACAGTGCAAGTAACACAATACACAGCTCCAGGGGGGGAAAACATCGCATGGGAACACCACACACCCCTGTGGGGACAGGCACAAAGCCATCACTGCACACACACATGTCCCACCTGTCACAAAAACATCGCGCCACATACTGCCCACCCATGAACCGCATTCATGAACAAATGTCCCGGTCACGTCACCGCCGCGGTCAGTGTGCATGAAACCATGCACACAACGCAGAGCACAGGGCCAGCGCATGCCAAGGGCACCGTACAAATTGCACAGAGCCACAACTCCATCCACAACACACCAGCTACCTCCCTGAAGGGACACAACATGTGTCTCACAAGTGCCACTCCTGCACAACAACAACACAACTACAGCCACACCATGCCCCACGTCCCAACAACTGCATATACAGCCACAGCAGGATCCTTTGCAAAGGAACACATAGCACAGAAGCCCAGGCCCCAGCCAACACACACACACCACAACAACATCACACACAAGCCAAGAACACTGAGGCCAGGCACAAAATGTACACACACACACAGATGAGGACCAAACACTTCACTGCACACACTACCTGACAAGTCACACACACACACACCACCCTGACTCACAGCTACATACACACACCACATGCCAGCAGTAATGGAGGACAACATTTAGGAAAGCCAAAGTGAGGTGCCCACAAATGGAAGGGCAGTGACACAACCATCAAGCATGTGTGAAGCACATGCAAGACAAGACACATGTGAGAACACACACAGCCCATCACAGCACACATGGCTGACACAGTCAGTCAACACAAACCACGGTCACCCCAATGCTACAACTCCTGTAGACAGCAAGGACACCCATGTATAGGCACAGGGATGTAAGGAAGGCCCTGAACACAAACACTGACCAGCCACACATAGGCATCCAAACACTGGACAAGACAACATCTGCTGCACAACACACAGGGCCCAGTGACACACTACATGACAGCCAAGCACAAGTAGGATATGTCACACATACCTCCTCCCACAACAGCAACACACAATACTGCCATGTGCACAAAACACAACCACAGGGCTAAACAAGTACACATACAGGCACACCACACCAGGGTCACACATGGCAGTAGTTGACAATGCATGTGCACACACATCCACAGTCACAACAAAGTCACCCCTTCACTCCATACACTTCTCCACCACCCAAGTGCACACATTGGAAGTAAGCCATGGGACCTGGATAACTCATCACCACAAGATGACCATACACCGACACTGATTGGCACATAGAAAGGAAGCTCACACAGACCCCATGACCCTGGCCTGCCTGCCTGTAAGCCTGTGCCCAAACTCCCACCCTGTGCTGCCATTGCCCACAAACCTGACATGTGTCCACCATAGATAACATGAGCCAAGAAGGAAGATGACTACAAGACCTCATTGCCAACCACCTGCACTGCACCCATAAGTATCACAGTCATGTAGAAATGAAGTGCTTCCCACCCCTGCAAAAAAATGAAATGTGACACAACCCATTGGCAATGTCGAAGTGGCATACTGAGCCTGTGACACAGTAAACCATGCACACACAGAAACAACTTTATTCAGGAAGGACACTGACACAACTCACTGCAGGACCAACTGTGTTTATTCACAATTTGCATATTGACACAACAAATTTGGGCAACAGCAAAGCCAGTGGGCATTTCAATATGCACAGTATTTACATGAAAAGCTGCACAGGCAGGGGGCACACAGCAGTGAACAGCAAGGCCAGTGGGCAGGACAAAGTGCAAAGTGAGTCCATGAGAAGCTGCACAGGCAAGTGGCAAACAGCAGTGAACAACAAGGCCAGTGGCCAGTACAATGTGCAGATGAAGTCCGTTAGATCCTGCACAGGCAAGGGGCAAACAGCAGTGAACAGCAATGCCAGTGGCCAGTCCAATGTGCAGATTAAGTCCATGAGAAGCTGCACAGGCAGGGGGCACACAGCAGTGAACAGCAAGGCCAGTGGGCAGGACAAAGTGCAGAGTGAGTCCATGAGAAGCTGCACAGGCAGGGGGCACACAGCAGTGAACAAGGCCAGTGGGCAGGACAAAGTGCAGAGTGAGTCCATGAGAAGCTGCACAGGCAAGTGGCAAACAGCAGTGAACAACAAGGCCAGTGGCCAGGACACAGTGCAGGTGAGGTACATGAGAAGCTGCACAGGCAGGGGGCACACAGCAGTGAACAGCAAGGCCAGTGGCCAGTCCAATGTGCAGAGTGAGTCCATGAGAAGCTGCACAGGCAGGGGGCACACAGCAGTGAACAGCAAGGCCAGTGGCCAGTACAATGTGCAGATGAAGTCCATTAGATCCTGCACAGGCAAGGGGCAAACAGCAGTGAACAGCAATGCCAGTGGCCAGTCCAATGTGCAGAGTAAGTCCATGAGAAGCTGCACAGGCAGGGGGCACACAGCAGTGAACAGCAAGGCCAGTGGGCAGGACAAAGTGCAGAGTGAGTCCATGAGAAGCTGCACGGGCAAGTGGCAAACAGCAGTGAACAACAAGGCCAGTGGCCAGGACACAGTGCAGGTGAGGTACATGAGAAGCTGCACAGGCAAGGGGCAAACAGCAGTGAACAGCAAGGCCAGTGGCCAGGACACAGTGCAGGTGAGGTACATGAGAAGCTGCACAGGCAGGGGGCACACAGCAGTGAACAGCAATGCCAGTGGCCAGTACAATGTGCAGATTAAGTCCATGAGAAGCTGCACAGGCAGGGGGCACACAGCAGTGAACAACAAGGCCAGTGGCCAGGACACCGTGCAGGTGAGGTACATTAGATCCTGCACAGGCAGGGGGCACACAGCAGTGAAACACAAGGCAAGTACAATGTGCAGAGTAGTTACATCAGAAGCTACACAGGGAATGTATGCAACTCTAACATGCCATGCCCAGCAACAGAGTAATGGGTCTGACAATGGGCATCACACGCACCCCTGTGGACAGACAGGTGTGTGAGGGTGACCACCACTCAGATGGGGCTGTCTGTCGGACTTGGAGCTGACTGTGTGTTGGGGTCTGTTGGCGGACTACCCTGGGCAGTGGGAGTAACAACTGTGGAAGAGCCAACTGTGCATGTGGGAGCTGGGGGGCTGCTTGGACCAGGTGGGGTGGTGGCCCAGGGAGGTGGACTCATGCCCTGGTGAGACACAGTGTGTGCCGGAGATTGTGGAGGGGTGCCTCTCCACTTCTTGGGGATCCTGAAAGGCTTCCCTGTCAGGGGAATGAGGGGAACTGGGGCAGACACAACAGGTGACCCCAACGCCAAAGCTGATTCTGGTGTGGAAGGTGACCCCCCCCTCTGGGGACATGCTGGAACCCGCTGTGCGCTTGCCTGGTGTTTGCCGCCGCCCTGCCACCCTCTGTCCACCAGCTTTGCCCCCTACAGTGTCCTCCCGTGCTGGCTTCACAGGGCTTGGGATGGGAGTGGAGGTCAAGGATGGATTATCCTTGGGGCCCTCATCCTGTGTAATGTTTGCAGGCAACACCTTCTCAGTGGGTGTGGAAACTGTCTTTTTGCCTTTGCGAGACGTCTTTGGGACAGGGGAGTCTTTGGCAGGGGAGGAAGGTGAGGCCTGTGACCCTGATGCTTTTTTCTTTGCTTTGTGGCCCTTGCTGTCGCCTGATGGGCTTTTCTCTCTGCGCTCTGGGGTGGCCTTACTCTTATGTGGGGATGGTGTCTGTGCCCTAGTACGCTTGGGTTGCTGCTGCTCCTGTGTGCTGCGGGTTCTGTATCGGGACTTTGGGGTCCGTTGGGCATTGTCACTGTCGTCAGAGGTGCACAGTGACACGGGGCCGGACCGAGTGCTGGGAGCCGCTCCCTGACTATGTACCTGTTGCAGGGCTGCTGTCACAGTTGATGACAAGGACTGCACAGTGCGGTGTAGCCCACCCACGTCGGAATGTAAGCCCTCCATGAAAGCTATAACCTGCCCCAACTTTTTGTCGTGCTCTTGGAAGGCATTGAGAAGTGCTGTCTGCCCCACACACAGCTGGCGCAATAGCTCGACTGCTTCTGCACTGAGGGCAGCAGGGCTGACATGGGCTGGGGCAGCTGTGCCTGGGGTGAAGGTGACTCTTCCCTTCCTACTCGTGCGGACACGGGCAGCACCAGTGGAGGTTGAAGGGAGGCTGGGCACTGGACGCTGTGTGCCGGAAGAGGAGGCAGAGTCCCCGTTCCCTGTACCACCCAACATGGATGTGTCACCGCTGGCGTCAGATGAGGTAGAGCTTTGTGTCTCCAGCTGTGAATCCTCTAGCAGACTCCTGTCCCCCTCCTCGGCGCTGGTCACATCTGTGTCAGTCAGCTCCGGTGCGGCTGTTGCAGTGGAAGCCTCACCACTGGTGTCCGTCCCCTCTCCCTCTGCACATACGGGAGCTGCTGCATAGGAGAGAGAAGTACTGTGAGATGAGTGGCATCAACAGAACTAACACATGCCAATACATCTGCATCCTAGAAAGAGGTGTGCAGGACATTGCATGCCACCCTGTGCACACATATATCTTGACACCCAAATTTCGACACAACGGTGCATGTCCGCCACACGTCCTGCCATAAGTGCCCCAGGTGATTCACACAGCACACCATCCTGCAGTTGGCTCACATCAGACACAGCCCCAAAATGGCCTGTGCACACACACTGTCCCGATGTTGGCAAGGATGAACACCACGACATGGTGCACATCACCTACATGTGTGGAGCAGTAGGGGACCACACAGACTACAACATACCAGCCCACAATGACCCTGCACACATGCCATCCACCATATCGAGTCCATGGGCACATCTACTGTTGCACATTGGCCTCAGATGTCTGACTGGCAGACATCTGAGGTCTGGAATTGCACGCATTCATTGAAACGCATTCACAGTTGGCACACTGGCATTACCATCCATCAGAATTCACACACTACCCCACAGCAGAAGGTACCTGAAGGCCACAACTCCAAATGTAAGAGAGATGCACAGTGCTAAAACTCACTTCATGAATCGCCGTTTGTGCAAAAGCATGGCACATACACCCAGCACAGAGGCGACTCACAAAACATTGCATCACACAACCAACGTCACACAGCTGACAATTTGCACACTCTGTAGACACATGCACCCACTCCCAGCCAAAGGCAGCCTGCCACAAATACTCACCCCTGGCTCGCTGCTGATGCTCCCTCAGTCATCTGTCCAGCTCAGGTTGTGTGACAGCCAGGATGCGGGCCATTAGTGGTGTCATGCTGCGCCTAGCCAACCTGCCAGTCCGAGGGAGCAGCCCCAGCGTCATCTCGGCCACGTTCTTGCTCAGCCGGCAGATGTCGTCCCACCTTTTATGACAGTGGGTGCGCCTTCGGTTTGACACATCCAGATCCCGGACTCTGGAGGCAATGGCCCTCCACACGGCTTTACGCTGGTGGACCTTCAGCTGCAGGCATGGGAGACAAGAGGGGTGATGTTCCAGTGACACAGTGCACAATAACAACACAACGAAAATGCAGTAGCACGACAGTGACTCATCCAAAACTCCAGCTACAACTGTCACATAGCCAACAATTGCTCTGAACATGATGCAATGTCATTGGTCAATCAGACGTACAGGCATGCATGTTCGATGGTGGACACAGTACCTCCACATCCCATTCACATGCAGGATACCAACACAGCAAGCAACGTGTAGTCTGCCTGCAGCTACTGTCTGCAGTTACCTACAACTACACATAGAGAAGATAGCAAAACATGTGTCATGTTGTTGGACTCACTGTGTCCAACACTGCGCAGACCTAAGTGTCCTAGCCCTGTGAAAGCCTCACTGTGTCTTGGAACTCACATAGAGTGACAACAACTGTCATACACACACCCTTCCCCCACGCCTGCTCCTGTGCAATCTACATGGCAGAGATGGGACTTAGATGAAGAGGCGTGAGCCAAACACACATGGTACACACTGTACATGCAGTGATGTGGACATGTGGCATTCGGTGGGGACTGTGCAGGGCAGGTGGACTGACACTGAGTGGGTTAATTGGGAGCAACACAGCCATTCACACAAAAGGTAACTGGCCAGACTCCTGCATCACCAAAATGCAGCTGCACTGTATGGCTGACACTACAGGACATGTCCCTCTACTCAGGATAGGCATGCAGGGTAATGTGTGAAAGAGCCCACCAAGCCCTTCCCGCTGTAGTAAACATGATAGGCAGTGCATGTCAGAGCCCCACAACCACTGACACATACCGAAGCACCTCCACCCCACGTGTGCACACCCTGCACTCTCACTCCCAGTCTGGGAGACTTACCACGACATTAGGGCCGTCATAAAGCCTTGGGTACTTTGCAAGCACCCCGTCTACCAGGACCCCAAGCTCCTCACTGGTGAAGGGACTGGCACGGATCTTCTGAGTCCTCGACATCACAATGGACATGTGGCAGCAGCAGCACGTTAAGGGTGGCAGTCAGCAGTCCCTTGAGGCAGCAGCAGCAGGTGCAGGGTGGCAGCCAGCAGTCCGTTGAGGCAGCAGGTGCAGGGTGGCAGCCAGCAGTCCCTTGAGGCAGCAGGTGCAGAGTGGCAGCCAGCAGTCCCTTGAGGCAGCAGGTGGAGGGTGGCAGCCAGCAGTACCTTGAGGCAGCAGCAGCAGGTGCAGGGTGGCAGCCAGCAGTCCCTGGTAGCTGTGGGAATGTGGTGCGCCCTCCCACACATATATAGGCCCCTGGGGCTGTGTCAGTGGTCCCAGGGTGCTGCAATTGGTGTACCAGGTCTGCCTCATTCAAATACATCCAATGTCCGCCTCCGCGGTGGCGGTGCACGCCTACCGCGATTTTCAAACTCGCATCAGGCTACCGCGAGTCTGCTTCCCATTGGCTGCAGGGGCATGGTCCATGCCGGTGACACACCGTAGGATGCATGTGCGCGCTACCGCGGTGGTGCATCTTTTGAATGCCTCCAGTGACCGCCTCCGCGGGGGTGGTGCACGCCTACCGCGATTTTCAAACTCGCATCAGGCTACCGCGAGGCTGCTTCCCATTGGCTGCAGGGGCATGGTCCATGCCGGTGACACACCACAGGGGCCAGACGGTAGGCACCGCCATATGTCTGCCAGACAGTGCCTGGAGTGACCGTGATTTGGGTAGCGGTGCATGGTGACCGCTATTGTCACATACATATCTGGCGGTGTCTCCCGCGATCGTGCATGGGTTATGGGCGGTACCACACCTCAGTGGCCAGGCGGTAGGCACCGCCATATGTCTGCCAGACAGAGCCTGGAGTGACCGTGATTTGGGTAGCGGTGCATGGTGACCGCTATTGTCACATACATATCTGGCGGTGTCTCCCGCGATCGTGCTGGGGTTATGGGCGGTGCCCCACCTCAGTGGCCAGGCGGTAGGCACGCCATATGTCTGCCAGACAGAGCCTGGAGTGACCGTGATTTGGGTAGCGGTGCATGGTGACCGCTATTGTCACATACATATCTGGCGGTGTCTCCCGCGATCGTGCATGGGTTATGGGCGGTGCCACACCTCAGTGGCCAGGCGGTAGGCACCGCCATATGTCTGCCAGACAGTGCCTGGAGTGACCGTGATTTGGGTAGCGGTGCATGGTGACCGCTATTGTCACATACATATCTGGCGGTGTCTCCCGCGATCGTGCATGGGTTATGGGCGGTGCCACACCTCAGTGGCCAGGCGGTAGGCACCACCATATGTCTGCCAGACAGTGCCTGGAGTGAGCGTTAATGGAGTTGTGGAGTGGCTGTGCTGCACCTAACGTGTCCTCCAGCTCTCTGCATAGGCCAACATGTACAGTGCCCAGGGTCTCAACAATTGAAGGGTCCTCATGAGGGCAAATGCACAAAAGGGACATGTCACTCCATGTCACCAACACATACCATATATGGGTCGCCAATACATTGCATGGGCACATACACTCGCCCATGTCACATGTGCTGTGTAATGAAATGTAGACTGTCCAGTAAATGTGTTGCATAGCATATGGAGATAATGGACACTGTCTGTGTGTGCAATGTAACGCACAATGTCGTCTCATTGACTGGACTAGGGGCATCAGCAACTGGCACATTGTCCAATGCACATGCACACACGTGTCCCCCACGCTCAGCCGGTGGTCAGTGTGTAGTTGATGTGTGCCATGTGCAACCTGTGTTGGGAGGTGTATCAGGGCCAGCAACATGGTGTGTTCGGGTAGTATTGCAATTATTAACATATGCTGGGGGTCATACTCACAGGTATGCACCCATATCTGTTAGTATATCACACTGTGCATGCGAATGAGCCGGAGGGGTGCACAGACAATTGCTGCTGGTAAGGGGACAGGTGTACGAGTAGTGTGCCTGATGTGAACCTACTTGTGAAGTGCCCGGTCGGTTAATGGTGCATGTTGTAAGACTTGGGAATGTGTCTGTAGAAGAAATTGATGCGATGCACATTTCATGGTCTTCTGCATTGACATCTGTGCACTGTGATCTGTCCTAGGAGGAGGAGGCCCAATATCCATCGTCCGTTCACAGTCCTGGCAGACATGGAGAATGAGGAGATAATCCGCAAATTCAGGCTGGACCGACAAACCCTGCAGAACCTATGTGCCATGTTGGAGCCCCACCTGCAGCCACGTCGGACATATCCAACAGCTTTCACCGCAACATCTAAGGTGATGGCATGCCTGTATTTCTTTGCAACGGGCTCATTCCAGCACACGGTCGCAAGTGCAGGCGGGATGTCACAGCCGATGTTCAGCATGGTGCTGAGGATGTCCTGTCGGCCATGATGCTGTACAAAGACAGATATATCCATTTTCCCAGGGGGCCTGAGTTGGTGGCTGTGAAGGGCGATTACTATGCCCTTGGACATATCCCCCATGTCATTGGTGCAATTGATTGCACACATGTTGGGCTTGTGCCACCACAGGCATGTGAACAGGTTTACCGCAATAGGAAGCATTCACACTCGGTAAATGTTCAAGTGGTGTGCCTGGCGGACATGATCATCTTGAAGTAGTGCCACTCGGATGAGTGGTATCCCTCTGGGCACAGCGATGACTGAATAAATCAGATTTCAAATTGTGACAAAAAGTTGAAAAAAACGTGGCGTTTATAAATTTGTTTTCATCATGATGACTTTAATCTTTATTCATGCATGAGTGTATCCATTAACTCATGGATTGGAGATCATAATATCCATTATGTATGAACTGTTTTCCATCAAATATAAACTCTCCCGATGCATTTCGGGCATGCAAGCTCCTTCGTCAGGGGAAAGAGTCTGAAAACAATAATGCGGAGACAAAGAGCGTCACGATTCTCTACAACGAATATGTATAAGCATTCAAATAAACTGTTTAATAGTGAATCATGCCCGTGATCGCATCTCAAAAAGTAAATGAAAAGTGGTTAGAAAGACCCGTTGAAACCACCTGTACTGTGAATGAAGAACGTGCTATCAAAATACACCAACTGTGACATCAGGACACCTCGATATGTCCATACTACCTGTTTGAAAAATGCCCGATTAAAAAACTTATAAGAACAAACATACAAGTGAAAAGTGCTACTTGAACTGAACTCGCCGCGTTATGTGCGTGACGAATAAACCGAAATGTTCACGGAAGAAGCAATACCCTTACCTTGTGACAAAAAATAATAATGAATAAGCGGTTAGGTGCACAAGGCTAGAAAGAACCCGAACAGGTACATGCCAGTGAGTAAACCTACTTATGTCCGATGTAGTTCGAATCAAAAGTAGCGGAAACAAAATGTAATCGGCTGACTGCAAGAAATAGTCATTCGATGTGCAAGTGAAGAAGGACTAAACCATTCATGTCAAGTAGGCTAAAATTTTAAACGCCATCTTGGAATGTGTTAAATGCATCAGTTTCTCCAATTTAACCGGTGACCAACTAATTAAAGAACGGTGTGCTAAGAGGGTTAATTCCGTAATGATTACCAATGAATAAATCTGATTGTGTGGACAAAAATGAAATCAGTTGATATACATAACAAAAATGAACCACGAAAAAGAGTTAAATACAGTATAGAAACGTCAGAACGAAGAAATAAGAAAAATGCATGAAATGACAATAACAATAAAGTTTGAAAAAGAAAAAGAAACAAATCAGAAAGTTAAAGAAAGAGACAGCATGGAATAAAAATGAAATGTACGTAACAAAGAAGTGAATCAAGTGTGCAAAACGAGTGTGCAGATAGAGATATCACAGATAGCAGAGAAATTCCATCCGGTCATTAAGACCGTTCGGCTTCATAGAGTCCAGAAACTTAATCCAATAATTCTCTCTTTGAAGAATTAAAGCATTATTATTAATGCCTTCACGTTTGGTGATTGTTTCCAAAATGGCAAACTTCAATTGGCTGACATTGTGCCTTTGTTCCGTGAAGTGTATGGCTAGAACTGATTTGATATTGTTCAAACGGATGGTACTTTTGTGTTCGTTCAAACGAGTCTTCATTTTTCTCTCTGTCTTGCCCACGTAAACCAATCCACAGGGGCATTTCAACATGTAAACAACGTTGCTGGAATCGCAATTGGCATTAACTTTCAGTTTGATTTTAGTCCCTTTCATTGGGTGTGTTATAACTGGTCCCTTGATCATGTTATTGCAATTGTTGAAATGCCCCTGTGGATTGGTTTACGTGGGCAAGACAGAGAGAAAAATGAAGACTCGTTTGAACGAACACAAAAGTAACATCCGTTTGAACAATATCAAATCAGTTCTAGCCATACACTTCACGGAACAAAGGCACAATGTCAGCCAATTGAAGTTTGCCATTTTGGAAACAATCACCAAACGTGAAGGCATTAATAATAATGCTTTAATTCTTCAAAGAGAGAATTATTGGATTAAGTTTCTGGACTCTATGAAGCCGAACGGTCTTAATGACCGGATGGAATTTCTCTGCTATCTGTGATATCTCTATCTGCACACTCGTTTTGCACACTTGATTCACTTCTTTGTTACGCACATTTCATTTTTTATTCCATGCTGTCTCTTTCTTTAACTTTCTGATTTGTTTCTTTTTTCTTTTTTCAAACTTTATTGTTATTGTCATTTCATGCATTTTTTCTTATCTCTTCGTTCTGACGTTTCTATACTGTATTTAACGCTTTTTCGTGGTTCATTTTTGTTATGTATATCAACTGATTTCATTTTTGTCCACACAATCAGATTTATTCATTGGTAATCATTACGGAATTAACCCTCTTAGCACACCGTTCTTTTTAATTAGTTGGTCACCGGTTAAATTGGAGAAACTGATGCATTTAACACATTCCAAGATGGCGTTTAAAATTTTAGCCTACTTGACATGAATGGTTTAGTCCTTCTTCACTTGCACATCGAATGACTATTTCTTGCAGTCAGCCGGTTACATTTTGTTTCCCGCTACTTTTGATTCGAACTACATCGGACATAAGTAGGTTTACTCACTGGCATGTACCTGTTCGGGTTCTTTCTAGCCTTGTGCACCTAACCGCTTATTCATTATTATTTTTTGTCACACGGTAAGGGTATTGCTTCTTCCGTGAACATTTCGGTTTATTCGTCACGCACATAACGCGGCGAGTTCAGTTCAAGTAGCACTTTTCACTTGTATGTTTGTTCTTATAAGTTTTTTAAATCGGGCATTTTTCAAACAGGTAGTATGGACATATCGAGGTGTCCTGATGTCACAGTTGATGTATTTTGATAGCACGTTCTTCATTCACAGTACAGGTGGTTTCAACGGGTCTTTCTAACCACTTTTCATTTACTTTTTGAGATGCGATCACAGGCATGATTCACTATTAAACAGTTTGTTTGAATGCTTACACATATTCGTTGTAGAGAATCGTGACGCTCTTTTGTCTCCGCATTATTGTTTTCAGACTCTTTTCCCCTGACGAAGGGCTTGCATGCCCGAAATGCATCGGGAGAGTTTATATTTGATGGAAAACAGTTCATACATAATGGATATTATGATCTCCAATCCATGAGTTAATGGATACACTCATGCATGAATAAAGATTAAAGTCATCATGATGAAAACAAATTTATAAACACCACGTTTTTTTCAACTTTTTGTCACAATTTGAAATCTGATTTATTCAGTCATCGCTGTGCCCAGAGGGATACCACTCATCCGAGTGGCACTACTTCAAGAGTTATTTAGACACCCCGTCCAGAGGGTGATACCTCAGGAGCACGCTACAATTCTTAACCGAACTCAACCTTGCTGTGCATTGCTCACATACATGGACATGATCATCTCACACGTGTGTGCCAAGTTTCCCGGTTCAGCCCATGATGCCCACATCCTGCGCAGCAGCATCGTTCCTCAGTTGATGGCCAATCTGCTTCCTGAGCGTGCATGGCTTGTGGGTGAGTATGCATAGTGGATTAGAGTGGTGTGTGTGTGTGACATGCTGTTGTGTTGCATTTTGGGACTGCAAGGTTAATCTGTGTCTCTCACACCCAGGTGACTCTGCATATCCAAACCACCCGTGGTTGCTGAGCCCATTGCGGAACCCCGTCACGCCAGCTGATGTGCGATACAATGATGCCCATGGGAGGACACGGCGTGTGATAGAACGGACACTTGGTCTCCTAAAATCAAGATTTCGGTGCCTGGACCGTACTGGGGGGGCCCTTATGTACTCGCCAGGGAAGGTGTGTCAGATAGTGGTGGCATGCTGCATGCTCCACAACCTGGCCATTCGCAAGGCAATACCCCTGATCCTGGATGACGATGATGAGCAGCCAAGGCCGCCACCTGCAAATCAAGCCGGATCCAGTGACGAGAGCAGTGGAGAGGAGGAAGGGGTCGACATGCGTCGACAGCTCATTACCCGCTACTTCACTTGAAGGTGAGTGACGATGTAGAAGGGACGAAATGGTCTGATGGTGTTGCTGTTGCTGTGTGGGTGTATGTGAGCTTGCTGACTGCAGCTTGGTGTTGACTCATTGCTGCCTGCCAATATATGTGTGATTGGTTAGTGTGATACAGATTGTCTCTATGGTGACTGTTGCTCTGTGTAAAGTTTTTAGATCTGAGTACCTTGTTGACAAGTGTTGTGTGATGTGTGCAATGCCACACCCATACAAGTGACTCTTGTTCTGCGGTTTTCCCTAGGTCCCTTCAGCATCTCACTTGTTACCTACAGTCCATTCCCCTGGACCATGTCCTACACGGTGAAGGTTGCACATCCTGTATTAAAGATGGAGCAGACACAACAACATGTGTGTAAGGTATATTTATTTACAACTGTGACATGCAAGGGTGGAGAAAATGTGAAGGGGGGAATTGAAGAAGTGAGTTGACAGTCATGGTAATTGTGATACTTGAGTAGTCCCCACAATGATGTGGAGACCCAGTCCAACAGATGGATGCCATTCACATGGCAGTGTGGTGAAGGATAGTCCAAAAGGTCAATGCAGTGGTGCAGTGGTCTGCCATCATGGCTGGTTCGGGGACTAGCGTTTGGCATGTGCTTGGGCACGTGAGTCCCCCTGGCCCTTCCTTGGACGGCCCCTCTTGCGCTTCACTGGAGGGGCCACTGCTGCAGGGGCAGTGGTGTCTGAGGACTCACCCCCCTCTGTGGATGCAGGGGAGGATGATGTAGTGTCATCCTGCTGCCCAACGGGGGGAGGCAGAGGGGTAGAATGTTACGCTTGCCTGTCCCTCAGAACCGCCACTAGCTGCCCCCAGAGGTCCACAATCTGTCCCATGCGTGTGTCCATGGACCTCAGCAGCAGGAGGTGCTCCCGAGATTCTTCCTCTAACCGGCCCATTCGTCCCTGGGCCTGTTGGTATGCCCCAAGGACTCTGTCGATGTGGCCCAGGGCTTCCGTCCCAGGATCAGTCCCCCTTTGCATGAGCCTGTCCCGACCAGCTGCACTGCTGCCACGGTCCTGTCCGGTCCTCACATTGGCCCGCTGCATCCTCTCCCTGGCCTCCGCAGTCGATGTTGTGGGCTGCTCAACCCCTGGGGCAGGGAGGGTGTTGCAGCCAGCTGTGGTGGTGGTCGTGGTGGTGGTAGTGGTGGTTGACACACAGGCTGTGACAGCAGCTGTCAGAGGATGGTCAGGGGCTGCAGCTGATGTGGTTGGGGTGACAATGGGTGCCTGGGACTGGTTGAGGCCTGCCACACCAGATGGGCCAGCGTGGAGTTCCTCATCCAATGTATCCAGGGAGTCCTCATCCAGTTGTCTCTGTTCCGGGGGGGGGACTGGCTCTGCAGGGTGGTGTCATCCTCTGCAGTGAGTTCTAGGTCACCTGTGGGTCAGATGAGAAATGGTCATTGTGTTGCACCCATCAAAGTTTGTGTTAGCAGTGTTACATCAACTGTTTGTACATCCAGCAGTTGTTCACTGTACAAATTTGCATTGACCGACATCCAGTGATGCATTACAAGCTGTTGTGGTACATACATTACTTGTCCATATTGGCAGTTGTCAAGACATGACATGCACAATATCATTTTTTGACATTGACAGTCTCATGTTGGCCTCCTGTTATTGATCAATCATATGTCATCCATTTACGCGTATGTGTCACTTGTAGAGCCCTTATAGCGGTTCTCTCTGCACAGTGAGTGAGCATTGAAGTTTCATGCATACCTTTTCAATGTGGTGTAGATATCTGTATTTGCAATTCCAGACATGCTTAACTTTGCTTTAATTAGATCCTAGGTGGTCTGGTCCACTGCTACTATCAGATGGCATGTAGTGGTGTGCATGGTTGTTCTCGGAGTTCCATCGACATGTGTTTCAGTCATTCACACTTTGGTTGCTGTCACAGTTTCATTTTCTTAGGTGTGTGCACACTATAGTTGCCAATGCTATCTGGGTGTGCAGTTGTGATTGAGAGGCCTGGTGTCCTATGCCAACATGTTTTTTTAAATGCATATCTGGCTGCATGTTGTGGCTGTAGATATGTTGTGTTTGCTGTGTTTTCCTTGTATTTGTGAGACCTCTCCGTGTGTGTAGGATGAGGGCTTCCATCTTGGTCCAGTGTGGGACAAGTCAGCATGATATGTCCACATGCCAGTTCTTTTGCAGTGTACATTGCAATGACTGACACATGCATGTTGGTGCCAGGAAGTGATGGGTCTTGTGTGCTGGCGGTCAGGTGGGCCCGTGTGAGTTGTTGTGCAAGCTTCCCAGCCCCACACACCCCGACCTGTGAGATGCAGTTACCTACCTGTGAGTTGGGTGGGTAGCATACATTGCCTGCCACATGCTTCTTATTGGGGGTGTAGTGTCCCATCCTCCATAGTGGTGGGACAGCATGCATGTTGCATTTTGTGGGACGGATAGCCAAACACACTGCACCATCTCACTGTGAAGATGGCTAACTACCGTTTGAGGCGAAGGTGAGCAATGACATGGCTATGTGACTTGGTAGAAATCTTTGGATGGAATGTGCGTGTGGTGAGCATGATGTGTGTGTGGCTTTTTGTACCCATTGATTTCAGATTACATTTGGTCATGGGGTATAGCCCCATCACTGTTGTCCCAGCTATCTTGCTGTGGGGTTCACTCCCCCGACATTTGAAGGCACAATTGGGCAAGGGGTATGGTCTCGTAGCACAGTGGTCACATACAGCAGGGTGTAGATCTCACCCAGCATACATTTCCACACTGTCATGGTTTCATGGTATTTGTGGACCTGAGAACATGAGCCCAGTACTGGTGTAGCAGTTGTTCCAGGGCATCCATACACTGACATGTTGTGGTCAACAGTGGTGTGTGTGTGTGAGATGTACTCAGCCCTGTGCAGACAATGTATGGTTTTGGGGCCAGACTATACCAGCACTGTTCAGACAGACAGTGTGAGATGTGAACATTGTCAATGCATACATACATTGGTGGTCCAAACAAGACACCTTTGACAATTTAATTCAGACAAGGTGCTATTCTGCAATTCAGTGCAGCACTGTGGTAGCTGGGTGTGTTGCAGGACATTTGGGTTCTGCTTAGTTTAGCATTGTAAGTCCCAGCTGCAGTGTAGTTTTTGGGTGCACTGCACTTCCACTGTTTACATTGCAACACTGTGGTATGACATGGGTGATTTGCACTTTGCCATACAAACGGCCAGACACTGCTGCAGGGCAGCATGATCGTTGTTAGTGTTGCAGTGTGTGATGCCTGGCACAGTGTACACAATGTGGGTCAATTTTGAACAGAGACTTGTGCATGGTGACTACAACACAACTGTTTTGCATTATTTGTGTTGGTGACTGTGGACTAAGTGGCATGGTGTCATGTGCGGCTGCACAGACGTCACATGCCTATGAGTGGGACTAGTGCTCCATCCTGCTCAGCTGTGTGGGCCTGGTGGGAGTTGTAGTGCAGGCCTCCCAAACACCCACCCACCTCCCGGTAAAGATGGCTACCTACCTGTTAGGTGAGGGTGCAGCACACAATGGCTGAGGCATGCTTCTGGGTGGGGCAGTGCTCCATCCTGCTCAGCTGTGGGCCAAGGGGGCCTGGTGGGAGTTGTAGTGCAGGCCTCCCAAACACCCACCCACCTCCCGGTAAAGATGGCTACCTACCTATTAGGTGAGGGTGCAGCACACAATGGCTGAGGCATGCTTCTGGGTGGGGGCAGTGCTCTATCCTGCTCAGCTGTGGGCCAAGGGGGCCTGGTGGGAGTTGTAGTGCAGGCCTCCCAAACACCCACCCACCTCCCGGTGAAGATGGATACCTACCTGTTAGGTGAGGGTGCAGCACACAATGGCTGAGGCATGCTTCTGGGTGGGGGCAGTGCTCCATCCTGCTCAGCTGTGGGCCAAGGGGGCCTGGTGGGAGTTGTAGTGCTGGCCTCCCAAACATTCACCCACCTCCCGGTGAAGATGGCTACCTACCTGTTTGGTGAGGGTGTAGCACACAATGGCTGAGGCATGCTTCTGGGTGGGGGCAGTGCTCCATCCTGCTCAGCTGTGGGCCAAGGGGGCCTGGTGGGAGTTGTAGTGCAGGCCTCCCAAACACCCACCCACCTCCCGGTGAAGATGGCTACCTACCTGTTTGGTGAGGGTGTAGCACACAATGGCTGAGGCATGCTTCTGGGTGGGAGCAGTGCTCCATCCTGCTCAGCTGTGGGCCAAGGGGCCTGGTGGGAGTTGTAGTGCAGGCCTCCCAAACACCCACCCACCTCCCGGTAAAGATGGCTACCTACCTGTTAGGTGAGGGTGTAGCACACAATGGCTGAGGCATGCTTCTGGGTGGGGGCAGTGCTCCATCCTGCTCAGCTGTGGGCCAAGGGGGCCTGGTGGGAGTTGTAGTGCAGGCCTCCCAAACACCCACCCACCTCCCTGTGAAGATGGCTACCTACCTGTTAGGTGAGGGTGTAGCACCCAATGGCTGAGGCTTGCTTCTGGGTGGGGGGAGGGCTACATCCTGCTCAGCTGTGGGACAAGGGGGCCTGGTGGGAGTTGTAGTGCTGGCAGCATGTACACATGTACCCATGGTGATGTTGCTAACTACCTTTGGGGGGCTTCAAGGGGAGTGTCTGTTGTTTCTGTGAGAGATGTGTTGGGGGGAGTGTTGTGCACATGAATGAATTTGTACCTAGGAGGTATTATTTTGTAATAGGGCAAGACAGTACATTTGTGTGATGTTAGGCATTTGTTTGTACTTACCAGCCTCCACAACCCCGGGTATTCCTGAGAGACTCTCTGGATGTAGAATGCCAAGCACCTTCTCCTCCCATTCAGTGAATGTTTTGAGTGGAACGGGAGGGCCACTGCCTGTCCTCTGAGCCAGCTCATGGTTCTTGGCTCTCCTCTTTTTGACCACTGCCTTCAGATCGTGCCACCTCTTCATGATTTCATCTCTATTGCGTGGGCACGGTCCCTACTGCATTGATCTTCTCTACTATCCTTCTCCACATTTGCGTCCTTGTTGCTAGTGGTGTCTGTTGGACCTGGTTACCAAACAATTGTGGTTCTACCCTGATTATCTCATCGACCATGACCCTCAACTCACTCTCAGTGAATTTTGGCATTCTCTGTGGTGACATGGTGTGTGATGTGTCAAGGTGTTTAGGGTGCAGGTTTGGGTGTGGTAGTGGTGGTTGTGATGTGTAAGGTGTGTGCTGTGCAAAGGTGTTAGAGGTGCAGGTGTGGAAGTGGTGGTGGTGGTGATGTGTGTGTGTTGTGCAGATTTGCCTCTCCTGTCATCTGTGGTGGATGTCCCCTCAGTTGTGGAGTTTTGCAAAGGATTGTGGTCTGTTGGGGGCTGGATTTATACTGGTGTCTGTGGGTGTGTCAGGATGGGGTATTGGTTGCAGGTGTGGTGTGTGTGTGTACCTGGGATTTGTAGTTTTGGAGTTTCCCATGGGGGTGTGTCTTTGGGCTGTGTTAGCTATTTTTGGGTGCATGCCTTGTATGGTTGGTGCACTTTTTGGCCATGTTGTGTGTTTTTCTAGCGACCGCCATTTTTTTGACGGAGCGTCCGCAGTGGTGGCTCGGCTATGGCGCTTCCGCCGTCTCACTGATTCTTCACTGTTGTCGACCGCGGCGGTTTGAAATAGCGCACTGCACCGCAGGGATGTCGGGAATATCATAATTTTGATGGCGGTGTCTCCGCTGTGGTTGCGGGCGTTTGGCCTGTTTCCGCTGCGACACCGACCGCCGCGGACGGGTTTGGGCCCTTTCCGCAGGCGTACGGCGGATTCTCGGGTCTCCTTTCCGCCGCGGTTGGGGTTTTACCGCTGGGGATCCTAATCTAGCCGTCGGTTTTTCCTCGGTAGCGGCGGCGGTATTTTTCCCGCTACCATGGCGGTCGTTTTTTTTTCCGTCCGCCATCGTAATGACCTCCTAAGTTTGGATCTGCAATTTTGAACAACCCTTTCAATGATAATGGTGTAATCTTAGCAGCCTACAATGGGATGGTAAAGGAGATGAAGGCCCTGTGATCTAAGCCCATTGGTCCTAAACCTGCCCTGCTCGATGGTGGGAAGCAGAGTACAAGGGTTAACTGGTATGTCGAGGAATGCCTACGAATGAAGGGAGTTGTTTCATCTGCCCATGGACAACGACACTGTAGCCCACAAAGCGAATTGTTTTTTCAAGAGTATAGGGATGAATGCAAATGCCTTCTGAGAACTAACAAAGTTCTGCATCAATTGACTTTTTGGGAGTAATGGAGGGAGGCTTTGCATGAAAGAAAAGTCCAAAACATTCTGGGAACTGGTATCACGGGTGGAGACGGAGTCAGTTAACATCATAGCAGCCTACATTGGGCAGTCTGCATGGATCAGCCACTTTAGTATCTTATATAGTGCCAACCCCGTAGTCGCTGTGCCAGCCCAAGAGAATGTTTGCTTTGAGCCTTGTGTAATCAATATCCTAGTACCAGAGGTGCCAGAGTTGGAAAGAGCCTTGATTGATATGAAGAAACATAAGGCCCCAGGCCCTGATTTGATGCCTATTGATCTATATCGTAGGAGCCTCAACTGTGGGCCAGCATTCTCACCACTGTTTTTAATTTAGTGCCTGCTGGTAATGCTGTACCCCCTTCATAGAGTTTAGCTATTATTGTACTGATCCATAAGAAAGGTGATCAAACTAGTCCATCTAATTACCGTCCAATCACCCTTCTGGATGACGCAGGTAAAATTTTAGGGAAAGTCCGGCTTAACCACCTGCAGGGGTGGGCTGAAGCCCATAACATTGTGACAGAAGTGCAAGTTGGTTTTTGGCCTCGTATTGGGACCATCGACCAGGCTCTCTTACAAATGTATGGTGGTGAGGAAGTCATCACGGTATTTAATATTTGTATACCTGAAAGCAGACTTTGATTTAGTTGACGGAGAGAAGCTGAGAAGATCCCTGCTAGACTTAGGAGTTCATACCTCTCTCTTAATGGCCATAAGTGCTTTGCACTCCAGTAATATGGCCAAAGTATGGTATGGTCTGGGTGGGGTATGCCCAGGAACTCTTCTTGGTCAAGAAAGGTGTCCGGCAAGGGTGTGTGCTGGTGCCCTTTCTTTTCAGCCTCCTTTTAATGATGTAGTGGACTATTTGATGGAAGAGCCTTTAAACATCTCAACTATAGCCGGGAATATTGCAACATGAAGTCAGTGACCATTAATGGAAGCAAAACAAAGAGTATGGTACTGAGGTCCTCTCCCTGTTTTAAGCAGAAGCCTTTGGTTGAAGGTGTACCCTTGGAAACTGTCAAGCAGTTTGATTACTTGGGAATATGATTCTCAGAGAATGTGCACTGAGGCAGTCAAATACAGAAGGCTACTTTAGTTCTGCGACAAATGGCAGGAGCTGTTTTAAAGTTTAGGCGTAAACTGGTACCAGAAGCATTAGGATCATCCTGCAAATATATAAGCGAAGCGAAGGGTAGCGGC
Source organism: Calotriton arnoldi (assembly GCA_963921515.1). Classification (NCBI taxonomy): domain Eukaryota; kingdom Metazoa; phylum Chordata; class Amphibia; order Caudata; family Salamandridae; genus Calotriton; species Calotriton arnoldi. Next base: position 964,270 of record CAWUFW010005619.1, on the reverse strand, counting down.
AGCCGCACTGTATGGGGCAGAGCTATGGGGGTATGCGAACGTATGCTCACATCAAGTAGCAGAGAATAACTTTTTAAGAGCTCTGCTGGGGCTTGGACCTCTAGTGGCGCTCTACATGGAGCTAAATTCTACCCCACTATCAGAAATGATAGTCCTCAGGCCAATCCTTTACTAGTTTAGTAAGAAATCCTGAGGCTACAGTTTACCTGGAAACCCTAGAAGAAGTTAAAGCCAGTGGCATTTGCCGAGGCCACACATGGTCGCCTCATGTACAGAAAATTTTAAATGAGCTACAGATGGTATCCTTGTGGGAAGCCCCTGGTAGGGTCAGGCAGGGTACTGCAGATCTGAATAAAAGCAGCATCAGGAATACATGGAGATAAAAAAAATGCCTGGCTGTGAAGCAAGGTTCTAACATGAGCAATTATTTCAGTAAAATCTATGGCCCCCCTTGCTCAGAATACCTCGATGTGTTGTTTTCGAATTGAAGCGAACATTGTACATAAAATTCCAGCTGGGTATACTTCCGACCAGGGATTTTTTATACAAATCCACATGCTCGAGGTTAGATTTGACCACTGTGATTGTAGCTTCAGAGGGATAGACAACCTAACCCACTTTATTCTGTTTTGCAATAAATATGATGCCGAACAGCAGTGATGGCTACTTCCCCTTTTGAAAACACTACGGGGTTACATGTGTTAATCCAGCAATGGCACTATGCACTAAACCAGACGATGTGTACGTGGTCAATTCTGTAGCTTTATTTCAATGGGTTACGTGGCCTCTCCTGAGAGAGTTGCCTACCTTGTTAGGTATCAGCTTAAGCAGATAGGCTTTGCACATATTCCATGATGTAACACACTGCTCTTGCTTAAATTGCACGGTTCCCTAATACACTCCTGCACTGCACTTTTCCATTCTAGGTGTGTTAGCAGATTGTTTATACCTGGAAAGAATACAGCTCCAAAATGTTTTTATGCTATTTAATGATAGTGATGTATATGTTTTTTATGCTATAAGTCTCCAATGGATATGTGTACTTTTATTGTCTCACTGCACTTGCACTTTTATATATCTGATGAATTTGCTGACTGATTCTTCTCTTGGAATGGAATGCAGTGTGTAAACACTATGTTGCCGAATATTGGATTGCTTTGTATATGGTATATATTTTTATCTGATGTAGGTTTGGTATGTTCAGTGTTCCTAAATTGTAGTGTAAAATGTTTGTAAGGCTGACAGCTGAAACAATAAATAAATAAAGGAAAGGGCAGGTGAGAGTCTCCAATGGCATTAGTCTATTGCAGTTAGTATCTAAAAAATGAGGTTATATACCAATGAATAGCAACAATGTTACACATTGATTCATGGACTAAGAACACTATACTTACGAAATATAGTTAGACATAGGAATGTAGGCATCAGTGCTATGGTAATATGTTAGCCTTCAAGACATGGCGCACTCACTGGGCCCAAAACAGACCCTTCTTTATCCGTTTACTGTGCTTTCAAACTTGATGCTGAACCTCTGGACATGAAGGAAGGGTGCCAAATAAAGACAAAAAGATGGTGGAAGAAGGAAGTGTGCTCACCAGGCTCAGTCCCTACTTAGCTCACCTGAATATTGTGATGTTAATTTCTTGGAACAGCTTTCTTTTGGTCTTTGATGGGGAGGAAAAGGACTTCTAGAAACTGTGTTTAATTCTGTTTCTAATTGATCTGGCTTAGGATAATGCTGGCGAGTCATCAGCAGGTTAGTCAAACCAAGGTGACTTCCGGGATGTTTCTAGCCAAGAGAAACCTTTTTTTTTTAAATGCACTCTGGTTGCAAATTAACGGCATGTGTCCAACATTAGTCTAGAAGGGTGGGCTGGTTCCATGCCTAGGTTTTCCAGGATATCCATGAAAGATAAATTTAAATACAACTCATTGGATGTCTTGAAAATCTGGGACAGACCTTGCCCTCCTTGACTTACTTTGGACATTTCTCCCCTGTGCCCTATAGATAACACCTTAAAGGATCTTTGAGCACATATCTGGAGTGAAAGTTGCACGTGAAAAAGGGAGAACCAAGGCAGAATTCAGATGGCCTCACCACCAGGAGATCCATAGCATTTGCTAATGCCTGAAGGCCAGACACCACATTTTTGATCTGAACAAGGCATTACCGTAGTCCACTCTGCATCCTACACACCAGCGGCTCCTCCATTGGGGTGTGGGGGCGTCTCCCCACTGCTTTCTCGCAGTGCGAGAAGCAGAAACATAAAATGGTAAAACTACCATTTTATGTTTCTGCTTCTCGCACTGCGAGAAAGCAGAAGTGCCTGGTTGGGGGTGGGCGGTCCTGCTCGAGGGCAGTGGGGAGTTGCTTGCCCACTGTTGTGGGAACTGACTTTTTGGTTGGCCCTCTGGGGCAGACCAAACCAGTCATGCGCACTCTACATTTTCTCTTTGTAGGCTGCATGCAGCCTACATAGAGAAAATGGCCTCCCTTCAATGGTCCTGCTTCCCCCCTCCGCGAACCCGCGCGACCCCCCCACCCGCTCATCATGCCCACCGCGACTAGTGTGCCACATTGAGGCTGTCACTCAAGCTGGTAAGTGCCCGCGGCCTGTGCAGGCTGCTCGCCATGACTGCACTTGACCTTCCCCCCTGGCCCCTGCTCGTCCCTTCCTCACCCTGCTGTCCCCGTGCACACACAGCTGCAGCAGGCCTTGAGCACTAAACTCTTATGTCTCTCACATGGGTCAGGATCCTGCACCCTCAGTAGCGCTGGAATTACCGGCAGCATGACAGCTTGAGTGCGCTGTCAGTGACTCTGCCTCACTGTCCATGTGCCAGGCTGCACGTCTCGGCACAGCAATATGGCAGGTAGCGCTGGAGCCCACGCAAGTCGTGAGTTATACAGACGCCAGGGTGCAACACCCTCATATTTCACAAAGCGGGATTACAGTCCGTCTCCTATTGCCCTGAATGTCAGTCAGGGGAAGTGTCAGGATCACCACATACACAGCCTATGGCTACTGGCTTTGCTGAGTGAATGCCCCTTCACTGGAAATTCCCTATGCAGCGCACCTCAAGTATGCCAAGAATTGCACATATTTTCGCACCATTCCCAAATGGCGAGCTAATGATACCTACATGCACATATGTTCCTGCAATGTCTACCTAAAACAGTCTGGATGCATGTCAACAGGAGTCTTCAGCATCTCTCCCTGATTTGAACTTTCAGGCGAGGGCAGCCGAGAAGTAGGCGCAGGATGCCTCCCTGCTGGCACCCCACCGGTGCCAACGTCAGGTCCAGCCAGTGCCCCCCGGCTGGCAGCAGCACAGCGGCGATCCTGGCTCAGAGGCGCCGGGAGCGGGGGTCATTCATTGCCAGGACTGGGATGGATTGCACAACTAGATAATAAAATATTGGCAATAATTGACAGTAATGGCTAGGAATGTGTATGTATACAGAAGCAGTTTTCCCTTGAAATGTATACATTTCTGCTCACTTTTCGCTTATAACATAGTACTGTGAATGATTTCAGAATATTTTGAGTGAGTGAGTACGTGTAGATAGTGTCCTTCACAGCACAAATCGCCATAGAATCGGTCAGTCCTGCGAAATATTTTGCCTGATGGGAGACGTGTCTATGAAGAATGATCCTTGGACTCCAGCCTTTATTCCAAAAAAATAAGTAGTCTGCAACAGCAAACAGTCTTCTCAGAAGATACCAGTATCTGTGCTCTATCTATGCATTTTATATGCACAAAAGATGCCATTTTGTGCACCACAATTACGTGTGCATATTTGCCCATGCATGGTTATCATTGGCTGCTAGATTTTCATCACATACTCGCCTGTGGTCCTCACTTCATCTTTGTTCAGACCGTTGGCTTCGCGCTAACATTAACAGCATGACATTGCTGTTCCTAATAAAATCTAGTGCACAGGGGCGTTGTGGTCTCCTCTCATTCTGCTACTTTTTTATTCTCTATGATTTTGCATCTCGCGCTTCTCAGCGTTCGTTGTTGTACCTCACTCTCTCTCTACTTTCCTCTCATACTCTACTTCACCTGTCTATCTACTTCATCTTTTCCCCCTACAAATCATCTTTCAGTTCTTTATCCCTCTTGCTCTGTGCTTCTACCCGCTTTACCTAACCTGTCTTTCCACACCTCACTTCTCATTTTGTCCCTCTCTGTCACCACTCCACCTCTGCTTTTCATCTCCTTATACTTTTGGAAAACGGTAACATGGGAAGCCTTTGCTGTTACATGCAGGCATTTTTTACACAGAGTACTACTTGAAATGCATTCATATTTTCTGCACGTTTTTTTTTAAATGGCACTTCTTGCATAAAAACAGAAAATTAATTTAAGGAAATAGTGTCATCATATTGATGTACAGCACTGCGCATTCAATGAATGTATTTATTGTATAGTTAAAACCATTACAAGTGTATCAGTGTGTTCAAAAGTTAATATGGGAAAATGATAACATCAGCATACGCAAAGATTGTCCTCTATACCTCATAAAAATTGGCAATTTCTTAAATGATAAATAATTCAATCGTATTGCTTTATTAACCTTCCTGCTTCCTCAAATTTGCTTGAAAATGCACCATTTGTCCACTCTTTTTCAAAATGTTCTCTGGGGAGAACCCCCGATCAACCCGTAGGTGGTTCAGGCATGCTCGCTACACGCGCTCGCTGCAGTGCAGTACGACAATAATTTTACGCCTCACCACTTTCAAATGTCACTAGCCGCCACTGATGCTACAATAGCCATAAAATCTATTTACCTATCTTCAAAAGTACGGTATGGTGAGGCTCTACCTCACTATTTCAAATGAAAGAAACAGGAGTATAACACTGAGGCCACCTGGGTTGTAATTTTTGAATTAGCATTGATTTTAAAACCCAGATTTTGTTTTATATCCTTAACTAGTCTATTGTAAACAAGCAAATCTTAGGGGCAAAAAGTTAGACATCCAGAATTAAACAATGTGGCGATAAAAGGGAAATGAGGGAATGCTAATCCCTGCATGTCTTTGGCATCAACCCCTTTCTTTTTCTCTAGCTGCCTTCTATTCTGTAGGAATATTTCCACTCATGGAGAATATGTCACAGTTTCAAACATAAACAAAGACGCTGTACTTGCACTAAATAGCCAATTAATATCATGACAATGACTTCTCTTCGCTGACCCTATAAAATCAGATGCATAATATATATTTCAGGTTTGCAGCTACAGCGATTCAATTTGCAGTAAATAATAAACAACAGCCAGCACTAAATTGTCATAAATAGACACACACTACTGAGTCTGGTGTCTGAATACTGACTTAGGTCAAGGCGTTGTTATGTCAAAATGAAACTTCTAGTTTAACAGTGTACACAATTGCCACCTGGAGTTGCACTGAGGTCTTAATCTTTCAGAGTCTCCTTTATGCATGCGTACAAATCGTAAGTTCCATTAAACAGAATACATTTGTAGTACATGTACAGGAGTGAAAATCATGTCTGCGGATTGTAAACAGTAGTATTATGCACCAGTAAACACTGACTTATATTGCTAGAAAGGGAGTTCCCAGCAGAGTATGAGAGGAGTTTCAGGGGAAAAATAGTGGCTTTTGAGCCTCAACAATCATTCAAGAATGCACTTCCCACACATGTGGGCACCTAAAGAGCATCCAAAAAGGTCAAGCATATGAGTTGAAGAAAGTGTGGTGACGTATAGTACCATGTGAGTTAGCAATGCCGGAACCCTTTTGGGTCCTGTTGGACTCCGTAGAACTGTGACATAAGTGTTAGAGTGTAATCAAATGTATGCAGGTTTAGAATGCTGAGTTATCAGTTACATGCAGATGAATAAAGACAGGTAATACCAAGCTCCGTGTGTGGCATAGTCATTAGTGGGTACCCAGGCTGAGGAGGACACTGCGACTGGCGACAAGATAGGGGATAAGTAACCCAAAGATCGACAGTCCTCTCCCAGAGAGTTTGCTGTGGTTCAGTGAAGTACTTGTGTGTGCCACGTGTGCCTCCGTCGAAGTGTAGAATCAACGCTTGGCATATGTGGAGTCAAAGTGCAACTCAAGCCAGTGGGAAGCATTGCAAGATAATGAAAGCTTCTCTGAGAAGTCTACACATTGTTGGACAAGAACTTGCAGGTAAGGCCATAAATAGAGGTAACATGTTACTAAGCAACCTAAAGCTATACATCATAGGGAGTGATAACGTTAAAGGCAGATATAGCCAGGTTTTGAAAGACCAGCAAATGGCAACAGCTAACGTTGGGATCAGAAGCATTGTGAGGCAGAGATCTACCAGGTGTCAGACAGTACAAAAAGACACCTAAAAGCAAAACGATTCAGATACAAGAAACAGTCACCTGCTTGCCAGAACTGAGTAACACAGCATTGGGGGAAGTGGCCACAGAAGAAGTGCCCAGCATTGTGCTAATGGATCTTGCTGCTAAAGGTGTGAAAGAAGTCATAAAGAAATTACATACTGTCAAATCAAAGAAACCTTGAATCTCAAGTTTAATTCAATTTCAAATGTAGATTACAAAAGGTACATTTTCGGTCTAGAATGACAAAAAAATGGTAAAATCATTGCCCGATTTGTTGAGAGACTGGATACACTCATCAAACACTGTAGGCTTGATGATGAGGAAGTTATATGTCTCAGAGTTATTGTTGGATGCCTGTCAGTTTCATTGAGATGATAAAAGCTAAGAGAAACTCTTAGTCTAGAGCAAATTCTCATGGCTGCCAGAGCTGAACAGTGTGCCAATCAACAAGCTGCTGACATGGAGGCCGGAGGTGCCCAGAGTGAGTCAGTCATGAACATGAAAAGTAAGCCAAACCACAGAAGGACACAGAGTGAAGAATTAAGGCTTCAGGTGTGGATTTTCGTTTCCACACGAAGGTAAATGTCCCACCATTGGACAGGTTTGCAAAGGCTGTGGGAAGGAGAAATATTTTGTAACAGTTTGCAAGGCGAGTGGGTCATGACACGAAGACAAAATGGCCGCCTGAAAGTTCCAGAAGCAGCGTTAGACCCACGCCCACCAGGCCAAGTGACAAAACCAGTTGCGACAAATTGACACCAAACAAAGTTGATCATCATCTAAATCATCGCCAAAATTTTCTTCAGTATCAATATTAAGTGAAATTGAGGAAAATGGCTGTGCAATGTCAATTGTTACCTCATGAAAACGTGCGCATGTCAAAAAAATATTGACATGAAAAAGCACCAAAGTCATTCAAACATTGTCCAAAGATTACACTAAAAGTAAACAGTTGCTAAATACCTTTTATTATCAACAGTGGTGCGTCTATAAATATAATGCCTGAGGAGAAATACAATGAATTATCTCCATTGCCACAACTTACACCATTGAAAACTAATGTGTATACATGGACTGCATCAACGCTATTGAAAGTGAAGGTTCATTTGTACCAACAATGAAACACAAAAAAACAAAAGTAAAAGCACCCATTCATGTACTTCAAGGTATGGCATGAGGTGCCTGTTACCCAGCTTCAGCACAGCTGCTGATGTGGGACTGCTATTCTGAACTATAACATGAATGCTCATCACAAAATAGTAAGTCAGTTCGGATCACTGACATAATATCGATTACCAAAATATCCCCATACACAAATATCGACACATAAATATCGATGTCAAAAATATCGGCATTCTATCTTTAGAATGTAAAGTATAAAAATATCGAAAAAATAATATTGATGTAAAAAATATCAATGTACAAAATATCGTTTTTATATATAAAAAATAATGTTAAATAAAATAAAAAAATTAACTTAAAAAATTATTTAGATGTAATGTACATTTAAAAAAATATAATAAATAAATGTAATTTAAAAAATGTAAACACATATATAAAATGTACTATATAAATGTATATTTACTTTAAAACAATTAATAAACTAATAATTTTAATTTATTTTAAAATGTTATAAATATATAAAAATTTACAAATAAATATATATATATATATATATATATATCATGCTCCGGCCTGGAATCCTTTTACAAGAGGCACTCGAATGCTGACACGGGCCCCAAGCACTGCCCACCTCACAGGTATGGAAGCATGTCCTTTCTGATATCTTTCACAGCTCCACAAAACTCGAGCCTGACGCGTTTCGAAATTAATTCTTTTTCAAAGGCTTGTAGTGCAGAGAAGAACCACGCACACCACCACACTGCTGCTCGGCATTTCCCTTTATTGCGCGCCCCTATGGGCTGCTTTGCATAAGCCTGCGCACTTAATGCTGGGAGTTGCAGTTCAGGTAAAGTACGTGCAATATTCTGCTGAATGTTTAAAACTCACAATAGAGCCTCAGTCAGGAATTGCATCCTCATCCTCTGCCAGTCATTCCACATATCGAAGATGCTGAATGTCATCCCCGGTGGCCCCCAGTCCTTCAGGGGTGGTGCACTCTCGGCGGCAAGGGCACCGCCTATACATCATGCTCCGGCCTGGAATCCTTTTACAAGAGGCACTCGAATGCTGACACGGGCCCCAAGCACTGCCCGCCTCACAGGTATGGAAGCATGTCCTTTCTGATATCTTTCACAGCTCCACAAAACTCGAGCCTGACGCGTTTCGAAATTAATTCTTTTTCAAAGGCTTGTAGTGCAGAGAAGAACCACGCACACCACCACACTGCTGCTCGGCATTTCCCTTTATTGCGCGCCCCCTATGGGCTGCTTTGCATAAGCCTGCGCACTTAATGCTGGGAGTTGCAGTTCAGGTAAAGTACGTGCAATATTCTGCTGAATGTTTAAAACTCACAATAGAGCCTCAGTCAGGAATTGCATCCTCATCCTCTGCCAGTCATTCCACATATCGAAGATGCTGAATGTCATCCCCGGTGGCCCCCAGTCCTTCAGGGGTGGTGCACTCTCGGCGGCAAGGGCACCGCCTATACATCATGCTCCGGCCTGGAATCCTTTTACAAGAGGCACTCGAATGCTGACACGGGCCCCAAGCACTGCCCGCCTCACAGGTATGGAAGCATGTCCTTTCTGATATCTTTCACAGCTCCACAAAACTCGAGCCTGACGCGTTTCGAAATTAATTCTTTTTCAAAGGCTTGTAGTGCAGAGAAGAACCACGCACACCACCACACTGCTGCTCGGCATTTCCCTTTATTGCGCGCCCCCTATGGGCTGCTTTGCATAAGCCTGCACACTTAATGCTGGGAGTTGCAGTTCAGGTAAAGTACGTGCAATATTCTGCTGAATGTTTAAAACTCACAGCAGAATATTGCACGTACTTTACCTGAACTGCAACTCCCAGCATTAAGTGCGCAGGCTTATGCAAAGCAGCCCATAGGGGGCGCTCAATAAAGGGAAATGCCGAGCAGCAGTGTGGTGGTGTGCGTGGTTCTTCTCTGCACTACAAGCTTTGAAAAGAATTAATTTCAAACGCGTCAGGCTCGAGTTTTGTGGAGCTGTGAAAGATATCAGAAAGGACATGCTTCCATACCTGTGAGGCGGGCAGTGCTTGGGGCCCGTGTCAGCATTCGAGTGCCTCTTGTAAAAGGATTCCAGGCCGGAGCATGATATATATATATATATATATATATCACAGCTCCATAGATCTCGCACCTGCTTCGCACACTCACAAACGGGTGCTTTCTCGCGGGTGGTGCCCCCGCTAACATCAACGCTCCAAACTTGTAAAATCTCCACAACAAGAAAGAAAAGCACTCACGGGAGCGAGTCCAGGTCTTTTATTTAACGGACTCACAGCAACCAGACGCGTTTCGGCAGTCGCCTTTTTCGAAAAAGGCTTTTCTTTCTTGTTGTGGAGATTTTACAAGTTTGGAGCGTTGATATATATATATATATATACACCTATAACATAAAATCTAATAAAAAAAACATTATACTATAAATTAAAACATTAAAATATTTAATAATTTTTAAACTTACATTTTGCACTCCATTGAGTGCAACAGTAGAGAAAGTGTTGGATAGCATAGGGGTAAAAATTACTATTCCCACTCCAGTGAGTGCAACAGTAGGGAAAGTGTTGGATAGCGGAGGGAAACATTTTTCTATTCCCACTCCAGTGAATGCAACAGTAGGGAAGGTGTTGGATTGCGGATCAGTAAAAATTACTATTCCCACTCCAATGAGTGCAACAGTAGACAAAATGTTGGATAGCGGAGGGGTACAAATTACTATTCCCACTCCAGTGAGTGCAACAGTAGGAAAAGTGTTGGATAGTGGATAGGTAAAAATGACTTTTCCCACTCCAGTGAGTGCAACAGTAGGGAAAGTGTTGGTTAGCGGAGGGGTAAAAATTACTATTCCCACTCCCATGAGTGCAACAGTAGGGAAAGTGTTGGATAGCAGAGGGGAAAAAATTACTATTCCCACTCCAGTGAGTGCAACAGTAGGGAAAGTGTTGGATAGCTGAGGAGTACAAATTACTATTCCCACTCCAGTGAGTGCAACAGTAGGGAAAGTGTTGGATAGCGAAGCGGTAAAAATTAATATTCCCACTGAAGTCAATTCAAAATTAAAAACAAACAAAATATCAACTACAATACAAAAAAATTTAAAAACAAAAAAAGAAAAGATATATAACAATAATAAAAATTACAAAAGATAGAAACATATTATAATGTTAAAAAAATCTAAAAATTACCTACAAACCTTATTTTATAAAAATTAAAAAAATAATTTACAAACAAATAACTATATTTAATAGAAATTAATTATATTCAAAAACATTAATTGTTACATAAAATTAACATTTTTTATTTCCTACCCTATAACACCACACAATTCACAACATTGAAATTCTAAATTTCTAAAAAGTGTACCTCCATAATTAACATAGTTATCAAAGAAACAAATATTATTAATTAAAAAACAAATTAAAACAGATCAAAATTAATTTACTCCTTCTCTCATCTCCCCGCCCCTCCTCAGTCTCCTCTCTCGCTCTCCGCCGTCCTCTTCCCTCTCCCGTCTTCTCGCCTGTCCCCCCTCCCTCGCCACAGTGATTATGAGCCGGAGGCTTCGGCTGTTAGCTCTGAGCCCAGCAGCCCCTGCTCCTCTGCCTGCACGGGAGAGAGGGGCTGAGGGAAGCGGCTGAGGACAGGCGGAAGCCAGGGCTGCTGTGCCTTCCGCGTCTGCAGAGGAGTCGCGGAAGCAACAGGCACCACGCACAGCTGCATTGTTATTAATAGCCTACTGCTGCTGGGACTGCATCGCCCAGGTTCCTTTGTTCTCCCAGGAGGGAGGAGTGAGCCCTGAATTCCCGCCTGCAATCTCGCGCTTAAAAGCGCGCTACGACCTCCGCGGCGCGGGACGCGCCTACTGCTGCTGGTCAATCACCGGGGGACTGCATCGCCCAGGTTCCTTTGTTCTCCCAGGAGGGAGAAGTGAGCCCTGAATTCCCGCCTGCAATCTCGCGCTTAATAGCACGCTACGACCCCCGCGGCGCAGGCCACGCCCGGGCTAAGGGCGGGCCGGTCCTTGCCCGTCATTGCCAGGAAGAGGCAGGGCAGGGCCACCCCCCTGTCGCCTGCTGCCTAGCAGCTGATACGTCATCTGGACCCTCTCTGGATCTCTGGTTACCAAGGTATCGATTAATTGAACAAACTTACCACCCTTTGCTTAGTCTCTTTGACAGTTTGGCCATGCTGGACTTATAGACTCGAAGAGTCCTGTATTGTTGATTTGTAGTGTTCCATCCTGTTAAGCGTTTATATGCTAAGCCTTGCTTTGACCTTAGGTGTAAATCTGGCATAGCTCTGGAAGTACCATATAGCCATTAGTGATCTGGTTGCATAATTAAGAAACATGGGGAAAAGAAAGGCTATGGAAGGAAGCGGGATGGGGGGACTGTAATAGGACGGGGTATTAAAGGGAAAAAGGCCAGGAAGCTAAATAAACACGTAGCTAGTAATTGTGTATTAGATCGTATTGACACCCTAATTAGTGATTGCGAGGATATATTAGAGACAGCGCCCAGTGCACAACTTACTCGTGATAAATCTCTATCTAGACTAACCCAATCTACTAACGGAAGCCCAAATCGTCATCCCGCTATCCCTGCTATGTTCCGTACATCACGCAAAAAAAGGCCAGTTGCTCATAATGTAGAAGGTGAACGTGATATAACGGGAGTAGTTCACCCGATTACTAGCCTGGCTTGGTCTAACACTCAACATATAGATCCTACAATTGTATGTACAAATAGATTCCTGCCTTTGTCGGATCTGTCTAATGTAGATAGGGAAGAAAGGCCCCAGGCTGCCCGGCTACCACAGCCATCGGCTGCCAATAGTAAAGAAGTAGCGGTAGGGTCTAACACAGAGTACCAGGATATAATCCAATTAGTTAACAAGCTACGGCAGGAAGTAGGGTCAATGAGAGTTATGATTGAGGACCTAACCTCTATGGTTAAGCTTCTATCATTAGAAGATCTATCCCATAGAGGGAGAGCAGACATGATAGCAAGCAATCTCTAAGTATGTTGTCAGACCACTAATACCGAAATTTCATCAGTCGTCCCTGCTGCAGGAACTAATGTTAAACCCAATGGCCTACCATTTCCTGTTTCCTTTAGTAAGGTTGGGTCCCATAAATTAAAGACTCCACCACAGATACCCAAGCGCTTACTACATCCTAATGTAAGCAATCCCAATAATTCTCACAGAGCAGTAGTAATGATGGATCAGACATTGTATAGCAGAAACATCGCCCCTCTAATTCAAAATTCTCAGTGTAGTTCCCAAACTAGGCACCTAGAACAGAACATCTCCAATTTGCCCAGCAGTCATAGAATTTTTATGGTGAACGTGCCCAAGTATGACACCAACAAAGGCACAGAGAATGTGGATTCCCTTACTAATAAAGTCATCCACTGGATACGGCATGTCAGGGGATGCCGTTCAGTGATAAGGGAAGACATAGTTAAGGCACGTAGGCTCACCTCCCCTGTTCACCAGTCAGACTGTATTGAGCTTACCCTGGCCAGGGTAGATCTAGCTGAAAATCTTTTTGCTCTGGAGTTTCGAACCAGTTACCCAGGGACATCTTCTATTCAATTCAGACGATCCCCACCGAGTAGCCAGACTACACGCCACTCAAGGCAGTTGTTCACCAGCCAGTTGGGAAGCTCCACTTTGGACACCAACGACTGACTGAAGAGAGCACCGCCCCAAAAGCAACTAGGATCCCCTATAGCTAGGTCTAGCATTAGGGGTAGCCCTCCCAGTATCAAGTTATGTAACATTGGTTTGGCCCGATTCCCGGAGATTAAATACGCATCTCCAACTTTGATAGATGGCCTGACGGAGGTGGGTTGTATACCTCCCATTAGATCTAGTGGGCTAGTGTCACCTTGCCCAATGCCCCTAAGGGATTCCCTGTTGTCCTGGAATATCGCAGGATTGAGCTCGAAGACTATTTCTCCTGAGTGGCACGCTTTTATTGAGTGCTATGACATCTGCCTCTTTCAGGAAACCTGGGCAGAGGTTCCCCTCTTCTGCCCAGGCTATTTAAATTATTACATCCCAGCCACCAGGAGAGCAAAAGGGCGTCCATCAGGGGCTTGACAATCTGGGTGCGGCAGGAATTAGGATCCAACATTCAGGTGCTCCCGACCCAGAGCTATGATATTCAGGCGATTAGATTGACCTTGGGTTCAAAAGGGAACGTAGACATTTATAACGTCTACGTGAGAGGTACTAGAGGGAAGAAGTCGGAAGTTCTAGCGGCTCTCGACGATCTTCTTGACCTATATTCAGAAGGAACCAATGTCCTAGTCCGGGCGATTTCAACTCGTCGTTTGAACCCCTCAGAAATGAGGAGAGTTACTTAGCAGATGAGAAAGATGCCAAGTGGGGCATCCCAAAGTTAGAGCTAGAACCCATAAAAAAATGGACGGACGTGGCCATACAAATTAATTCTATCCGTCTGGAAAAGGGATTGCGGGCTACAAATGGAAGATCACCATCAGACAGATCTGGGGCTAACACATTTAATAACGGGTACAGTGTTAGTCGAATAGATTATATACTAATTAGTTTGAAACTATGGCAAGCCTTTAAAGACATGGTTGTCAGGGACCGGCTTGAAAGTGACCATAACCCCCTGTGTGTGACCCTGGAATTAGCAAGACACAAGGTACCTGTCCAACCAGGTAATGAACTGTCCTCAGGCGATATCGTTCCCACTAATGATATGAGACACTTAAAATGAGTGAAGATACTAGAGATGCCCGAAATCCTAGCTAGTATTAATGAGGAGATGGATTGTGTTATAACTGAGCTTGAGACCTGTGCAGCAAATACACGGGCTCCCGATCATTCCACCAACATCCATAACAAATTTTTCGTACTCCTGCGTACTTACTTTATTAAGCAGGGCAAGACTAAAAAGGTTATAAACAGGAAGGCTGCAAATTGGTTTAATAAGGATTGTAGAGAAGCTTGAGTAGCATTAGGGCTAGCTATTAAAGCAGGCGATCCAGCAGCAGTGCGAGCAGCTAGGCATAATTATAGGAGTACCCAGACAAAGGCTAAGAAAAACTGGGATGATAAAAGATGGCAGGACCTCAGAGAAGCTTGTGCTTCGGGAAATTCGAAACATTTTTGGAATATAATAAAATGGGACCGAGGAGGACAACCTCAACAGCCTCAAAATCATGTATCACAGGAAGATTGGGTTAATCATTTTAAACCTCAATACGCCCTGGGTCTAGCTGAGGAAGATTTGTGTGAGATTACTCACCAGTTCTATCTAGACGAGGCCTTTAGCAGGGTTGACGTCAACCTAGCACTTAGATCACTATCGGTCGGGAAAGCACCTGGCCCAGACGGTATCCCTGGAGATGTATTTCTCTACGACAAGGCTAGATGGTGTCGGTATATCTTATTGTTGGTAAATGCTATTGCCCAGGGTGCGCCGGTCCCCGACTCATGGAAAGGGGCTGAAATCATACCGGTTTTTTAAAAAGGGGACAAATCACACCCAGGAAATTATAGGCCCATTAGTCTAATAGATTCATTGCGGAAGGTAATGGGGAGGCTAGTGCTTAACAAGGTCCAAGAGTGAATTGAAGAATATAGTATCTTATCTCCACTGCAAGCTGGCTTTTACCAGCACCATCGATCAGGTGTTCCGGTTTGTTCTGTTATATTGGAAAACGGTGGTCCTGGGCAAGGGCAGCTTGTATGGTGCCTTTGTTGATCTTAAGTCAGCGTTTGATCTTGTTTCCCGCACTAAACTATGGACGATTCTGCAAGAAATGGGGATGCCACTCGAATTACTAACCCTTATTATTAGATTGCATGAGAACAACAATGCCAAAATACGCTGGGGCGCGCAGGGCAATGACACCAGTCCCTTCCCAGTTGAGAGAGGCGTGCGCCAAGGCTGCGTGATGGCACCAACGCTATTCTCTTTGTTTATTAATGGAATAGTGAATTGTATGGGATCAACCGCCACTGACGCCCCAACATTAGCTGGGGAACAAATTCCTATATTAATGTTCGCGGACGACACATTAATCATTTCCAAGACTCCGAGTGGTCTCCAAAGAGCCCTGGCAATTTTCAAGGAGTTTTGCTCCAAAGAGGCTTGGAAGTTAATGTGTCAATAACAAAACGTATGTGCTTTAACCCGTATAGAGCATTTAAAGGGGGTATCCAAATGAATGACCGCCCGCTAGAGCAAGTTAGGGAGTTTACCTACTTAGGGGTCAACATCCAGGATGACTTGAAATGGAATCACCAAATTGATTTGGCAACCCTAAGGCACCGGCAATTGTCGGGAGTGTTACACTCTGAATTCAACACCTCATTCTCAAAGCCAATCAGTCCGGTACTCCAGATTTACAACATGAAAGTCATCAGTTCAGCTCTCTATGGGGCAGAGTTATGGGGCTGTGAGAATCTATCTAAGCTTACTATAGTAGAAAATAGATTCCTAAGAAAAATTACCAAGCTCCCACAGAGTACCCCAATGCGTCCATTATTGTATGACCTGGGTAGGAAATCAATTGCAGACATAGCAAAATTACGCCCTTTATTGTACTGGCAGAGAATTTGGACTACTCCAGAACTGGCAGCGTATGCTGCTGGTTTCCAGGATATAATAAGGGCAGATAATTTCCATCAAATAAAATGGCTTCGGGAGGTCAGAGACACACTATTGAGCATTGGTATGGTTGCACTGTGGAATGACCCATTAAGTTCCCCCTTTACCACGAAAAAGCTTTTAAAAGAAAAATACTGGGAAATGGTAATCCAGAAAACAATGAGAAACAGCAAATCATCTTCTCTAACTGGAGCTTTTTTGGAAATTAAATTAACTCCCAGTCTTGAGTCTTACTGGGATTGAATTACAAAACCGCACGACCGGAAGCTATATTTTCAGTTCAGGGTGGGCTCATTGCCAGTAAGAGCTTACTCTGCTAGATGGTCTAAATCAGGTGATAACTTGTGCCCTGTATGCAAAGCTAGCAAAGAATCGTTGGCCCACTTATTGTTTGCCTGTGTAGGATACGTCGCCCCACGTCGTGTCTGGCTGACACCAATTTGTAAACTAATAGGATTCAGAAGGTGCATCGAAGCAGAAAGAATCTTACGAACTGACACAACCACTGCCATTGTTATAGCGCTGGCAAAATTTCTGGGGTGGTCATGGGCTATAAGATCACGTTCCCGCTGTTCTAAATAAGGCTAAATCAGATTTTGCGCATCTGTAAACGAACGAGGAAAGACACAATTTACCTAGCAAATGTATTAGATAGTAGGCAGAATTTAGTGTCTGCAGTAACTAACAGTGGCTTGATATTGTATCCCTTTTCAAATGGAATCGAAAAAGGTGATGATTTTTAATATTAGAGTTTTTAATGCTTTTTAAAATATTTTTAACATAATAGTTTTTAATACGGGCTAAATTATTTCCCCATACAGGCTTTGTATTATATCCGATTCGATGTTTTATGGAATATTTTTGTATTGCGCTTTTATGACTAATATGTCGACTAAAGCTTGTTTGGATTGGATTGGAATTTACTCACCAAACATGACCCCATAAAACCAAAATCCACACACAAAATAAAAGTAAACAATTACCATAAATATTTATCAATTAATGAATGAATAATAATGAGCAACTAGTTATTAATTAATAAAAGCTAAAATACTTTCCACCCTCTACCCCAATAAACACCACAACACACACCTAAAAATCATTACACAATTTCCATAACTAATTTTACATTATTAAATTATTATCAATTAACAACAACTTAAATAATTAATTTAAAATAATTTACTTCCCACCCTTTACCACTATAAACCTCACAACTCACATCTCAAATTAATTACACAATTGCCATATTTCATTTTTTATTTAATTACCATTAATTAACAATTCATTATTAATTAATTTTAAATAAATTACTTCCCACCCTATTCCCCTATAAACCCCACCACCCATTCCTAAAAAATGACACAATTAAGATAATTAATTACCAATTAATTAATTAATACTAATTAGCAAACAATTGATAAATAATTATTACTAAATTAATTCCCACAATTAACACTATGGGCCCGATTCCGATCCAGGTCGGAAACTGTACCGACCGACACGAACCTGGACTGTATTCCGACCGACACGTACCCGTGCTGTACGACCGGCGCAGTACGATGCAATGCGTGTGAAATACAAACGACTCGCACGGAGCACAATACGTACGACCGACACGTACGAAAACCAGTGAGTCGCCCGTAAAAGAGCCGGACGCGACCGACGCGTACGCAAACGCTGCAACATAGCATAACGTGAGTGGGACCGACTCGGATTACCCCGCAAATGCCGCAGAAAGCCTCCGTTGCGTTAACTGAACGTCTCCGTCATGCTCAACTAAATCAAACAGAAAAAGACCAAACAAGCATTGACAAAGACAAAAAAAATCCATCTAAGACACACCCACAACCCAACCTGCATAAAGGGCCAAAATCCCTACCATGATCCTTTGCAAATTCTACGTACCTGCCAGCAGAGAACACCACAACACTGCACTGAGATACACACTCACAACTCACCCACCACACAACCTTCACACCACTAGCACCTCTCTAAAAGCAGACTCACAAACACCCAGCTTGACTTAAACTCACTCACCCCCACTTCCACACTCACACACACATCCATCTCCACCACCACCCATCACCATGCCCCCAAAGAAGAATTCAAAGTTCACAGATAGTGAGTTGGAAGTCATGGTGGATGAAATTCTCAGAGTAGAGCCACAGTTATTTGGCACATTGGTCCAACAGACCCTCATGTCCCAGAAAACAAAGATGTGGGAGAGGATTGTCAACAAGGTGAACGCACAAGCACCTTGCCTGCGCACAATGGAGGATATCAGGAACAGGTACTATGATGTGCGAAGGAGGGTCAAGAAGCTTATTGGCAGAGACCATGCCCTGAGCCAGCGGACCGGCGGTGGCCCTCCTGCAAAACCTACTCACTTCACTTCCTTGGGAGAAGAAGGTGCGGCCAGCCTTTTACCGGAGGGCCTCCATGGATTAACAGGAACACCAGAGCCTGGTGAGTACATAACCAACTAGCCAATATTGTGAGGCAATACACACACACAGACATCACTGTCAAGGGGACAGTGAAACCAATCACTGTTAGCAAAGCCATATCAACAGAAAGCTAATAATACTGTGATGTGTATGCCAGTTAGATAAACACAATACCTGCAATCTCAGAGTTATATGGAACAATGTCATAACATGTACAAACTCACTAACAAATACAGCAAGGCATTGGCCTCAAAACACCAACAAACACGGTCAGCCATGTTGCCAGCACTGTTACACTACCTCACAGGGTAGCTGATTCACCGGAAGGAAGGAAGGAAGCTTGGGTTTCCTGGGAAGGTGGGAGTAGCCAAAAGCATGATGGGAGTCGTAGTCACGGCCAACAGTCCTCCCCCCACATGGCCCATCAAGACCACATTCAACCATGCTCAGCTCACAGGGAGTGGAAAAGGACTGACAAGATGGCTGACACTGGGCTCTGCTGTGGGGAGCACAATGCCCTGTTGGGAGTACTGCTCAAACAAACAACAGGACACCACTGTCAGCCATCTTGCCAGCACTGTTACACCACCTCACAGGGAAGCTGATTCACAGGAAGGAAGGAAGGAAGGAAGGTTGGGTTGTCTGGGAAGGTGGGAGTAGCCAAAAGCATGATGGGAGTCGTAGTCACAGCCAACAGTCCTCCCCCCACATGGCCCATCAAGCCCACATTCAACCATGCCCAGCTCACAGGGAGTGGAAAAGGACTGTCAAGATGGCTGACACTGTGCTCTGCTGTGGGGAGCACAAGGCACAGTAGGGAGTACTGCTCAAACAAACAACAGGACACCACTGTCAGCCATCTAGCCAGCACTGTTACAGCACCTCACAGGGAAGCTGATTCACAGGAAGGAAGGAAGGTTGGGTTTTCTGGGAAGGTGGGAGTAGCCAAAAGCATGATGGGAGTCATAGTCACAGCCAACAGTCCTCCCCCCACATGGCCCATCAAGCCCACATTCAACCATGCTCAGCTCACAGGGAGTGGAAAAGGACTGACAAGATGGCTGACACTGGGCTCTGCTGTGGGGAGCACAAGGCCCTGTTGGGAGTACTGCTCAAACAAACAACAGGACACCACTGTCAGCCATCTTGCCAGCACTGTTACACCACCTCACAGGGAAGCTGATTCACAGGAAGGAAGGAAGGAAGGAAGGTTGGGCTGTCTGGGAAGGTGGGAGTAGCCAAAAGCATGATGGGAGTCATAGTCACAGCCAACAGTCCTCCCCCCACATGGCCCATCAAGCCCACATTCAACCATGCCCAGCTCACAGGGAGTGGAAAAGGACTGACAAGATGGCTGACACTGGGCTCTGCTGTGGGGAGCACAAGGCCCTGTAGGGAGTACTGCTCAAACAAACAGGACACCACTGTCAGCCATCTAGCCAGCGCTGTTACACCACCTCACAGGGAAGCTGATTCATAGGAAGGAAGGAAGGTTGGGTTTTCTGGGAAGGTGGGAGTAGCCAAAAGCATGATGGGAGTCGTAGTCACAGCCAACAGTCCTCCCCCCACATGGCCCATCAAGCCCACATTCAATCAAGCTCAGCTCACAGGGAGTGGAAAAGGACTGACAAGATGGCTGACACTGGGCTCTGCTGTGGGGAACACAAGGCCCTGTTGGGAGTACTGCTCAAACAAACAACAGGACACCACTGTCAGCCATCTTGCCAGCACTGTTACACCACCTCACAGGGAAGCTGATTCACAGGAAGGAAGGAAGGTTGGGTTTCCTGGGAAGGTGGGAGTAGCCAAAAGCATGATGGGAGTCATAGTCACAGCCAACAGTCCTCCCCCACATGGCCCATCAAGCCCACATTCAACCATCCTCAGCTCACAGGGAGTGGAAAAGGACTGACAAGATGGCTGACACTGGGCTCTGCTGTGGGGAGCACAAGGCCCTGTTGGGAGTTGAGCTCAAACAAACAACAGGACACCACTGGCTGACATCCTGAACGTAAACTTTGACTCCCTGTAATGGAAGCATGGTTCATGGGGGATTACCTGGGCTCTGGGGGAGAAGGAGATCCTGCAATGACTCCAACTACCATCAAGGCCGTCTCTCCACACACCTTCTCAGCCAGAACAAATAGCACTCTTGGGAGCAGTCACTCCATGACAGTGAAAGTAAATTCCCCGGCAAGATGTCTGACACATGGGCCTGATGTATGAATTGACTGCAAGTCACACCTAGGCACTGGCCCTCACACACGTTCACACTCACAGCCATCTTAACTGTATATTTCCACTCACTGTCTGGGGATGCATTGTCCCAGGGGTGCTCCCTGGCCTGGTTGTGAAGGTGTGTGGAGTACAGGACAAGTGGTGAGATGCAGACCTAGCACATATCAAAACACACACACGAAGCTACAGATATATCATTGACAAGGGATACCGGACAGTGAATGGAATGGCCACAGAAAGATAGCTGACACTGTTGCATGGTGTCATTTACACAAAGCGATGTTGTGAGCTGCATCCTACTCCTACATCATGCAGCGTTGTCATCATCCCTGACACAACACTCCCCTCACTGTCATTGACACATTCAACACAAGGAGTACCTGGACTGGGTTGGTGGAGGCGTACAACTTACAGCAGCATGACTCAAATACACAAACCTCTGGCACTCACTGTCATGAGCATGGAAAAGCAAGAGAGTAGCCTTGGTTAACTCATATGTCCACGGAGGACATTGACAAGATAAATGACGTTATCACGTACAAAGCCCTGCAGCAACATCATTTGCTACGGTAACACAATCACACGTGTGCAATGAGATGAGAACTAGGAACACATATAACAAAATAGTATATCTCAATTGATCACATACACATCGGACTGTGACTATGTCATCAGACACACCAATGTGACTCAAAAATACATGCAGAAATGCCAGTACACATGCACAAATCTTGCAACACATCATAAGAGGAAGTACACGTATGTCATTGTCAAAGCACAAATGTTGACAACAGCAACACACCTGTGTCAGGCACAGGATGGCACTTGAGTTGCAATGGCCATGTACAGTCAATGAATCAATACATGAGCTGTCCATGCACAAAGCTCCACGTGCACATGAAAACGCTTCAGGTTGTAATAACAATGCTCTTAACCAATATAGGCCTCTGTCTGTGACAATTGAGGACAATGCAATGTACACACACTCATAATGAAGTACAATAGCAACTATAATGTGTGTGATACGTTGATGTGTGCAGTAGGCCTGGGCGTAGTTCACGGAGTTTTGCTACGCGGAACTCCGCGAAATTACAAAAAAACTGTGAAGTTCCGCGAGTGGCGGAGTGCAGTGCGAACTGCAGTTTGTGCTGGTATTCCTGCCGCTCGGGTAGAAATTCTAACCGAGCGGCAGCTTGCGCTCGCGCACTTACTGTTCACGATCGCGAGCGGGGAAAAAACCCTGCTGCACATCGCGAAGCGGAGTGCTGAAAACTCTGCAAACTCCGCGAACGGAGCGAAGTTCTCCGCCCAGGCCTAGTGTGCAGAACCACAACATACATTGTGTGTTTCTCCTACCCACAGGGCCTGCTTGGGGACACTGCAGGAACCGAACAAGAATCCCAGTCCCAGACTCTGGTTGACCCTGAACTCTCCTGTGTGGATGTCTCTCAGTCCTCTTCGGACGACGACAAACGACCTGGCCCCTCGCTGTAACTTCTGCACCCCCTGCTACCACTCCTGCTACATCTGCCAACACCCAGATGACCTCTACCAACACGGACAGACCAAGTCCAGAAAACACTGACAGCACAGCTACACAGGGCACTCTGGAGTTGGCGGACAACACCACCAGTGTCAACAGTGAAGGAGGCTCTGTGTCTGCAACCGCAGGTCCTGCTCATGTGGGTAGGGGCGGGGTGAGGGTGCGCAGGGTGAGTTCACGTCCTGAAGATGGTGCTGCTGTGCAAGATGACCCACAGTTAGGACGCATCATAAATGCATACCGAGAATGCACCGGAGACTTTGGCCAGGTAGTGGGGATCCTCAAGGACATGCAACAACAGCAGGCTGCCCATCATTCCAAATTGGACTCCCACATGTCCAGGATGGAGACCCACATGTCTAGGATGTAGTCCAAAATGGATAAAATGGATGACCTCACTGCGGTGCACAGGGACATACTCATATGTCTCCGACAGATTGCTGACGACATGAGCACACCTCCCTGCGCGCCCATTACATCTGTTGCCACAACATCAGCAACTGCCACAGGAAGGGATGAGGACTCTGGCAGAGAGTCCCCAGCACCGCAGCAGCCTGCACCTGAGGGTCCCCCACAAAAGAAGAAGAGGGGTCCTCCGAAGAAGGACCAGTGAGAGACAGATGGCCATGCATACCCCCCAGGAAGTGAGCACCTGCTCCTGATATCCTCCATTGTGTGCAAAGCGTTCACCTTGTTGACTGTCACTGAACTCTCCCACATGTGATGGAGGGTCGAAGTTGGAACAATGAATCAAATGACTGTGGACTTGGCTCTGAAAATGTCATCTACTAACACTGACAACTCCTCTGTGAACTTTGGATTTCTATTACACTGTACAGCGCTATCAATTATGTGTACTATTTTCACACATGCATCTAAATTAAATCATGATCACACAATACTTGCATCTGTTGTGAATTAAACTTGGTTTGCGAGATAGATATGATGACCAGCTAAACAAAGACTGTGCAGGAAAACAACTACAGCAATTCAAACACAGTTTTGTGAGTCATGGTGATGTGACACATATGAGAGATACACGCTACTAGGTCAACACAACACAAATTTTCCATGGCCCACATTCTCAATCCCGCCACTATTGGGAACTGACAAGACACTGAAATGCACATTCACTAAACTCATTCTGAGAAAGTGGCAATCAGGCCACAGGTACAGTATGCAAATTGATGTTGGATGTGTGTATACAGACGAGGCACACCTCAATGTGGAGCACAGGTTTTTTACACAATCACAACATGTTGCCTCCACAACAGATGCAAGGTAACCTCACGTGGCAGTGAGCACAAAGTAACCAAGAGGGTCAGAAATGTTAGTACTTGGGGGTGTGGCACCGCCTCACGTTTCCAAGAAATGTTGCACTCTGTAACAGAATTGTGTGTTTTGGAGGTCACATGTCACCAGACAACAGCCAAAGGACCCTGTGAAGGGCAGACATACAACAGACTTGAAATACAAAAATAGCTGCATACATCTCCAATAGACATTCCATACACAAGCCTCATGATTTGTGAAAACAATCTAGGACGCATGTCAACACTGCAATGGTGAACATACTAACTCAACGGACACATTACTGCAAGGATGATGTCAAGTAGCATGCAGACACACGTATGCAGGGACATTTCACAACATACACATATCAGGCAAAGGAAAAGCTTAGACAACTCATCACTGTATACTCACAATCATGAGAAGAAGTTGTTGATGAGCTGTGTCCGAACATCCCCTCAACCTCATCATCACTGGCCACATGACCCAGGGCTGGATCCTCCCCTGCTGGAGGCTGCTGGTCATCATCATCTTGGATGAGAGGTAGCTCTTCCCTCACTGCCAGGTTGTGCAGCATGCAACACACTATGATGAGCCGACACACCTTTTCTGGTGCATATTGTAGGGCCCCTCCTGTCCGGTCCAGGCAGCGAAATCTGCTTTTCAGTAGTCCAAATGTCCGCTCTATCACTCACCTGGTCCGCCCATGTGCCTCATTAAAACATATCTCAGCAGGGGTAACAGGGTTCCTGAGTGGTGTCAGCAACCACGGCATGTTGGGGTATTCAGAGTCACCTACATACCAACAAACAAACATATCATGGGTCTGAAAAGAGAGAACAATCCGAGATACAAAAAGCACACAAGGTAAACAGACATTACACACCGACAAGCCAGGCAAGCTGATTTTGCAGCTGCGACATCATCTGTGGGATCCTACTATTCCTCATGATGTATGCATCGTGTGCAGATCCGGGGAACCGTGCACAGACATGTGAGATAGTCATCAGGCAGACATACCACCAGAGCATTGATGGAGTGAAAATGCTTACGGTTCCTGTATGTCACTTCATTTGCTTGTGGTGGTACCAAAGCCACATGTGTACCATCTATTGAGCCAATGACATTTGGCATCCTTCCCAGAGCATAAAAGTCACTCTTGATGTCAGCAATTTGTCGTGGTGCCGGGAATTTGATGTACTGGTTCAGCAAATTCAACATTCCCTCCAAAACATCACGGAGCACACGGCTAAACATTGTCTGCGACATCCCACCAGCAGTAGCCACAGTGTACTGGAAGGTTCCCGTGGCAAAGAAATGTAGGGCTGCCATCACCTTCACCTTGGGGGTCAGCACTGATTGATATGGCCGCCCAGGTTGCAGATGTGGGGCCAACTGCTCTGTCAAATCCTCAATTAGTGCTCTGGTGAAGCAGTAACGTCGGATGCTGTCACTTTCAGCCATGGTTGCTAGGTGTGGGAAGGGTCTGTGGACAGCTGGTCTCCTGCGGTACATAGGTGGGCAAAGAAAGAATATCATTACCCTTTCATATCTGGCAATTCACATGCAGAATATCACATGCTACATCATAGTAAGACTCAGTGAAGTCCGGTGTGTGGTGTTGAGCATGGACACATATGCCAGCTATGTGCCCCGTGCCAAACCCTTCAGCTCCGGATGCTTGAACAACAAGTGCAATGCTGGGCTGTGAACAATCTATGGGGTCTGTCCCAGTACATCTGGACAAATGTCACATACCAAACACACACCTCAGTGACTAGTGAAGATAGATGTGTTGTCCAAATGACATGTGTTTGTGAGGTCCACACACAGGGATCTTGTTATGCCACATGGACACTGTCATTATGTAACGTCTGATGTACACGTACCATCACACCCATGAAACACACATGATGTGCTCCCAAATTTGTTTGCATGGCAAACATGTATGTCTGTGACACACAGACACAACAGCGACTCACATGCCAAATACAGATGGATGTGTGAAACGATTTACATCTACAACATACAACAAGAATCATGTGTGTAGCACAATACGCAATTAACCTGGATTAACACCACAATAGTAGCTCTGGAAAACTTTGAAACACACAGTCCATTAGAGATGTAATTCAGGGTGTATGTAACATGTGATCACACAATGGGCCCCTGGAACTGTGCCCATGCTTAGGGTGGTGATCTGCAAAGTTGACACTCACAGTTGTGATGTGCATCACACACAATGGATTATGTCCCAATGAAACATGGCTCATCATAGGAGTGTGTGCTACAAAGAGCTCTGTCCAATCTGAAATGTGAAGCTATGTACCCACACCTGTGATGAAGCAGGAAATGTGGTTTCCCATACTGGTTGACAGGCTTATTGATTGGTGTAGAGCACCTGAGGCTCAGCCAAAATAGTGTGGATGGCACCCTTCGGCTGTTAAACCATAATGGTGACAGACGCGGGTGACTATTCCAAAGACGCGGCGTACACTGCTAGCCCGAGCCGGATGCACACATTGGATATTGGCCTTCTGTGGGACAGATGCGGGTGACTATTCAAAAGATGCGGCGTACACTGCTAGCCCAAGCCGGAGGCACACAATGGATATTGGCCTTCTGTGGGACAGATGCAGGTGACTATTCATAAGACGCGGCGTACACTGCTAGCCCGAGCTGGACACACACATTGGATATTGGCCTTCTGTGGGACAGACGCGGGTGACTATTCAAAAGACGCGGCGTACACTGCTAGCCCGAGCCGGACGCACACATTGGATATTGGCCTTCTGTGGGACAGACGCAGGTGACTATTCAAAAGACGCAGCATACACTGCTAGCCCGAGCCGGACGCACACATTGGATTTTTGTCGTCATGGGGACAGACGCGTTTTAGCAGGGTGTATGAATCGCGTGCACACAAAATCAGTTGGGCAACAACAACAATGTATCCAATTCCATAGTGCCATGATGCAGTAAGATTTGAAGGATGCGGTAGGCGTGTCCGAGGCGTGCAATGTGATGGATTGTACAAATTCGGATAATGCGAAAGTCTCTGACCTATCTCTTTGGACCCATGGGACAGAATCCGCCTCTGCAGCACAGATTTAAGGCTGTCTGTTCCCAAGAGACTTCACTTGCCTGCACTACATGCTACTTGCCTACATCACAACCTACCACTGCTGCTGTCTCTGCATCCTCTGGAGTCTGCAATGGCATGTAATGTGGAGAGGGCACCAGCCTTCACAGAGGAGGAGAACCAGGCCCTGCTGGACAGCCTCCTTCCACAGTACAGCAAGCTGTATGGGAAACCAGGGGAGCAGGTGAGTGTTGGTTGCACTGACTTCTCAGTACACCATGTCCCCTAACAGGCACTACTGGCATTCTGGTCACCAAGGACATGCATGCACACAGAGTCATTGTAATTCTCACAGTGTGCAGAATCATGTACTGGACAGGGACAGTGAAGTAAAAGTATATCCTGTGCTATTTCATCTCATGCACTGTACTCATGTTGTGAGGGCAGGCTTACACACAGGACAACTGCCCCTGCTGATACCTTGAAAACCTTGATGCATCTTCTGTCCTACTACCAATGATCTATGTGTTCACGTGTGTGATATACAAACATGTCGCATGTGTTGTAATGGTGTGTCACTATGTCATCCTTACAGGTCGACGCCATCAGAAGCAGGAGATTTGGTTGACCATCGTCCGGGCTGTGAGATCTGTGGGGGTCTTTAAACGCTGCATCCGCCACTGCCAGAAGAGGTGGGCAGGACCTCCGTGGCTGGACCTGGAGGTTTGCTTGGGTCCAGCTGAAGCTGTCACCTCCTCGCAAGAGCAGCGGATGATGGACCCTCACCCTCCACATGCTACGGATACTCACGTGGTCTTCCCTGACTTGGATGGGCAGTTGAAGGCCAGACAGCAGCAAGGAGGGGGTGAGTTTGAGCCAGTTAGCTGTACTATGTCTGACATGCATGTTGCACTCCCTCAGCCTGGTAACACTATCACAAGTCGTGTGTATGCTGAGACAACACTTGTGTGCCAAAACTGTTAAGATGCCCCATTGTCATCTGATGCCCAGGTGTGTCCCTTTCCGTCAGTGACATGTGTCACTAGTCTCCTGTGTATGAGCTGTAGTCCAAGGTCACTGTGCACAGCACCATGTCCGGCAGGTGCATTGTGTTGACCGTCATGAGTGATGTGTTTGTCTGACATGTGTCAGAATCTTGACAGACATATGACCTGCACTCTGTGAGGTTCATGCCTAAATGGACGATGAGATGATTGGGCTGATAACACAGGTTTGTGACATGAATACTGCACACACATGCAGCAGGTCATACCGATGTTGGTGTCTCTGACAAATGAACTGTGTTTGCTCAAATAATGCATGGTGAGCAGCCTTGTACTCCCACTATTCCCATGTTTCACATGGACCTAGGACACGTAAGCCAACTCAGGCCATCAGGGACACTGTCACATCCCATTTTTGTGTGTCAGGCAACACTGTGACCATTGCAAATGAAGATTCATGTGTCTGACTCTGTGTCAGTGTGTACAGGACAAGCTATTTTGATGGCACATGTGGCCAATGTATCACATATGGGCAGAATTCTCATGTATGTCAATTGGCTCAGATACCCAGGTCAAATCATGTGTGTTTCATCCCTTGACTATGCATATTGGTGGCTTAAACAGATATGTGCATGCTGCATTACTTTGATTATGTGAGTATGCAGAATGCTCCTGTATTGGGATATCAGCCATCATATACTCATATGTCTCAGTTGAACAACATGAGCTTGTCAAAGTGTACAAATCCTAGGGGACATGTGTACTTGTGCACTACAGATGTTACTTGCACAGTGTATACTTGAGTGTGACATGGGGCTGACTGTTAAATCTTGATTCACTGGCCCGGTAACGAGAGTCAGTACAGACTGTTCAGGCAGACAGGACTGTGGCATAGTGTGGCACATGAAAAAGTGTAAGATGCAGTTTTGTACTTGTCAGTTGTTCTGCATGCAGACCTTTTTAGCATTGGAGTTCACAACATAAGCCCATATTGGTTACTGTGGGTGTGAGTATGTTCATCATGTAAACTTTGGTATTTCTCCATCCCATTTGCGTGCCCAATTCCAGACTCCCTTGCATGAGATGGGACATGTTTGTGTTACGCCCTGACACTCAGGAGCATTACAGACAAGGCAACAGGCAAGACAGTGCCCTGTTGGGCTTGTACATAGTTTAAATTGAGATACATCTAACAGATGTTTCCATTGCCAACATGTGTTTGGTAACCATGATTCACAGGCAGACTGACAGAAGACCTATTTACATATGTGTGAATTAAGGAATAGTGGCTTTGACATTATGCAAGGCCTTGCTCTGTGATGTTTTGGGAACATAAATCTAGTGTCAAGTACATGCAGATGACTGATGTGAATCTGTTTCCCCTCCTTGTTCACAGCATCATCAACAACAACTGGAGGAGAGAGTTCCACGGACCAGGAGGAAGCAGCTAGCCAGACGGGGTCCACTGTGGAGGAAGATGAGGGACTCAGTGGCACAGAGGGTGAGGGGAGCCACATTGAAGCACGCTCAACAACATCAACATCAGCTGATGACCCATCCAGCTCAAGTGATGACTCCCTTGTGGTGGTGGGTGTTACCAGAGCGGAGGCCGCACCCACAGAGTCTGTCCCCGCCACCACCACCATCTCCACCTTCACAGCTGCTCCCATTCCTAAGGTCCGTGGACGTTCCCGTGTTAGGGAGCATGTCTCCTTTGGTCCAGGCACTGCACCCCCTGCGTCTGTCACCCCTGCTGCCCGGGGTGTGGAGTCAGTGGACTTGCTGAAACAGTTACATGTGGGGCAGACATCCATGCTGAGTGTCCTCCATGCTCACACCGGTCTATTGACACAATTGGTGTCATACATGGAGGGCATCTCAACAAACATGTCTGTCCTTCAGCGGACAAATCAGTCCATGGCCTCCTCACTGACGGCAGCAGTGTCCCTCATGCAGCAGTCCCTCACCTCTCCTTCCTCTGCCCCATCCACAGTCCCCACTACCCTACCTGACCCAAGCACACTCACACAGGCACATGCACACATCCCAACAGACACAGGCAGCACACAGCCACCCAAAACAAAGTCAAATAAAACACGCACGCACACTCTGGGGACTGACATCACACACACAGGGGATAGGGCACAAAAACACACACCCATCCACAAGCACTGCGCATTCCTCAGCTACCTCTCCCTCCAAAAGCCCTACCCTTGACTCTCCTGCAACCCCCCCTTCCCAGAGGGTCTTCCTCTGTGACCTAGGCCTCTTCCCCACTGACACATCAGTTCTAACTCAAAAGGGGAAGAGGAGGTCACCACGCACAAGGAGGGGGTCCCCCACCACACGCACACCCTCCCCTAAGAGTAGGTACACTGAGGCCCCCACCCGTACATCCCCCAGGACGAAGAAAGGAAAAACCATCCCACACTTCCCCCCCAGAGCTACCTCCGCCCAACCCAAGACCACCCGTCCCAGAGTTCACATACCAGAAGCCATCCCCGGTTCACCCACACACCGTTACACCATCCCCAAGATGATTAGGCCCTCACCCCCTAACACAGGCACTTCCACTCCCACAACACCACACACTGAGTCACTTACATACACTGCAGTGGAGACCCTGCCCCCCATCTGACCTGTCCAACGCAGTGGATCCCCCAGCCCCCAATCTAACATGGGCACTGCAGTGGAGCCCCCACAATCGGTCATGGGCACTGCAGTGGAGTCCCCACCCCCACAATCTGACATGGGCACTGCAGTGGAGCCCCCACCCCCTCAGTCCAACATGTCGACTGCAGCGGCTCCAGCACACCCTCAATCCGATTTATCCACTGCAGTTGCTACAGACACTCTAGTTGCCCCCAACCCCCCCATTACCTATCCTGCTGCATCCTAATCCTGTCCCTGCGGTGCCTGGCCTGCCCCAGAAGATGCCCCTTCTTGGGGATTTGTCCCCTAGTGATGTATGTGCAGGCAAGCAATGTATGGGGACTCATCCTATATATCCCCTGAAGGACTCATCGACATGGACTGGCCATTGGCCTTGTTTTTTTGCAAGATTCGTGTTTTCAAATTTGAATGCTGAATAAAGCAGATTTATGTTATTTGGCCTAATTTATGGGGGGTACATGATGTTGCTGATTATTGAACTGCAAATGCTGTTGTGACATTGATTTCAGCCAAATCAGGATGGAGTGATGTGATGGACTGCCGGAGGTCCATGTGATATGTGTCCTAGTACAGTGTGTTGTGGAGTTGTTGTAGGCTGAAATGGCTTGTTGTCACGAGCAACATTGTTTTTGACAAGGAGTGTGACATTCTTTTCACATCCTCTCACTTCTTTGGCGTACACTTTAGCACATATGTTGTGCTTGACATTTATACTCATTTTTACTGTTTCTTATGGTATGCACCACTCAAATGGACATGCATATTAGCGCATTGATGATGAACAAGTCATCTGTGTCCCAGGTGCCACTTGGTATACATGGATTGTCAGTATGTGTGGCCAACTTGGCAATCACACCTGTACACAGGATGATGGGACCAACGTATTCTGTGTGTTGTGATAGTTCAGTCAATGTCCGAGTCTCATTCTGACAAGGCAGACACATGCCAGGACCAAGCTTGACACAGCGGTACTTCAACAGTAGTGACGCACATTTCTCAGTGGGGTTTAGACCAACATCAGGGGTGGGGGGGTAGCCTAGGGACACTTACACACACACATGTTGTGTTTGTTCTGCAGAGTGTGGTTGGCTGGCTGTATTGGCACATCTTGAACTGCGTATTTCTACTGGCTTTGTGAGCAGTGATTGGATGTATGGTTTAGTTTGTTTAGCTACTGTCCCTGGGAGTCCAACATCTTCAATTTGGCTATTGATCATGGTCTTGAATTGCCATTGCTGCCACAGTGTGGAACAGGATCTTGCCTACACTTTGGTTTCTTGCTGAATTCCTTTGTATGTGTGTCTGTATGTGAACAAATGCGTGTTTGTGCATTTAGATGGTCACTTCTTCCATTGTCAAAATAAACATTGGTGGCAGTGTTAGCCCGCAATGGCAATGCTTGTCTCCACATGGCTTGTTTGTCTTTGTAAGGCCCAACTATGTCTGCCTGAACAGATATGTGTTCGTTTGGCACACAACCACTACTTTGTCACGACATTGTTAGTGGTTTTCTGTAGGCCTGGGCGGTATAATCCGCTCCGCTCGCGGAATTTGTGGAATTTTGGCAATTCCGCGTTCCGCGGAGAACGCGGAATTGCCGAAAATTCCGCGATCTGCGGCGTAACGGAATTTTTTCCTTGTTCGCACTTTCAAAATGCGTGTTCGCGCACGCGGTAGCGACTTACCGGGATCCCTGCGTTCACCGACAAGTTTTCCTATCCGGCCGCGTGATCCCGCGAGAGTGTGCGATCGCGAACACGTCATTCGGACGCGCCATCGGACATCCGCGTTCCCGAACAGGAAACACGCATCGCGAACGGCCGGGACAAGTGAAACAAGATGGCCGCGCCAATTGGTGACTGCATGGGCAAGTTCGTGAGATATTTCCCCCCGAGCACGCAAACAGCGTCCCCGAACAGGAAAAACGCATCGCGAACGGGCGGAACAAACAATTCCGCGTGCCTGCGGAATTCTGCGTAGCTTGCGGAGATTTTTTACATCTTCGCGGAACTTTGCGTAATGCGACTACGCAAATTCCGCCCACCCCTAGTTTTCTGCCTCAGGAAGTCATACATGATTGTGTGCAAATTAGGCCTGGGCGGAAAACTACGCTACGCTCGCGTAGTTTGCGCTACTTCGCACTACGCGAATTGCACGTAGCACATTGCAAACACGCGTAGCGTAGCGTAGCGTAGTGCAGCGGTCACTGTTTGCTTGCTCGCGGTCCTCAACGTCAAGTTGGCGACCGCGAGCAAGCAAAATGACATCTCGGCGAGACTTTTTCCTCGTTCGCGATCAGCAACATCAAGTTGCCGATCGCGAGCGTGAAAATAAACCTCCCGGCGAGATTCTCAACGCGGGAGGTCAGGTTTCTCATTGCGAGTGGTCGCGTATGCTCGCGACCGCTCGCGATGAGAAACTACCAGTCCGCGTTGAGAAAGCTGCCGCTCGAGTAAAAATCTACTCGAGCGGCAGTAAAAGACAGCTCGCACTGTGCAAGATGCCGTTTTCAATGATTGCACAGTGCGGACAAGCATCCGGCACTGTGCAATCATTGCGAACACGCACTACGCAGTTCGCGTAGTGCTACGCGTAGCTCGCGTAGTGCGAACTGCACTTTGCGTAGCTTCGCGAAGCGTTACTTCGCGAACTACGCCCAGGGTTAGTGCAAATGCTGGGAGTCTGGACCCCACACTCACCTTTTGCTCACTACTCTGATGGGGGGTGATACCCCTTCTCCCCTATGTGCTTGTCACTGCTGGGTGTTTGATCCCCCTATCACCTTATGGTGACCACACTGACAGGGGGGTTTATACCCCATGTCCCCTATGTGCTTGCCAAAGAAGGGGGTTTGTACCCCATGCTCATCTTTTGTGCACCACACTGAAGGGGGGTGATACCCCATCTACCCTATTTGCTTGTCAATGCTGGGGGTTTGTACACCACAATCGGCCTTTGTGCACTGCATTTATTTGCCTAATGTGTCACTGAATCTAGATGTTTGTGCACAATACACAAACCTGGCATGGGAGTAGGGGGGGGGGGAGTGTTTGCCCTCAACCTCCTCTGGGGCGGACTGTGCTGGGGGGATGTGCATCCATCCCTTCTGGGGTGGACTGTGCTGGGAGGATGGGCATCCACCCCTTCTGGGGTAGACTGTGCAGGGGGGATGTGCATCCACCCCTTCTGTGGTGGACTGTGCAGGGGGATGTGCATCCACCCCTTCTGGGGTGGACTGTGCTGGGGGGATGTGCATCCATCCCTTCTGGGGTGGACTGTGCTGGGGTGTGGGCAGCCACCCCCTATGTGTGTTTTGGCTTTCGCTGGATCGTCACGTATTGGTGGGTGGTAGGTGTCTGACTTACCGTCTGCAACGTACGCGTCGGTTCCGGTTGTTGATTCGGTCATAGGCATACAGTACAGGGATGACATGGGCGATCGGATACATGGCAGCTTCGTCTCGTACACGGTGTTCGTGTTGTGGCAGGATTCTATCCTGATATACTGCTCTTCCCGATGCTGTGACGTGCTGGAGGTGGCGACCTGTTCAGCGCGGAGGACGTACGCATCATACTTGCCCGGCCGGAAACTGCTACGCTAATGCTTCCGGGCGAGTCCAATCTGTCTTGCCGGAGGCGGCTCGTACGGGAAATGTTGCTCGATTCGGAGCGTACGTGTCGTTCGGGAAATGCACACATTTGCACATCGCACTGCCTCGTTTGGACGGTCCGGCTCCGGGAATGAGTCGGTCGCAAGGTGAGGCTACGGAGGGCTTTGAGAGGGCAGTCCGAGCGAGATCGGAATCAACCCCTATAAATTATAAATTAAATAAATATTAATATATAAAAATTATTATTACATTTATTAAAACAAAATTTCTTCCCAACCTATTCCCCTATAAACCCACAACCTGCTCCTACAAAAATGACACAATTAACATAATTACCAATTAATTAATAATAATTAACAACCAATTAATAATTACTTTATAATAAATTCATTCCCACAATTAACACTATAAAATCTGAATTAAATAAATACTAATAAATAAAAAATATTAATTAATTTATTATAATTAAATTACTTCCCACCCTATTCCCTATAAACCCACAACCCGCTCCTAAAAAAAAATAACACAATTAACATAATTACCAATTAATTAATTTATAAAAATTAACAACCAATTAATAATTAATTAATAATAAATTAATTCCCACAATTAACACTATAAAATCTAAATTAAATAAATACTAATAAATAAAAAATATTAATTAATTTATTATAATTAAATGACTTCCCACCCTATTCCCCTATAAACCCACAACCCGCTACAGAACTAAAAACACAAAATTTAGTTAACATAAAATTAATCACTACTAAAAATGTAACACATATATTAAAAAACAAAAAGCAGTACTTAGATCACATACTTTCAAAATACATACTAAAATACATTACACTAATTTAAAAATCGATATTTTAAACAACTATATTTTTGCAAACGATATTACTAACTTTGATAGTTTCAAAAACGATATTTCTTACCTTAAAGTCAAAATTCTTGACCACGATATTCTTGCTGTCGATGTTTCTGTATCACGATATTTCCAACTCGATATTTGTGTATGTCGATATTTAAAACTCGATATTGTGTCTGTGCACCTATCAGTTCTCTTCATTGTTTCATGGGTTAGGAAAAATCAAGACTATGAAAGTACAGTTAAACATTAATGTGGACGTCCGTCTTATTGTTCAAAGATACAGACGAATTGCATTTTATTTGCAGGAAGCTGTTGATAAAGAACTTGAATCATAGCTCAAACATGATATCATTGAACGCACCACTGGTCCAATGCCATGGGTTTCTCCCATAGTGGTAATACCCATAATGGAAAATGGACATTGATGAAGCTACACGCATCTGTGCTGATATGCGTCAAGAGAACAAGGCAATTAAAAAGAACGACATCCAGGTCTGGACATTGCTGACATAATATCACAATTGATTGGTGCAAAGGTATGCTTGTGCCTTGATTTGAATAAAGGATATCATCAATTGGAACTCAAGGAGAATTGCAGGTACATAACAACCTTTTCTACACAAATTGGCCTGTTCCGTTTTTATAAAAGACTATGTTTCAGTGTGTCATCTGCTGCAGAGCTTTTCAAGATGTCTTTCGACGTATCATACAGGCTGTCATGAATGCTTTCAATTATAGTGAGAATATTTTGGTTTTCTGAGCTGCACAAAAGGAGCATGATAACGCTCTCATGCAAGTGTGTCATTTACTTGTTGATTCAGGTTTAACTTTGAAAGCTGATAAATGTGAGTTCCAGAAGAGAAAGTAAAAATTCTATGTCCATATCTTTTCTGATAGGGGTATGAAATCCAATCCAGCTAAGTGCAAGCGTTGTCAACTGCTAGTCCCCCACAAGATGTTTCCATGTTACGTTCAATCCTTGGCATGGCCAGTTACTGTTCTAGATACATACAAGACTTTGCCATCGTAAGTGCTCCATTGAGAGACTTGATGAAAAACAATGTTTTTTTCATTGGTCTTGTGCATGCGAGCAAAGTTTCAAGAGAATCAAACAAGCTATCGAGAACGCTACTGAAATGGCTTACTTTGATCCAAAGATTCATACAGAGGTTGTTGTTGATGCTAGCCTAGATGGATTAGGCGCAATCCTTGCACAGCACATTGGACACCCAAATGCTCGAAAGTATCACTCAAGAACAAACCCGCTGCCTGTAAGTAATTTATAAGTAAGCTGTACGTCAAGGATAAGAACAAAAGGGAACTACATTGTCCCATCCCCATGAGGCAAAAGACAGTGTGCAACAAAAAGGAGGTAAAACACTGTACAACTAACACCATGAAACCATTATTTTAGGGCATATATCTTGAATTTATTTTACCCCTTCTTGGTGTGTCAAAATATCAAAAGCACATTCAATAAACAATTAATAAATATTCTAATAAATACAGTACCAGATCAGCAAACAGTTGTGCATACTAGTGGTGCCCAGGTGCAACAAACATACAGATCACCAACACATACTACCAACAGGACCATACTCACTCACTCACACAACACATTGCTCAATGGCAATCCACTGTATCAGACACAATAATCTCAGCAAAAAATGGTTGAAGGTATTATACAAAGAATTATACACAGAAAGCTTCGTAATTGTTCCAACCGGCCAAATGGCCACAGTTTAACAATTTATATCCGATGAATAATTAATACATATTCTTTGAAACTTCGATGTAGACCTCAAGGAGAAACAGAATGATGATTGTACTGAGGGAGACGTGCCGATCAGTGGGAACCAGCACTGACGTGCGTTTCGGTGAACGACCCTAAATGTGGGTCACACCTTCTTCAGGGCACTAAAAATGTGATGCAGCAGAAGCTGCAGGCACCTGGGAAGCCTGAGCTGGTACCAGCTCTGAAGGAACTGAATAGGAGGCCTTATCACATGGGGCTCCCTCTAAATGAAGTGCCCACTGCGGAGCACTGGTAGTACTGATAGGTTGCAAGAGTCTTCTATCCATGGACTGGGTGGTCGAGGGTGTCCTTTCAAATCGAGTGTCGGAGCGACAAGAATAACATAAATATTTGGTGTCCCCTACAGTCTGCTGGTAGACCGATAGCAGACATCAAGACGAGACCAGTTCAGGAAGCGTCCATGGAACATCCACCGATGGAAGACACATTGTTTCATTTGCAAGCAGAACTTTGTCCCAAACTGAACGTGATTATTCACAACCTGAGAGAGAAAATTTAGCAGTGGTGTGGGCTTGTGAAAATTTCCACATATTCTTATATGGAAAGCCTTTCATGCTTGTGATAGATCATCAAGCCTTATTGACAATCTTTGACAATCCAAAGGCCAAGTTGCCTCCTCACATTGAACATTGGTGTCTACGATTACAAGTTCAACTACACAATTGTGCACCGCCAAGGGAAAGATCAAAATCCTGCCGACTACTTCTCACGAGTACCTCTGCAGTGCTATGGTACCCCTTCCAAGACAGATGAAGTCTATATACATTTCATTGTGAAATCAAGCACGCCAGCTGGAACAAACTGCCCCTGTCATGAGTCATGATAGTGACATGTTAAAACTAAAACACATTTTTACACATTAGTTTTGTAACCAGCACATTTTACCTCTTACCTGTGACAGTGAATAACAGAAGTTTAAAAATGTCGAAGATGAACTGTCGGTTACATCACAAGGCGTTATCCTGGGATGTTTGAGAATTGTTATTCCAGGAAGTCTGTAACAACAGCTAATGGAAGTAGCCCATGAAGATCATTGTGGAATCACTGTCACAAAACAAGCTCTCCGAGACCGAATCTCGTTTTTTTCTTATCTCGATGAGAGAGTTGAAGTGATTTGAAGGCCTGCTATCTATACAACTGCCTATTGTCGAAAACCATTGAACATACCTTAAACATGTCGTAGTTGCCAATGCATGTATGGGAAAGAATTTCCATTGACTTCTTTGGTCCTCTTGACAATAGACATCACCTGATGGTGATTGTTGATATTTACTCGTGTTTTCCATTGTTAGAAGATCTCTCATCATATCACTCAAAAAAGAGTCATTGAGAGATTAGATGGCATCTTCGGGAAATAGGGTGTTCCTCCAATCTTAAAATCTGACAATGGCCCAACTTTCAACAGTCGAGAATTCAGAGACTTTCTCAGTCATCTAAATGTGAAGCTTAAGAAGAGCACACCTGTTTGGCCACAGGCCAATGGCCTTGTGAAATGTTTCATGTGTATACTTAAGAAAGCAGTTCAGCTTGCTGTTTTGTTAAAAGTTCAACCTTAAAACTGACTTGAATTCTACTCTTTGAGCTTACCATTCAATTCCTCACTCAACCACAGATGAAAGACCTCCAACCTTGATGTTCGGGAGAGCCATGACATCCAACTTACCTTAATGGACCAACAGAAGATCAAGTACTGAGGGAGAATCCGGTGTAAAAGACTTGGATTGTAAAAGGAAAATAAAGGCCTATGCAGACAACCGCCGACATGCAAAAGATGTTACGTTTACTAGAGGAGATCTAGTGCCTGTCCATCAGCCTTGAAAACGGAAATCTGATGCTCCCTTCGATGCTGAGCCATTTCCTGTTGTGACCAGCAAAGGACACATGGTGACTTCTCAATCTCCTGGAAAGTCCATTACATGAGATTCCTCACATTTCTAACATGTGGCTCATCGCTCAACAGGCACTGATGTCAATGTAGAGACTGGGTCTGAAAGGACTATTGAAAACCCACTGACTGCTGTTGTTCCTTCATCGCAAACACAGATCACAGACACTTCCACTGCCTGGCCCCAGTTTCGTCGACATGATCAGGACATGTGATTAGAGCACCACGAAGACTTACCAAAGAGCTATTCCTGTATACATATTTGTAAACAATTGCATTTTTTTATTTAACAGATGGGGAACTGTAGTGTCGTGTGAGTTATCAATGACGGAACCCTTTTGGCTCCTGATGAACTCCACAGAACTGTGATGTAAGTGTTAAATGGTAGTTAAGTGAATGCAGGTTTAGAATGTTGAGTTTGTGGTTACACGCAGGTTATACCAAGCTCTGTGTGTGCTGTAGTCATTAGCGGGTAAACAGGCTGGGGAGGAAGCTACAAATTGCACCAGTAAAAGGATTTTTTTAAGTTTATTTATGAATTGTATTTTACAATAAATTAAGGTAATGCTACTTTACAAATTGGAAACAATCTAAGATTTTCCAAACCCTAAACTTTCATTATATTCACATTACTTGGATTAGCATGCATATGGTTTGGGAACATTTTTCGAGTATGCAATTTTCCCAGAGATCAGCAAGCCTTTCATGAACATGTTTTTTATGCATGTCATGAAGAAGTGCATTTTCATAGCTATAAGAACGAAATTCCAGATGTCTGTGCAGCTTGTCTACCTAGCAATGTTTTCCTTTGTCTGTTTAGTTACCCATATTTTTCTCTTTTTGGCATAGTTTGAAGATTTCTTAATCCCAGTGGACCACCCCAGCTTCCGAAACGGTGCTCTTTTTGAACAGCCTTGGTGTACCATAAGATGGGGAAGTCTATTAATTGGTATCTTCGCCTAATAAGAATGCAGTGGCAATCCCCTCAATATCTTTGCCCAGGTACTGGTTATTTGTTTTTGGCATATATTGTAGCTGTAACTAGGAGCAATGGCTACTGCTCAGTCCTCTAAATGTTGGCCTGATTTTCAAAGATTTTGTGAGGTTTGTGTCACTCTTTTGACTCAGATTTGACTCAAATTGCATTTTGATATTTACAAAGCAACACAAATGTGGATTGGCGTTGCTTTGTAAAACAAAAGTTCAGCATAGTGTATTGCGCTGCCTTGTGTTACTTTGTATCATGTAGGAGTTCTATGGGTGGTGCAGTGGTGTTTCTGTGCATCCACCTAGGGATTTTGACTCTCAATTTCATCAAAAAGACAAAGGAGAAAGAGCTACACAAAATGGCAAAAACAACTCTAAAAATGATTGCATTCTGAAAGACAACAGCTACTGGTCAAAATGGAAAACGTTGTTAACACCTGAATGCAGTTGAAAGATGAGACATAACTTTTAAACTGTGGATTTTACTGAAGGGCAGTTGTTTGAGCAGGAAATAGTCATGTATCTTACACCTTTTTATAAATTACTTTTTTTTATCACTAAATTCTTTCCGCATAATGCAGACGACGCAAACAGAAAACTATATATTATTTTTTTGTTATTACGATAAATAAAAATGATAAAAATCTGAGCCATGATATTATGAAACAGCGTACGGAAAGTGCTTGTGGTAACAGTAGTGAATTTGTGTCTCTGGGTCATTAACTGTACACTGAATGAACATGGTAGAAAAATACATGTTTATGACGTCTGTTTGTCACAAGGACCTATTGCTGTGATGGCATGTCATAAACAACAATTGTTTGCTCAAATGACAGAAAGATGTTTCTTATGCTTTGGTATACCAGGAGCTTGAGACGAAGGGTGTACTTTGGCTGTGCCCAATCTAATCCAAGTAAAACTTGTGTATGAAATACATTTCTTTGAAAGAAAAAATATGTGTTGCCAGGGGTTGTGGGTTGTATTCAATCTGAATAAAACCCATAACCCCTGGCAACAAATATTTTAATGATTGGAATGTATTGTAGTGTGGCAAAAGAGCAGTTTATATTTATCCACAGTTGCTGGGTCACTTCCTTCAGTGTCCTAGGGACTGGTTTAGAGTTCGGCGGATAGGATGCTCCGTCACAAACGTGCCAGATATCATGCCATTGGATGTAATGCACTTGTAATAAACGACGGGATATCCCTCACATTTGTGACAGAGTAACTCAATCGCCTAACTCTAACTCAGGCACCTAGTGATCAATTTAGTTGCAGACCAAGTTTACTTAAAAGCATGATTAGACACCGCCCTACACAAAGGTTAGTTGAGCAGTAGTGTGTTTCTGTTACATGAATTCCTATTTACAGGCAGGCTGTGTTGGCATTTAAAAGCATAGAAGGCATGGTGCATGGTACACAGTACTAGCATTTCGCTGGCTTGATGTAATTGTGATTCCTCCACTTGAGTGACAATCTGGCTGCCTGAATTTGTAGTAGGTGAAATCTGTCAACCCGATTTTTGGTAGGCCAGTGTAGATCACTTCACAGTCATGCCAAGTCCTGGGTTTTGGTTCTCTCCAGTCAGTGATCTGTATGGAGTTATTTGGACAATATATCAACTTAAAAATATTGAGAGACAGAAATATCAGAAATGAAATATCATGACACACCAAAATTTTGATGCACCAATATCATTGACCAGAAAATCGTTTTTCGAAGTAAGGAATATTGTTTTAAATAATATCGATGTTTTAAATATTGTTTTAATATAGTGGTTAAAAATATTGTTTTTTACTTATGTGAATGTATTTTAGTTGATATATTAATGTTATGTGTTACTATTGTTTATATAAATATCTTTAAAATATAACTTGCAATTTTAAGTGATTTACATTTTTTATGCTATTTTAATGCTAATTTATAGTGTCATAGCTGGTTTTTGGGTGTGTAGAGGAATAGGGTGGGAAGATAATTAAGTAATAATGTATTACCAATTAATTACTATTTTTAATAAACTAATTGAATTTAATATAAAAATTTGGAATGCATATTTTTACTTTTTTATTTGTAGGGGTCTAGAGTGGGAAGTTAATTAGATAATAAGTAATTGACAATGTATTATTAATTGTTAGTTAATTATCCAATTGTTTTTTAATTATGTAAAATAAATAGTGAATACTGATTTAATTAGCTTATATTTTATTTGTGGTATATTGTAGGTGTATAGGGTGGGAAATTAATTAAGTAATAATTGATACATTATTAAATAGCATGTGTAAATAAATTATTTAATTGAAATTTAAATATGTAAATGATGGACTACTTATTTATTTTAATTATATTGTAGTTGGGGGCTGCTAAGTTTGTAGGGGGTCCAGGCTAAAAAGTTAATTAAGTAATAATTATCAATTATTTTGTAATTGTGAAATAATTATTTAATTATTTTAAATTTGATAAATTTTGAAATTTGCAAGGCTACAAGGTTGGAGGTTAATTAATTAATAATTGAATAACAACTATTTATTAATTGATAATTATTTTTTTGAATAGTAATTATGTAATTGATTAATTGTTTGTAGTTTTTTAATGCATATATATATTTTTATTTCATATTATCTATTTATTTTTATATTACGAGTTTCATATTTTTTCAACATTCATGGTGTGGTGTGCTTGAAGGGAAGTGCTTTCCCTACTCTTGTTTAGATTGCAGTAGGAATAATAAAAGTAACGTCTTTGCATTTCAACACTTTCTCTACTGTTGCGCTTTTGGAGTGGGAATAGTAAATTTCACCCCTTCGAAATCCAATGATTTCCCTACTGTTTCACAAGCTGGAATGGCAACAGTAACTTTTACCCCTCCGAAGTTCAACACTTTCCCTACAGTTCTGCTATTTGGATTGGGACTATTACATTTAACCTCTCCAAAATCCACTGCTTTCCCTGCTGTTGTGTAGACTGGAGTGGGAAAAGTAGATTTTGCCCTCTGAAGTCCAACACTTTCCCTAGTGTTGCGCTGTTTGAAGTGGGAATAGTAAATTTAACCCCTCCGAAATCCAACACTTCCCCCACTCTTGTTTATACAGTAGTGGAAATAGTAAATTTCACCCATCCGAAGTCCAAAGCTTTCCCTACTGTTGACCAGACTGTAGTGGGAATAGTAAATTTTACACTTCAGAAGTCCAACACTTTCCCTACAGTTACATTGTTTGGAGTGGGAATAATACATTTTCCCCTCCGAAATCCAATGCTTTCCTTACTGTTGGTCTGTTTCGAGTAGCAATAGTAAATTTAATCCCTCCGAAGTCTGACACTTTCGATACTATAGTATAGACTGGAGTGGGAATCGTACATTTCACCCCTCCAAAGCCCAATGCTTTCCCTACTGTTACACTGACGGATGTCGGAATCGATAATCTAACCCCTCCAAATTTCAACACATTCCCTACTATTGCGGTGACTGGAGTAGGAATAGTAAATCTAACCTCTCCGAAGTCCAACACTTGCCGTATGATGGAGGCTGAGAGGGCCTTCGCCAGGATAAAACTTCCTCTTGAGGCGAGGAAATTGGCCCATGGGCGTAGTTTGAGAGTTCTGGACCTACAACAGGTAGAGCCCAGTGGTGGGAGCAAGAGCATTGAGTCTAGTGTCAAAAATACCACTGACATACCTACAGACTTGGTGCCTAGCTTCAAGAAAAGGGATGACATACATCAGTGGTTGCAGGAGTATGAGAGAGGTCTGACAGTGTGCAGGATCCCTGAGAAGGATTGAGGAACTGGCTTGGGGAGTTATATTTCTGAGGATAGGAGGGATAGCCTACTGGCCCTAGAAGGGAGTGACAGGCAGAGGTGCACCGCCATTAAGGGAACAATGATAAGAAAGTATGGATTCACCCCTGAAGAGAATAGTTTGAGGTTCAGGGGCAGCTGGAAATTCTCCCACCAGTCTTGGAAGGAATTTGTGAAGGATTTTTGCAAGGCACTGAATGTGTAGTGTAGCTCCTATTTCCC
This sequence comes from Calotriton arnoldi, assembly GCA_963921515.1. Taxonomy (NCBI): domain Eukaryota; kingdom Metazoa; phylum Chordata; class Amphibia; order Caudata; family Salamandridae; genus Calotriton; species Calotriton arnoldi. The sequence continues at coordinate 920,647 of CAWUFW010005619.1, read as the reverse complement.
TAATAGGCTCTGCGCATTGGAATAATATACCCTATAGGTTTGACATAGGACTAAGGTCAATATGTCCCTATCGAGTATATTAAACTTAATTACTTGTGCCAGCTAGCTCAGAGGCCACTAGAAACTCGTTGATAAACAAGAAGGGAGTAGTTTCTGGCAGCCGCAAAACATGACAACTTTTGTTTCCCTTTAGAATCAGAACGTGTCCCAGAGTCGTGGAAACAATAGATAACTATTTCACTCAGCTCAATCGTGCATGCTTAGTTTTCCTCAAAGTTACACAGAAAGAATAGACGGGCGTTTCAATAAAAGATTTATTGAACAGTCTTGTTTCTCGTGTAAGTAATATGTGCTGTTACGATCACAAGACAGTATGCAAGATAAATAATGTACAGTGTAAGCAGTAGAAATAAATAATACTGCGCTAGCATGATCTTTAGTAGATATTCATTTACATAAATAACACAGACTAAAAATGCGAGTACTCATACGATGCGTTTCTAAGCTAGTTCTACCCCAATGTACCTAACCTAACCTAGGTGTAGGGAGAGGTATGAAGTAGGTGGAGTATTCCTTACTATGGTATACTAAGAGTATGTTACGCCTAGTATGCCTAGTATGCCAAGAATCCCTCTAGGTTTCTAGTCAGCTCCATACCTTAAGAATGAGAGAGGTGGGAATCTCTTGCCAGACTCGAACTCCAACACCCCGCGAGGGAAGTCAGATCACTGGAAGCTGGACTCTCTGCGTGCAGGGATGACAGTGTCTTCTCAGTGCGTCAGGCCGGGAAACGGGCTCCTCTGAAGTCGAGGTTTCCTTTGATTTACAAGGGCTAGGGAAGGTATATTTATACCTGAGAGGTACCTCAGAATGTTAGCATTGACGTGAATCGGACAGCGGAAGACGTCATGAATGAACCCTTAAGGTACAACGGTTCATGCATAATAGATGAGTCCTTGAAGAAATCAATAGTCCTGTGCTAGGGAAACTCCCGAAGCCTAAGGGTCTGTTCTTCAAGAACTCGTTGTGACGTTAGGGTGGACGGATGTCGGAGACCATGCCTGTATTTGGAGTGCACAGTTTAATGCCTAAATAACGACTGGGATTTTATGCCTATATAAGGGCAGGGCGAATTGTGTCTATATAAGGACATGATACAGGAGAACCCATGTATGGACACCCTAAGAGGAATACAACACCCACTCCACTTTCGTGTGTACGATAATAATAATAAAAGGCTAAACATTTAATATGCTAAACATAAAATGGAGTACCACATATTACTAAGAACATTTCTTAAAAGCATTTAAAAACCTATTAAAATGCAAAAGGTACTGTACATTTTAAGCATTGCTTTTCATTACAGGCATATATTTGGAAATAAAATGCAATTTGAATGAAAAATAAGCAGTAATATTGACATGTGACAGAAAATTATCGATAAGTTATTCAAAAATCAAAGTCATTTCATGTCATGAATATTAATGAACTCTTTAGACAAATAAGATGACAAAGTGTCTGAGGAAGTACCGCGTAGTCCGTACTATAGGACTAGTTCTATTTCAAGCAGATTGAATAGCCATTCAGTTTGAAAAAATAGAAAAAAAGTTCAATTTGGGAAGAGTTCCAAGTTTTAGAAATATGAAAGCCAAATTTTACTGCGTCTCTGGTACACTGTGCGTTGAATCAGAGTCAGTGTACGGGTCTGGTGTAAACATGAGATCATCTATTTCTGTAGACAAAATATCGTCCACTGAAGTTGGTGTCAGTTGGAACACCTCGTGTAGTAGATTAATTGCACAGAGATGTGAAGCACCGCTTTCAGCATAGGATGCCTCAGCAATGTTCGCGTCCATTGTTACCTGTATGCCTGTAGATCCATCTCGTACCTCAGCAGCAGCCGGAAGCGTCTGTGAGATCTCTGGGGACAACACAGAGCATGGGCCGTTATCGGGTCCAGCAGAGTATCGATATCCGTTGGCGTTGCTGATGGAAATGTCAGACAGGTGTCTAACACGCATTCTTCACCGCATAGCAGGCATCGTAGGATAGGTAAGATGCAATCTTGCCAGATTGGTCTGAATGACAGGAACCACGTGGTATTAAGTTCCCGTAGATGAGTCATGCCCAAAAGCTGTACTATTCGCTCACGGCACCTTCGTTCAAGGAGAGCTTTCTCCACTTCGCTCGGAGTGATGTCTGCGAATAGGCTGGCCATAGCGTAATAGCAGGAAGAGAAATAGAATTCCGGCAACAAGTGCTATAATTAATGGTATGCCACCAAACATCGAATGTGCAAAGTTCGGGATGATTCCGAGTATTGCCTGGAAAGGTGCTAACAGACCGGAACAGATGCTCTTAAATACATGTACAATTCCGCTTGTATCAGACATGTTAAAGATACATCCTATCATTTCCACGAAATGTATAGGGCAGTTTGTACGTATTAAAGTCTGTATCTCAGCCGAAGTCCTTGCTACTTGTAGATCATAGGTTTCTTTGGCCAAGGTCAAAGGCACGGTTTGTTGTAAAAGCATGGCTTTCATTCTGCTTAAAGTATCAAATCTTATAAAAGAGACGTTCAGCGAAGGCCACAAGGCGACTCCTGACTGTGTCTATTGGGGCAAACAATACTTGCATACAGCAAGTGACCCTGGAGTTGACCGTTACTAGATATGGGATGCCTGGCAACATGCCGCAGCAACTCTGATCATTCAACATGAGGTAACTCCCATTAGAAAGTTGTCCAAACGTTGGATTAATCACAGCAGCTGGTGTACCCTGCTGATGGCAAGACAAATTTGCCACAGAACCATTGCAAGCCCCGTGTAAAGAGATGTCCTGACATATCAGTGAACCGCTCAGTGCACTTTTACAGTGTGTACCGCTCAAAAACGCTTCACGATCCCCACTCCAACATCTATATGTATACGGTAAATTCCAAGATGGCTTAATGTATTCCTTACCCAACCTTTCATATTTGCCTGCTTGCATTTGTTTGAGGCAATACTGAAACTAAAAAGTAGTCACAGGTAGTGTGATTTTGCCATGAATGAGCCATTCTGTAGCTGGTTTTTCTGCCACCGTGAACTATATACTTTGCTCCTCTTTGTGCCAGTTCTTTCTGTTTATCAGTTAGATTGTATCCTGCAAACAGAGCTGACGTGTTGATAAAACGCCAAGGCACATAGCCCGCACGCAAAGATTGCAGCGTCCAGCTTAATAACACAATAGAACGTAATTGAGATTGGCCTTGCTGTAACATCACCAAATCTTGTTCTAGTATGTCGATAGCAGAGGATACAATGTTGTCCAATGAATATATTCTGGAGGACAAAGTGTTAACCCATTGTCGACCACAGTGAGTGTTTTTTCTAAATTAATACGATCAAGTTCACGTATTCATTCTGCGGCCTCCATCTGTGATACTTTCCATGCTTCATTATAGGCAGCATAAATGCCGGCATATATGAAACGTTTTTGACGCGGTTTTCTTGGTCCAAGCAAGAATTCCCTAAGGTCTGCGTCTTCTTTAAGTAAGGATAAGTGTTGTTTCATACCCTGTAGTGTAGATTTCTGCAGCCAATCGAGGCATAATTTTCCTACACTGTATGTTGTTACTACCCCCGGATGCTGTCTTTGGACGTATCTTGGGTCTGGCCTATGAATAATAAAGCCCTGAGTCTTATTCAGGAATCTTTCCTGACAGTTGTTCGTGTCTGTGGGCCAGATCAACCATTTTCTCCAATCAGGATTAGATCTGTTGAGTTGTAGTATTTGGTCAACTGTAACCGCTGCCTGTGTATTGTTATCACTTGCAGGTGTTGGTACAGTAGGTGTTTTCATCTCTTTGATCTTGGCTAGTCCAAGACAAGATGTTTGTTGGACAGTTTCATTCAAAAACATTATTTGTTCAGGGATGATACAGGCTCTAAATAAAGCTTCTATTCCCTGCACTTGCCAATCTTTAGTACCCCAGACAGTTTTTGTGTCTATTGTGTCTTTCCATAAGTCGAAACCCTGTCTAGACAGTTGGGCAATAAATGTTGCAGAGTAAATCTGTTTTGTATTAGTTAACATAATTTTCAGTCCTGTTTTGTTTACATTTTTATAGTAAAACGTTTCTGGATCAGATGTATTGTAACCTGAAAAATATGGAAACTTGTTAGCAAATGTTTTGAACTACCTTGTGGTGGTGTAGGACAATGTTCCCATTGGTTAAACATAAACACATTTCTAGGGTTTGCAGATTTATGCAAATAATGATGACCATAGTGGTTATAGCAATACAGCTGTTCATAGTCTGATGAACCCTCTAAATATTCATTTTTAGAAAATGCAGCAGATTTTTCTAGGTCAAACATTATGTCGTTAACAGTCTCAAAGTCCCAATCATCTGAATAGGTACTGGACGAAATGAGATCACTTAGTGAAATTTTAAACAAATGTGGAATGTTCAATTGTTCCATTGGGCCAAAAATATCAATATCTGTTTTGTCCCGCACTATACCATCCTGTATAGGAACGGCTCTGATGTTCACTGTAGACAAGTCCCTTGCTTCACGATGGGAAGATTTATGAGGTTTCAAAAGTATGTTCACATCTTTTCCTTCAGTGTTCACATGGATGTATCTGCCATTTAGACGCACGCTCATAGTCATAACAAAGCTAGCCAAAGCAGGAAAACAAAAAATCCAGAAATAATCCAGAGTTTAATCCATGGGGAAACCAGATAAGTCTTTTTCAGAAAGTGAAGAAAGTCTTGTACTTGCTGCTTGAATGTTAATGATGCTGGCATCGTTTCAGGTTCACTTGGATCTTCTGAGAACGTATCAAAGTTAATGAAATAGCCAGAAGCAGTTCTGTCAATTGTTGAAATTGCATCAGGATTTGTAGAAATCGCTGGAACCAGTTGATCACTTGCTACATTGGTGTAGACAGGTGTATTTGGATGAACTGTTACTTGATTTTCAAGAGGGATGAGTTCCATTGCATTGTTGCTTAGTCCTTCATCTGCTACTGCTGAATTCTCGATTGTTATCAGTCCTTCAGTCTGAACCTCTTGGATAGTAGCGAGAGGAGTGCGTCTGCTACTAGGTCTGAGTCCACGAGGCCTACTATTTAGTATTGGCCACATACTGTGGTTTGATGAGGTCGATGGACACAAATCTTTTCTCCTTTTTTCCAGCAAGGGGCGGCAGAAGTACTGTTCTAGTTCCTTGAACTACTAGGACAGGTACTGGTTGTCTGTAAGAAGGTCCACATTCCTTCTTGTCCGCAATCTTTTCTCTGACTAGATCCCCAACTTTTGGAATCCAGACAGGCCTTGCTGGGACCGCCGGTTTCTCCCCAGTGGTGGTTGGCTGCAGGAATACGTTGCTTTGTTTCGATCTTAGTTCATTGAGTTCCTGTAAAACAGCCAAACGATCTTTGATATCAAACGGTTTATTTTCCACCACTGTGCCTACGTGATCGAGGTCTGGTACCCACATTCTTGTCCCAAATAGGACCTCATATGGAGTGACCCCCTAGAGAACTTCTTGGCAGGTTATTTAATGAGCGTTGGACCCCATAAAGATGTTTGACCCACCCATCACCCGAACCTAATACCCTAGCTGTTATAGACTGCTTTATGTCCCGGTTTTTCCTTTCCACAACCGAATTTCCCTCAGGATGGAATGGAGAGGAGTACCGCAATGCAACGCCCAGACTGGCCATGGCTTCTTTGTAAGCTCGAGAGCTAAACGCAGGGCCCTGGTCAGAATGTAGCGTGCCTATTGCGTATGTGCCGATAAAGACTCGCAAATCTTTTACAACAGTTCGAGCGTCAGCCGAGCGCTGAGGCCATATCCATAGGAACCTTGATTCAGTATTTGTGGGATTGCATTTGTCCAGAAGGACGCATGCGCGTAGATAGTCTAATGCTGTCTAACAATGGTGTCTGTACTGGGCAGCTACATTCGTAGCATGGTGTCTGGTGGCTTTCTCGCTGTAATTTACAGTGTAAGCAGTTATTGATGAATATGTGTATTTCTGTATTCATTCCAGGCCACCAGTACATCTCTTTTAATGTCAAAATTGTTTTAGAGATCCCTTGATGTGACAGACCCTCCCCCAAATGTGCCTCATAAATCAAAGCTGCTCTTCGTTCCATGTTTGGAATTACCCTATCCCCTGTGGATTACCCTATGAGTGGAAACTTTTTTGGTAACGCTGCACCACTGCCTTTGCTTGTAGCATTGACAGCCAACATTATCTCACTGTCTATTTTTGTTTTTGAACGAGTGATCGCAGCTACGGAAGCCATCTGAACAGCCCCCTTTGCGGCTTCATCAGCCAATGAATTCCCTGCAACGTGAACGCCATCAAGTTGATGACTCAGTGTGTGAATCACGTGAGCCTTTGGTAGTTCGTTTTTCAACTGAACTACTTGTTCCCAAAGCGTTTTGTGCTTTATTGTGCCACCTTTCGCATCTTTGAAACCATTTTCAAGCCAGTTTTGTATATATTCATTATACGACTGAACACAGTAAAACGAATCGCACACTATCAGTGTGGGGAATTCTCGATCTGTACTTTCAAGTGCCAGTTTGAATGCTTGTAGTTCAGCTCGCTGAGCTGTACAATCTCCTAGAGATTGAGTTTTTGTGACCATAGGTCTGAAGATGCCATCTCGCATTCGACCTTTAACGATTGCACATGCTGCACTGTAAGCTTGCTTACTCCCTGTTGCGGGTTGTGCGGATCCGTCAGTGTAAATTATGAATTCGTACTGATCGAGAGGCAGAATTTCACTGGGCAGAGGACATTCTTGTTCATATTGCAGGAACACTTGTGTTTTTAAATCGGGATCAAAAACATATTCAACATCTGTTGCAGCAAGAGAATTAACCCATTGTATCCATCTTGGATGTAATGCTTTAGCATTTGGAATGCTTGCTTTTGTGACCGCTTCTAAAGCTGGTACCGGGGTTACGACAATAATGCGTTTCCCTTGAGCTAAGGCTCTTTCTTTTGCTACAGCGGTTTGAACTGCTGTCAGAATTTTTTCAGTTGAAGTGAAGCGCATTTCCGCTTGTGTATACAAATGAGATTTGTATGCAATTGGTACTTTTTCACCATCATTAAATGTTAAGTAGGTGAATCCGCATTGACCCGAAATTATTCGGATCACCAGGTTGCGTTGACTTACGCGTGTTTGTAAGTGATTTGTTGCTAACATGTTAGCCTGGAGTGAACACAAGATTTCTGTGTGTTCTTGTGTCCAATTTTTGATTGAAAAATCAGGTTTGATTAATGCGTAGAGAGGTTTAACCCTTTCTGCGTAATTTAGAATGTAAGTTCTTCCAAAATTGAGGAAACCCAGGATGGATTGTAAATTTTTCAGCGTTTTAGGAGGCTGGAGCAGCGCACATTTCTCTAGAAAGTTAGCTGCCAAGCTCTTGCCTTCACTTGAAAGCTCATATCCTAGAAATAGGACATTGAGATGGGCAATTCTGGACTTTTTGAAGTTGAATTTGTAGCCCTCAGAGGCAAAGCCCAGTATCATGGTACTCACCCTGTTCAAGTGTTTGTCTAGGTCATCGTCTGTCAGATAGATGTCATCGACATAGGACAATGCCTCATTGTCATAAATTTGTAGTAACTCCGTTACTCTCGCTGAGAATAACCCCGGGCTGTTCTTGAACCCTTGTGGGAGTCGACAAAAGTGATGCTGGGTCCCCATTATGGAGAAAGCTGTTAAGTACCTGCTTTCAGGTGCTATGTTTTGACAAAAGAAACCATTTGAGATGTCTAATGTGGTTTTGTATTTTTTACGCACAATGTTATTCATTAATGCTGTGCTATGTGCATTTTTCACTGCAAATGTTTTAGAACAAGTGTTTAAGTGTCTGTAATCCAAAACTAGACGACAGGTGTTGTCTGGTTTGGAGACAGGAAACAAAGGATTGTTCATTGAGGAGGTGCATGTTTCAATCACCCCTTGGTATTCAAGTTGATCTAAGATCTCCCTGACCTGTTTTTTAGCTTCTTGCTTTATTGTGTACTGCCTTTGTGCAGTTGGTTCATGTTTCAGATGTATTTTATGGTGAGATGAGTCCTCATCCCATCCTACATGATTTTTATATAATGCTGGGGCCTGGGCCACTGCCCATTTCCTGGCATATGTATATTTTAGGTGAATTGGAATATGGTTGGAGAAGGCAGGCATAATAATGTCCTCGCCGTGTGGGCACTCCCTGACAAATTGTGGTGGCCAGTCTTTTTCTGCTAGAAGTATGTCATAGCCCCTTGAAAGTTTTTCCCAAAAAAGGGCTTTCACCTGTCTAGGTATGTGTCCCTCCATCCGGAGTGTTATTTCATATAACTTTTGTGGAGTACTAACCCTGGTGTCTACAGTTTCAACTTGTATGTACTCATTCAAGTCCACTATCTCCAGAAGTTCCTTCAGGTTCTGGTGAGCTATTGTGACTTCTGCTGCACTGTCCAGCATTGTCTGAGCCCATTCTCCGTTCTTGAGTTGTGTTCTCAGTATTCTCGGCATGTCTGATCTTCAGACCTGCTACCTTCTTTTTGGAGAATTGAGGTTTTGTTTTATTTTTTGTAGCGTGTTTTTCTTCCTTGGATTTCACGCGTTCTTCTCTATGTTCTGACCGTCCTCTTCTTTCCGAAGTCTGCGACGAGATCTGAAAGGTACGAGAGGAACGTGTATCAGTATCTTGATACCTGTCAGGCTTTCTCAAATTATCCCTATTCCTGAGGTTATACCTCCTTTCAGAGGGCTCCTTTTGAGGAGACCTACCTCGGGATTGAGAACGTTTCTCATTTGAATTTTGTTTATTAGTCTCCCACTTCTTTTTAGAAGATGTAGGAGTTTGTTTAATAGAGTCCTTCTCAGGACTTTCAGATAGTTTTGGCTTCACTGGTCGTCCACCCAAACTATCTCTGCCTAATTCTGCATAAGATTGTTCAATTATTCTGGGTAGCTCAGTTTGATGTTCTGTAACATCGAATTCCCTTAATCATTGGCGGATCGCCACTGCTGCTGCCTCCCCTTTAATATTAGATAATATTATTGTTGAGACCTGGTCGAAATTCTTCAGTAATTTCATACCTAAATTCAGTTCAGGCTCTGCCCCGTATTCATTTTGAATTTGTTTTAGGACATCTGGTATTACCGCAATTGATGGAATACCATGTGTTTTAGTATAGATGGCAGCAAAGACTGAGCCCCAAGTGGTGCAGTCTTCCAGTTGTGGTGTGATCCCCATTGGTAAACTGATTGTTAGGATTCTGTGTTTCTCATACGGGCTAGTATTTGGAAATACTGCTTCGATTTGAGTAATTTTTTGAGCTATCCAGAATGGAATTTGCTCACGTTTTGTGGGCATTTTACCCATGACTGCGTATAGAGTCTGTGGTGTAATTTTTAGTGTATTCCCCTGTTGAGGAGTTTGATTTGGAAGTGTCAATGGTGGTTGGACTGTGAAAGTCCGCATGACATATTGGACTAGTTGTCTGTAGATTTTTATTAACTCTGTGAGTTGAGTAAGTAGTTCCTCATCTGACATTATATCTAGTTCAGGATGAGGTGTGTAGCCAGCTAGAATCGGCCATGTTGCTCCTGGTCTGCCTAGTGGACCGAGCCTGGTAATGTTTCTGTGATGTTTTAGGGCGCCTTTAAACCAGAGCTGATGCTCCTGGTATGTTAATGGAATTTCTATATCCTCGAAAGGAATATATTCCTCTGGTGGATCATCTTCTTTGTAGAAGTGAAACAGTTTTGTAACTGGATTGGATTCAGGAAATATTACCCATGAATAGAATACCTCTGTCTGAAAGGATTCGTGTGCCTCTATCACGAAAACTGCTCTACCGCCTCTTGGTGGTAGGCCATGTTTTATAAGTTTTAGAGTGATGGCTCTTCTTAAGTTTTGAGGGATGTCTATAACACCCTCCTCGGTTCCATCTAACCCGGTAATGTTAAAAGCTCTTAAAGCTGGTTGACCCGTAACTTCACCATTGTCGCCGTTGTCGGAGTCAGGCATTTTGTTTTTTGAAAAATGTAGAGCAAGTTTCAAGGAAACAAAGATAAGGTGCACAATATTTTGGAACACTGTATCCTTCAACGTTGAGCAAACCAAACAGCTAATATATAGGGTGCTTCCCTATGTAGCCGTGGCGGATACTTAACCCTGCCCACTCCAGACGTCTTTTGGAGTATATGGGTAGGGGTCTCTGAGAGAAAAAGCACGGCTGAGTTACTCAGTATATAGTGTTAAATTACCGCCTTACCAAACTGTTGGGCGCCATGTAGTGTAGCTCCTATTTCCCTAATAGGCTCTGCGCATTGGAATAATATACCCTATAGGTTTGACATAGGACTAAGGTCAATATGTCCCTATCGAGTATATTAAACTTAATTACTTGTGCCAGCTAGCTCAGAGGCCACTAGAAACTCCTTGATAAACAAGAAGGAAGTAGTTTCTGGCTGCCGCAAAACATGACAACTTTTGTTTCCCTTTAGAATCAGAACGTGTCCCAGAGTCGTGGAAACAATAGATAACTATTTCACTCAGCTCAATCGTGCATGCTTAGTTTTCCTCAAAGTTACACAGAAAGAATAGACGGGCGTTTCAATAAAAGATTTATTGAACAGTCTTGTTTCTCGTGTAAGTAATATGTGCTATTACGATCACAAGACAGTATGCAAGATAAATAATGTACAGCGTAAGCAGTAGAAATAAATAATACTGCGCTAGCATGATCTTTAGTAGATATTCATTTACATAAATAACACAGACTAAAAATGCGAGTACTCATACGATGCGTTTCTAAGCTAGTTCTACCCCAATGTACCTAACCTAACCTAGGTGTAGGGAGAGGTATGAAGTAGGTGGAGTATTCCTTACTATGGTATACTAAGAGTATGTTACGCCTAGTATGCCTAGTATGCCAAGAATCCCTCTAGGTTTCTAGTCAGCTCCATACCTTAAGAATGAGAGAGATGGGAATCTCTTGCCAGACTCGAACTCCAACACCCCGCGAGGGAAGTCAGATCACTGGAAGCTGGACTCTCTGCGTGCAGGGATGACAGTGTCTTCTCAGTGCGTCAGGCCGGGAAACGGGCTCCTCTGAAGTCGAGGTCTCCTTTGATTTACAAGGGCTAGGGAAGGTATATTTATACCTGAGAGGTACCTCAGAATGTTAGCATTGACGTGAATCGGACAGCGGAAGACGTCATGAATGAACCCTTAAGGTACAACGGTTCATGCATAATAGATGAGTCCTTGAAGAAATCAATAGTCCTGTGCTAGGAAACTCCCGAAGCCTAAGGGTCTGTTCTTCAAGAACTCGTTGTGACGTTAGGGTGGACGGATGTCGGAGACCATACCTGTATTTGGAGTGCACGGTTTAATGCCTAAATAAGGAATGGGATTTTATGCCTATATAAGGGCAGGGCGAATTGTGCCTATATAAGGACATGATACAGGAGAACCCATGAACAGACACCCTAAGAGGAATACAACAAATGTACAGGTAAAGGGTCGCACAGTACACAATTTTGAAGGGCTGTACAATCTCATTGTCCTGGGAGTGGGATTAGGAGGGATCCCAAAGGTAGTGGCTCAGGTTCCCCATAACCAATGGCAGGGGCAGCCAGGTCCTAGTGTAGTAGGATGGGTAGAGGGTCCCATGTCCCTTCTCAGAGTAGGAGGAGAGGTCGGGTGGGCAGAGGCCCAGGATGCCCAAAGCCCAGTTCCAGAACCTGGATAGTACCTTGAGGGTACACCAGACAGGGAGCCTAGTCTGTACCGGTACACCATGTGCTGAGGGGGACCCCAAAGTGTCAGGAGAACTTGGGGGGGCTGTCACAAGCATCCCACCAGTTCTGGTGTCTGGCTGTACCACTCTGCAGAGGAGAGTGCAGAAGTCTAGATGGAGGGGTATGAGGGGGAGACAGTCCCCAGTGGGAGGACCAGTGGGTCACGGGTTTCAAGCTCTGAGATCAGAGCACCCCAGGACTGATCCTAGAGATGCCCCTTCTGGCCTGGGAGAACTTCATGCTCTGTCAGATGGACAGGGGTCAGGAGACGACTGCAAGGTGGACTCTTACACAACGCATGAAAAATGTGTTTTGCTTGGGGGGTGGGGGATCTTCCCTGGAAGTCCTGCCATGCCAGGCACATGCTCAGCCTAAGGGTACAGACCCTGGGCTGGGGACTAGTGGCAGGATAGCATTCCTGAACTGGTGGAAGAATTATGCAGGATGGCTGCCACAAGCGCCCTGACAGTTCTGGATTCTGGAGGTACCACTCCCATCAGAGGGTACAGAACCTCAAAAGAAGGGGCAGGGGGAGGAAGGACTCATCCCTGACTCCTGCCCAGACTAAGGGTACAGACCCTAGGCTGGAGGACCACTGTCAGGATACCACCCCTGAACTTGTAGGAGGTAGAGAGGAGAAAGGATGTGTTGCACCTGGGGCTACCAGCCCCCCCCCACTCTGAGAAACCACAGAGGACGGAGACCCCCTGGATGGCCTGGGGTTTGGCTCTAGATGCTGATAGCAATCAGTGGCCTCTGTTGGTTGCTGTCCTTGTGGATAGAGTTTTCCTTGGGCTGGGGTAGAAGTCAGACCCAAGTGGTTGAGAGGGCCACATCTCTTTGTTGGCCATGGTGGTACTGTCTGCCTACTGGGATGCATCTGTGAACAAATGAAAGTTAGGCACTTCAAAGATGGGGTCCACAGGTGAGGATAAGGATTCCCCATGTGTTAGCTTAATGGTCCCTGAGAGTATAGACACAGGTATCCAACTGGATTTAGAGAGGTGTAGAACTGGCATATGCCCCTGCAGCAGTAGGCCAGGGTCCATGTTCTATCACCCTAAGTAGGTAAGTCCATCAAGGTATTGATTAGTCTACCCAGGCATTAGGCTGGAAGGGGATTGTGTTGGACTTGGCCCTTTTTGCAGGGGTAGCCCCAAACCTTTTTCCGTCCTCTGCCTATTTTTCTAATCATCTTTTTGTTGGCTTTAGGACTTTTGGCACTTTACCACTGCTAATAAGTGCTAAAGTACATGTGATCTCTCCTCTAAATTAGGTATGATTGGTTTACTCGTTTGTCACGTTTGGTTCACTTGTAAGCCCCATGTAAAGTAATATCCCATATACCCAGGGTTGTAAATTAAATGCTACTAGTGGGCCTGCAGGAATGCATGTGCCACCCATATACGTAGCCTTTCAATCCTCTTTTTGGCCTGCCACCGCAGTGCCTGGGTGCGCAGTTTACTGCCACTTTGACTTGGCATTTAAAACTACTTGCCAAGCCTTAAACTCCCCTTTTCCTACTCATAGTTCACCCCTGAGGTAGGCCCTAGGTAGCCCTATGGGCAGAGTGCTGTCTAAGTAACAGGAAGGGCATGTGCCTTTATGTGTATCATGTCCTGCTAGTTAGAAACAGCCTATTTAGTTTTTCACTGCTGTCTCATAGACTAGCATTGGGAATTCCCTTATATATTAAGTGGTAATTCCTGATCAAAAAGGAGTGGCGTTGCCATTTTTGGTATGTTTAATATAGTGGTGATAGATCCTATGTACTGGTGTAGTTGGATTTTACATTACTATTCTACAAATGCTACTTTTATAAAGTGATACAAAAGGGGATGATGGACGGAACGCTTGAGCCAATCAAACACTCACCCCCAGTCAACTGATCTGGGTTTAATCCATCATCATTCTTTAGCTCACTCCACCACCCCAGTTCAGACATGGCCATATGCAAATCAGTCTGACCCTGTGCCTCATGGGAACAGTCCAGCCCGAACTGCCAAGCCATGTCTTCCCTGGACCGGAAACAAGCATCCTAGGACCGGTTTCTGGCATTTCAGCCGTCATCAGCCAGGCTTGCTTGAATCCAGTGGCAAAGTGAGCAAGGGACCCACGTCTGGGCATACCCCCGCCAACTTAGGGCGACCAAAGCGATACAAAAGGGGATGATGGACGGTACGCTTGAGCCAATCAAACACTCACCCCCAGTCAACTGATCTGGGTTTAATCCATCATCATTCTTTAGCTCACTCCACCACCCCAGTTCAGACATGGCCATATGCAAATCAGTCTGACCCTGTGCCTCATGGGAACAGTCCAGCCCGAACTGCCAAGCCATGTCTTCCCTGGACCGGAAACAAGCATCCTAGGACCGGTTTCTGGCATTTCAGCCGTCATCAGCCAGGCTTGCTTGAATCCAGTGGCAAAGTGAGCAAGGGACCCACGTCTGGGCATACTCCCGCCAACTTAGGGCGACCAAAGCGATACAAAAGGGGATGATAGATGGAACGCTTGAGCCAATCAAACACTCACCCCCAGTCAACTGATCTGGGTTTAATCCATCATCATTCTTTAGCTCACTCCACCAACCCAGTTCAGACATGGCCATATGCAAATCAGTCTGACCCTGTGCCTCATGGGAACAGTCCAGCCCGAACTGCCAAGCCATGTCTTCCCTGGACCGGAAACAAGCATCCTAGGACCGGTTTCTGGCATTTCAGCCGTCATCAGCCAGGCTTGCTTGAATCCAGTGGCAAAGTGAGCAAGGGACCCACGTCTGGGCATACCCCGCCAACTTAGGGCGACCAAAGCGATACAAAAGGGGATGATGGACGGAACGCTTGAGCCAATCAAACACTCACCCCCAGTCAACTGATCTGGGTTTAATCCATCATCATTCTTTAGCTCACTCCACCACCCCAGTTCAGACATGGCGATATGCAAATCAGTCTGACCCTGTGCCTCATGGGAACAGTCCAGCCCGAACTGCCAAGCCATGTCTTCCCTGGACCGGAAACAAGCATCCTAGGACCGGTTTCTGGCATTTCAGCCGTCATCAGCCAGGCTTGCTTGAATCCAGTGGCAAAGTGAGCAAGTGGGCATTTCTTTGTGCTTATGACTCTTTCTGCTTTGCAGTCTGACTCCAATACCTGTCTGAGATAGGTGACAGCGACACCTGGTGCATCCTTTCCAGACAGCCACCACACAGGAAGGGCTGGGTGTGATAGGGGGTACATCTACATTCATCTGCATACTGATAATCTTCCTGGGCTGGGAGAGGTGGTTCACACTTTACATTTGTATAGGTTGTGTCCTGTCCTAACACAAAGGGCTGATTTACCCCCACTGGTCTCCTGGAGCCAGGGAACAGTTCCTTTGAAGTCATCCCTTCATCAATTACATTTTTTAGTATAAGTACAGGGGCTCTGACCCTATGTTATTTAGACACTGCATGAATTTGCAACCAAACACTGCTGGCTCCACAAACTGCAAATTGCCAGAGAACTGCTGTGCTGCCAGGAGGAACCACCATTATGACTACCTGCTTTGTTGTGCAGGCCTGCTGCCTGTTGGGCTGCTGAAGGGACTGCCTCTTTGCCAAGAACCTTTATGTGCTGGCCTACCTGCCTGCTACTCTCTTTGTGCCCCAAGTGTTCTCCAAGGGCTTGTTGGCTTGTCTCCTGTTTTTCTTATTCTCAGGGCCAGAAAAGATTGCTTGTAAGCCCCTCTGTCGTTGGACCTCTTGAGAGTCCGGCAGCAGTGGGCTACTCGGGGAGCTGTGGCTGTTCGCTCCTCACTGCAGAAATCTCCATACAGCGCAGGGGGAGCACTTTTTGGTCTCTTGGGAGGAGCAGTGCGTTCTGATCACTTGTATTCTGGTGACGTGGTACGTGACCATCACTTCACTCCGCTCAGTTTAGAAGTGCAGCAGTGCTTGTTTTCTCCCCCGACAACACTGCCTTTGCAGCACAGTGCTGGAGCGGGCCTTGGTCGCTGAAGGCATCCAGCAGCTGTGGGAGCTGTCACGCTGACACACAGAGGGAGATTAATTTCCCCGTGGAAACTGTGCTCGCAGGTGGCTGGATTGAGCCCCACTGTGGGTGAAGATCGGTTCTTCCATGGAGGACTTGGGGACCGTTACTCTCACCCTACCCCAAAGGGAGGGAAGTCCTTCAGTCCGATCCTCGGAGCGGATCCCAGGCACTACCCTGGGCATCATATATACCGGAGTAGGAGCGAGAGGGTGCTCCGGACCGTGTAACTGCCTGCAGCTTTAGTCAGTATAACGAGAGCAGCCGTTCGTGGTGCTCGAGAGAGTTCCAGACACGCTGCCAGTTGGGGGGGCATCCCTTGTTCTGCATCCCAGGCTGAGGACTCACAAAGGGAGCGTGTATGCCCCACTGGTCGAGAGGGACCGATCAGAGACTCCCTCTTGGGGACTATGAGAAGGTTTCCAAGTGCGCCCTGCACGAAGAAAGCATTCATCTTTTACATGACTTGGCATTACAGTATCGCACTGAGTAGGCATGCAGGTGCCCCTGAGCCCTACAACTTATTCATAAATGCACTTGTTTCTGCTGGGCTCACTACAATCTACACTAACCCTGCTAGTAGGAGTGCAGATGCGCAGTGCCCTACGTTTTTATGGTTAAATGTGGGATTAATGTATTGTTTCTAAACCAGTCTGCATTACCTGCAGAGTATTTATGGTTTATGGTGATATTTGGGAATGTAGGTGTTTTTCCCTTACCCAACTGGCATTAAATGAACTGATGTTACGATGTATGTTGTTTATGGACTTACCTTGTTCAGGATAATGAATACTATCTCGGTATTTGCATAGAATGCACAGTATTTATGATTCATGTCATTCTGGTCTTGTTTTAGGTATAATATATTATATATATATTTATAGAATCCTGTGTGGAGTCTCTTTTGTGGTGTGTTAATTGGGTTTCTGTGTGAGTGTGGTGTGCAAACGCTTTACACATTGCCTCTGATCATACGCTTGACTTCTCTGCCCCAAGCTACCAGAGGGTGGACACAGGTTATCTTTGGTATGTAACTTACTTGCTCTGACTAGAGTGGTGAGTTCTGCCCAGCTTAGGAGGATACCCTAGCCAACCAGAAACCCAATGTCTAACAATGGTGATAAGCATCAAATATTTCTATTGGTTTGACACAAAATGGTATACAGTATTCTGTAGCATTTACTCCAATTGGCATGCCTTACATTTATTGTACTTCTGAAACCCTCTGCTTAGATGGAGGCAGGTTTTTTCTTAATTATCTCAGGGCTGCTTTTAACAATATTGTCATGCAATGATCATGCCCGTCTAAATGTAATACTGAGGAACCTACGTACTTTTTGACTAATTACTGGATCACCCCAATGTGGTGCGAGTGTTTCCGTAAAATACCTCTTTAGGCTTTCTCTTTGTTGTTAAATGCCATGATCAATCTGACATTAAGGTTAGACTTGCTTTTTCTTTTTGTTTGAATTCACTCTAAATTATAATAGGGACTCCCTGTTCTTCAGACTAACCTTTTGTTTGTTTTTCAGTAGTAGTTCATAGGGATAGCCCCTTTCCCTAAATCTCTTGCTGACAAATTTCCATGTAATCATCAAAGCTACAGTTTCTTCTCAGCCTTAACAATTTCCCATAAGGCATACTAGCTTTGCAAAATTTAGATGGAAACTTGTTGCGTGTAATGTGGTATTACCCGCTGTGGGTTTTCAAAATAGTTTTGATCCTTAATGCACGATGTTAAATCCAACAAATTCACTTCATTCGTGCTAATGTGGCCAGTAAAATGTATATTCAAATAGTTCATATTAGTCACTATTACAAATACTTTTGCACTTTCATTAGAGCCCTTCCAGATCACGAAAAGGTGATCTATATTGCGGACCAATAAATCCACATGTTCATTCCAATCTTTCATATGATTTATTTAGAGCACCTGCTCCTCCCACCAGCCCATATGCAAACAAGCATAGCTGAAGGCTAAGCAGGTGCCCATCGCAGTGCCCCTCAGTTGACGGAATACCTCTTTGTAAAACAGAAAACAATTATTATCCAAGCATCATTTAATCATGTCCAAAAGCATTTGTGTATGCTTATAAAGCTTCAAAGATCTCACTCTAAGAAAGTGTCTCACTGCGTTAAGTCCATCATCATGACATATACTTGTGTCCAAAATCACAACATCAAACAAAATCAGCAGATAATCATCTTGCCAGCGGATATCATATTTACACCTACAAAAGTCACCAGTGTCTCTAACATAAGGTGAAAGATTACACACATATTCCTGCAAGAAAAAGTCAATATATTTGGATCTGTTCTCAAAAAAACTGTCTTTAGCGGACCTTATAGGTCTCAAGGGGAAAGCAGGTAATTTTTGTGTATTTTCGCTATTAGGAAAAAAAAATCGGTATCCGCGGATTATAATTTCTTAGAAGATATTCCTCTTGACTCAAGAATCCAAATTTTCTCCATTTGATTAACTTACTGTTGTAGCTTTGCTTTGCCTTGCTTACCTGTTCATCGCCACTTCTCATGCAGTAGGACTCATTATTGGATTGCACATAGGTCTCTTCTTTATACATATTTATGGCCAAATTGCAATATTTTCTCCTTTGTCTGAATTCCTTATTACATACTCCAAATTCTCCTTTAGTTTTAATATAAGGTTTTTAAAAAGTTTCTGACGGTGAAATACTCATTTGCATTTTTTAAATCGTTGACATCCAGATCATTAAATATATCTATTGAATCTTTGGGTAGTGTTGGTCGAAAGGATTGATGCTGGCTTAAATGATGTACCATCCATGTAGCACTACTTTGTAATTTATTGAAACATAACTGCTTGATCAAAATTCACAAATTTGTAATGTTTATGACCATCTTAATGTCATATCATTTCAAATGTACAAATATTATTTCTTTTCATCCTGTTTTTATACACCCTGCCATCCCTTATTAAAAAACCAGGGTACATTCATACTGCACTCACTCCACTCAGACATCATCTAAATCCATAACCACTTTACTGTATATATATATATATATATATATATATTACCTACTGGCGGTCGCCAGTAGGTAGTTATAGTTAGAACCTATTTTCCATAGGAAGAGCGTTTCTTGATGTGCCAATATCTTTGGCGCCGTTTGACGAATGTTCGCGAAGTTTTCAAAACTAATGACCCACTACGGTCAGCTCCTGTCTTGAAAGTTTCGGGTGATTCGTCAAGCAGGGGCCGAGAAAAAAGGGGGGTTCCAAAATGCATTTTCCCCATGTTAATTTCCATAGGAAAAATTGGAACAGGCTACAGCCCGAACTGCTGAACGGAATTACAACAAATTTGGCAAAAAGGCAGCTCCTGGTTCAGAAAGTGACTTTTTTTTAAATGGTGTAAATCTGTTTGGTAGTTCCTGAGAAATTAAAAAAAGAAAAATATCGATATCTGAGCACCGTGGCGGAGACGCGACTCCTCCCGAGCACAAGCTGACTTCTGATTGGCTGCCAACACTCCAAACCAGGAAGTGTTGGCAGCCATCTTGTGACTCGGTAACCGAGTCACAAGAAAAGAGTGGAAAAGAGGTTGAAAAACAAGAAAAGGGGGCAGGGTAGAAAAACCCTGACCCCCTAGGCCTGCTTTGGGACCCCCAGGGCTAAAAAAAAGCATTTAAAAAAAAAAAAAAAAAAAAAAGAATCGGCAGAATTCGCACTGGGTGCGCGAATCCTGCCGAGAAAATAATTTAAAAAAAGAATCAAGGGCTCCCGTGCTTCATTTTAATGAGCCCCTGGGTGGGCCAGGTCCCGGGGGCAATGCCAAAATGAAATAGCGGGGGCCCGCGGGGGCCCCCGCAGCCCCGGGGACTGCCACCTCCCCAGGGCTTCTTTATTTGGATGTGGGGGGGGCTCCCAGGCCCCCCCAAGCCCCAGGGACCGCCACCTCCCCGGGGCTTTATTTGATTATGCACAGGGGGCACATGGCCCCACCGCAGCCCTGGGGACTGGCATCTCCCCGGGGCTTAAATTATTAGTAAATAGGTGTGGGGGAGCTCCTGCTCCCCCCACACTGCCACGGGGTCCACCACCTCCTCAGGGTACTAATTATTCAAAATCGGGGGTCCGTTACGGACCCCCGGCCCGGAGACCACCAGCTCCCCGGGGCTTTAGAAATGGATGGAGGGGGGCCACGCGGCCCCCCTCCTGGAGCCCTCCATGGCCCTGGGGACCGCCATCCTCCTGCAATGTCCCGGGGTGCCCACCCCCGGGACATTGCCGCTTGCTATGACAGGGCGGGAGCATGCCTTCCGCCCTGCCATAGCAAACCCTGCTTGCTTCGTTGAAGCGAGAGCAGGAAAACCTGCTCTCACTTCAACGAAGCAAAGCAGGATTGCTTTTGAGCAAGGGGAGCTGCATGTCAGCAGCTCCCCTTGCTCAAAAGCAATGCCGGCTCCCGCAGGAGGCTGGGAGCCGGCAGGACCGTGGGGACATTGGGGCTCCCCCCACGTTCCCCAGTGCAAAGGGCCCGCCCCGGGGGATGGGGTCCCCAGGCCACTAGGGGGCCACGCGCCCCCCTCCCTTTACTTTTAAAAAAAATGGCCGGGCCCGGGGGATGGGGACCCCGGGGCTGAAATCAGCCTGGGGAGGGGGGCCACTCGGCCCCCCTCCTGAGTACAAAAAATAAAAAAAAGAGGCAATGCCCTGGGGAATGGGGTCCCCGGGGCAGATAATTGCCTCAGGAGGGGGGCCACGTGGCCCCCTCCATTAAAAGTAAAAAATAATGTATACGTGGCCATGCTCCAGGGGATGGGGTCCCTTCCCGTTTTTTTTCTTTTTTTAAAATTAAAAAAAAAGGGGTCAGGCCCTGGGGGATGGGGTCCCCAGGGCCCCACAAATAGTAAAAGAAGGGGGTCCACACAGCCCCCCTTCTAAAAATAAAATAAAAAAGCCAGCATCACGCCGGAGGACCCGCCCCCTCCCTGCACCACTCTGCAAACGCACCCCCTGGCGCGTTGTAAGATGGGAAATTAAGTCCCCATGAATACTGAGGGTCCCTGGGGGCCAACTAGCCCATCAGGTACCTCCAGTAAGCGCCACATAGCTTGTTTGCGGAGAGGTGGTCCGAGGCCACGCCCCTTTTTACACCACTCTGCAAACGCGCCTCTTGGCGCACTGCTGGTGGGGCGATGAGGTCCTCTTGTGTCCTGAGGACCTCAGGACACAAGTGGACTTCATCCCCCAAGCAGCAGTGCGCCAGGAGCCGCGTTTGCAGAGTGGTGTAAAAAGGGGGCATGGCCTTGGACCACTCTCAGCAATCCAGGTGTGTGGCGCTTACTGGAGGTACCTGATGGGCTAGTTGGCCCCCAGGGACCCTCAGGAATGAAGGGGACTTAAAACCCCAACTTACAACGCGCCAGGAGGCGAGTTTGCAGAGTGGTGGGGAAAGGGGGCGTGGCCTTTGTCCACCTCTCAGCAATCCTGCTGTGTGGGGCTTACTGGAGGTAAGAGGTAGGCTAGTTGGCCCCTAAAGGACCCCCAGCAGTGAAGGTGACTTCAATCCCCATCCAAGAGAGCGCCAGGGAGCGCGTTTGCAGAGTGGTGGGCAAAGGGGGCATGGCCTGCTATGAGAACTTACCAATCCTGCTGTGTGGGACTTACTGAAGGTAATAGGAGGGGTAGTTGGCCCCCCAAGGTTGTCCTTGGGGGCCAACTACCCCTCTTGTTACCTGCAGTAAGTCCCACACAGTGGGATTGCTAAGACGTCTAAGGAGGACATGCCCCCCTTACTCCACCACTCTGCAAACGCGCCTCCTGGCAGACTACGGGATGGGGGATGAAGTCCAATTTACTCCTGAAGACTTTGGGGGCCAAGAAGCCCTCTTGGTACCTCCTCTAAGTCCTATGCAGCGGAATTCCTGAGCGCTGGTCGGAGGCCCAGCACCCTTTCTCCACCACTCTGCAAACGTGACTACTACTTAAAGAAGCATCTTTCTGCACCTCTGACTTACAGGTAGTATTAATCCCCCTGCCCTATTATGTACTAGGGCCTTACAGAGGAGGTCATGCCAATCACAGGGGTACCCCAACGCATAGTGTTTCCTAGTGTATGTAGGTGTTTTCACTGTATTCTAAGTGTCTTTTAGCATATCACTGGCTCTAGGCCTGGTTAGTCAGAGTCAGTTACCAATCAATCAATCAATCAATCAGGAAATTTGTAGAGCACACTACTCACCCGTAAGGGTCTCAAGGCGCTGGGGGGGGAGGGGGGTGCTGCTACTGCTCGAATAGCCAGGTCTTGACTAGTCTCCTGAAGGTTAGTAGGTCTTGGGTCTGCCGTAGGAGGATGGGGAGGGTGTTCCAGGTCTTGGCGGCGAGGTAGGAGAACGATCTGCCGCCGGAGGTCGCTCTTTGGATGCGAGGGACGGTAGCTAGGGCGCAGTCGGCGGAGCGGAGCTGGCGGTTTGGGGTGTAGAAGGTGAGTCGTCTGTTGAGGTATGCTGGTCCGGTGTCGTGGAGTGCCTTGTGTGCGTGGGTGAGGAGCTTGAAGGTGATCCTCTTGTTGATGGGCAGCCAGTGCAGGTCTTTCAGGTGAGGTGTAATGTGGCTGTGTCGGGGGATGTCGAGGATCATGCGGGCAGAGGTGTTCTGTATGCGTTGTAGTCGTTTCAGCAGTTTGGCCGGGGCTCCCGCGTAGAGGGCGTTTCCGTAGTCCAGCCTGCTGCTGACGTGGGCCTGGGTGACCGTTCTTCTTGTGTCGGTGGGGATCCACCTGTAGATCTTGCGGCGCATGCAGAGGGTGTTGAAGCAGGAGGATGAGATGGCGTTGACTTGCTTGGTCATGGAGAGTGTTGAGTCGAGGATGAACCCCAGGTTGCGTGCCGGGTCGGTGGGTGTCGGTGCTTCTCCCAGGGAGGTCGGCCACCAGGAGTCGTCCCAGGCCGAGGGGGTGGGGCTGAGGATGAGGACCTCCGTCTTGTCCGAGTTTAGCTTCAAACGGCTGTTCTTCATCCATTCGGCGACGGCTTTCATTCCTTCGTGGAGGTTGGTTTTGGCGGTGAGTGGGTCCTTGGTGAGGGAGAGGATCAGTTGTGTGTCGTCGGCGTAGGAGATGATGTTGAGGTCGTGTAGTCTGGCGACGTGGGCGAGCAGGGCCATGTAGATGTTGAACAATGTCGGGCTGAGGGATGATCCTTGGGGTACGCCGCAGATGATCTTGGAGGCTTCGGATCGGAAAGGGGGAGGCGGATGCTCTGGGTTCTGCCGGAGAGGAAGGAGGTGGTCCAGTCCAGTGCTTTGTCTCGGATTCCTGCATCGTAGAGGCGTGTGCGTAGGGTGCGATGGCAGACCGTGTCGAAGGCGGCTGATAGGTCCAGGAGGATGAGGGTCTCGCCGTTGTCCAGCAGGGTCCTGATGTCATCAGTGGCAGCGATGAGGGCAGTTTCGGTGCCTTAGTTGCTGCGGAACCCGGACTGGGACGGGTCCAGGATGTTGTTCTCTTCGAGGTAGCGGGTCAGCTGTTTGTTGACGGTTTTCTCGATGACCACCAGTACCCATCAGCAAAAAGTTGGGGGCACAGGATGACTTTGCAACAAGGCCTCTTTCTGCTCCTCTGTTGGTTCTTTGTGCACATCTCTTGCTTCTTTCTGCACCTTTCTTCGTCTTTCTGGACTTCTGTTGCCTCTTTCTGCACTTCTCTTGCTTCTTTCTGCGCCTTTCTTCCTCTTTCTGCACATGTCCTACCTGTGTAGGCATAGTTAGAAATTAGCATTTAAAAACCCTTTGAAATTCACTGAAAAAACGATAGGTTTCAGGGACGTTATAGTTAGAAATTAGCATTTAAAAAACCTTTGAAATTCACTGAAAAAACCATAGGTTTCAGGGACGTTATAGTTAGAAATTAGCATTTAAAAAACCTTTGAAATTCACTGAAAAAACCACAGGATTCAGGGACGTTATAGTTAGTTGGACATTTCACTTGTACAAAACCAGAGAAATTCGGCCGTTATAGTTAGTTAAGCTAACTATAACTCGCGCCCCCGTAATGCACTGCTGATCGTCACATATTACATCATTCATGACATGTTCAGTGACATCACTGATGACATCATCCACGTGATAATCTGATGCACCTCCTCATACCCTAATATATAACCTTTGATACATCCACTCTAAAATACAGACTACCATTTTCAAAACCATAGACACACCAATACCAGTTACTACATACCCACTCACTGATTCCTAGGTCTACTCACACATCCACTCATTCACCCATACAGTCACTCATACATTCAGGCTCTCATCAATACAGCACTATCATATGCACTCATACACCTATACAGACACTCACACACTGCCACTCTCCCACAGAGTTACTCACACACCTAGTCAGTCATGCAAAGAATCAATCACACTCCCTTTTACTCACCTATACAGTTATACACACACCACCTCACTTATTCATACAGATAGTAACACATACTTACTTTCTTATACAATCAATGATACAAGCACACACTCATCCATATAGGCACTCTCACAATCACTCACTCTCACATATAGTCATTTATATACTCCAGCACTCACATATACTGCCTTTCACATATGGAGTTACTCACACATATACCACTGAGACATCCATTCACTCACTAACACACCCATACACACATTCACCCACCCATACAGCCCTTCACAGATGCACTCTTGAACCCATACACCCAGTGAATCACCTACTCACACATCTATGCACAGAGTCACACACCCCCCACCCACCCACACAGACACTCAGGCACCCATACAGATTCTCAGACAACCAATCAATAACCCCTATAGACACTCATGTAGCTACTCACCAACCCATGCAGCCACTTACACACCGACAGACTAATACAGACATTCACACAGTTTAGTCACTAACCCATGCATTCAGTAAGACACGATTAATCACTCACTTATACAGTCAGTCACGCACCTACTAAATCATCCCTTCAGACACTTATACACCCACTCATTCTTCAATACACCTTGGTATATATATATATATATATATATATATATATATATATATATATATATATATATATATATAAAACATATTTAAACTTTACAGAAACACACAGTCACTGGATGATGTTATCAGTGATGTCATCGGTGATGTCATTTGAGATGTCATCAGTGATGTCAAATCAAATCAAATCAAGCTTTATTCGGTATATAGTATATATCCATAAAAGCATTCTACACAAAAAATCAATTCTCCATAATAAAATTACTTTAAAAATTATTGACATATTAACAATTCGAGAAAAAGTTTCCCATACAAAAATCTTCACCCTAAACAATTTCTAAGATAAAAATATTTAAGATTTAATCAGTGCACAGTAATTTCTTCATTTAAAAAAGAGAAACAGTAATTATGGTAGCATATCCTCACAAGGAACAATAAGGAATAAAATATATACAACAATTCATAAAAAGATTAAATCACAAAATACCGCTTATTATGGTTCTATCCCCTTAACTCAAAAAATATATTACAGTGAAAAGAAATACTGTAGGCTAATCATCAAAATAAGAGACCTATTCAGTTTCATATGTCAATATTTCCAAATATGAAAGATCCTTTCTTCTCTTAATTGCCATTTGGGTAAAAAGAATAACTGTATTGCATGTTGTTACATTTTCCAGGTTACAAATATGATAAAAAGCGGATTTGTATGTATACAATCTGTTATCAATGAATAAAGGACGTAAAATTGATTTTCTAATATCCCGATAAAAATTACAAAAAAGTATAAAATGCAATGTGGTCTGGGGAGATATTCCATCACATTGGCAGTTAGATAGGTTAAGACTCCACTTACCCATCCTAGGGGAAACAATCTGGAAGTGCAGGGTGCCCATCCTTAACTTTGTTAAATAAAATCTATGTTGCATATTTCTAATAAAAACAAGGTATGGCTGGACACCCACTGAGAGTGGGCCTTCACAATAAGATCTGACACTTGATTTTGTACTCAAATAAGCGTCTCTTATAGATTCCCTAGAATTTATTAATCTCCTTTTTAGCTCCCCTTTACTATAAGTCTGGATAGATTTTAAATCATAAAAGTCAGTTACCACATTACACTCAATTAAAAGACTGTAAATATACTGTAGCCACGGTATTTTCCTACAATGATCAAGTGTGAGGCAATCCAAAATTATGTCTTTGGTAAATTGTGTTTTGTCTTTGGTTCAGATTCTATGCCAGAGTGTAAGGGCAGCCATGCTAATGGTGTCACTAATATACAGTACATCTGTCTCCTTGTGGACAATATATGAGGCAGTTGTATTGGGTACTGATAAAACCCTTCTTGAAAATGTATTTTCGAGGGTTTGTAGTAACGAAGTATTTGCCCTGCCCCATAGTGCACCTCCATAGCATGACCCTGTAATGCACTTACTTCCATATAGCTTAAGGATTTCACGTACTGGCTTATTACCTATTTTATTAGAGAATCTAAAGATGGCCTCACTAAATCTTATAAATTTCAATTTGCATAAATTGATATGTGTGCTCCAGGATCCATTCCCATTAAAAAGTAACCCCAAATATGAGAATGTTGTTGTCCTTTCAATGGGTACCCCTCCCACATAATGACGTCTGATTTTAGCTTTACTTTTCCCGCAAGTCATGACTAGGATTTTACCCAAATTTAATTTTAGATCCTTCCCAGTCATGAAATTTGTGAAATGATCTATCAAACATTGAAGGCCATTAGCAGTCCTAGATATTAGGACTGCATCATCTGCATATAAAAGTACTGGAGTTACACGCTTGCCAACAGTAGGGGCATCAGCTTTTAGGCTTTGCAATAAAAAATCAATACCATTAATATATAATGAGAATAAAAGGGGCGCAAGAACGCAGCCTTGTCTAGTCCCGCGGGTGACTCTAAAGTGTGAGGTGCATTCCCCATTTGAACCATTGCGTATCCTTGAAATTAGATGCGCGTATATCTGCGATAAATAAACTATTATATCGTATGGGGCGCCCATCCCTTCCAGCGTTTGCCATTGCTTGGCATGATTAACTAAATCAAACGCGCTGGTAAGGTCGACAAAACAAAGGTGGAGTTGACCTTCTTTGGCGATGTTATATTTCCCTATTAGCAACTCGAGGTTAACGCACTGCTCAACCATTCCAATACCCCTTCTAAATCCATGCGGAGCTTCAGTTAAGATGTTTTTTTCATTTGCCCAATATTCCA
The DNA here is from genome assembly GCA_963921515.1 of Calotriton arnoldi. Lineage (NCBI taxonomy): Eukaryota > Metazoa > Chordata > Amphibia > Caudata > Salamandridae > Calotriton > Calotriton arnoldi. The sequence continues at coordinate 893,542 of CAWUFW010005619.1, read as the reverse complement.
GTATGTCTAGCATAATTCTTCCCATTAGTTTAGATGTAGAATCGAGAAGGGATATTGGACGGTAGCATTTTGCGTTTCCTCTTTCGCCTTTTTTAAAAATAGGAACAATTGTGCTTTCCACCCAGGTTACAGGTAGCACCCCTCCGATAATAGCATTAAAAAAGTTAAGTAGGATAGGGGACCAAAGTCAATACTGGACTTAAAAATGTCAATGGGGACCCTGTCTGGTCCCGCGGCCTTACCACTTGCGCTGTTCTTTAGAGCAATTTTAATCTCCTCTGTAGTAATAGGTTCTATCTTAACAATATTCAGTAGGATAAAATTACTATTATCATCTGTCTTGGTGATTTCTTTTGTGGGGTTAAAAATATTTTCAAAGTGTGTCAACCATTCTTTGGGAGTCACTAATGTTTCTGTCTTGGCAGATGAATTATCTTTAAATAATAGTTGATCAATTGTTTTCCAAAATAAGGTAGAATCCTTAGTCTCAGCCGCTTGAATCAGTCTGTGCCAAGCAGTCTCCCGGATTTCTATTTTTCTTGAATTTACGACTTGTTTATAACATTTTCGAAGGGTACAGATTCTTTCTCTGTTCCTAGGTTTCACTTTTAATGCTTCCTTTAAATCCTTATTTAATCTGGAGCACTGCTGATTAAACCATCTAGGACAATGGTCCCTATTTTTCTTATTTCTAATTTTCAAATCTTTGGAGATTTCAACAGCTATATTTTGGAATGCACTTACAATGTCGACATTAGTAGAAAATGTGTCCAAACATATATTTAGATGATGGTGACTTTTTTGGACTATATTTTCCATGAAAACTGTGGGATTAACGCCTGACCACTTAATGGAGATCCCATTCTCACCTTGTGTTATGATACCTACTGCGGAAACACACGCCTTCTCTTGTTGATACAGGCTAGAATTCAATATTAAGAGTAGCGGGTGGTGGTCGCTAAGCAAGCTAGCCTGTATATAACATTTTTCAGCAAGGGTCCTACAGTTCCTTGATATCAAAACGTGGTCAATACACGATGAAGACCTAACCCCTTCATATGTTTGAGTAACATTTTCTCCCTCGTGTTCGCCGGGCTTCAAAATTTCTAAATTGTATTTGTGCATAACATGATTAATTGCTTCACCATAAAGATTATGTGGAAAATGAAAAATACGGTCACCGCAGTCATCTCCATAACCACATTGATCTCCTATTGGGATTTTGCATAGTTCACAATTAAAATCACCAGCCCAGATTAATATATACTCACCCCCCAAACCCTTTAGGAAAACATCCAGCTCCTCTTCCATTGATGTAATTACCTTGCGTCTTGTATTACCAAAAACATTATTATAAAAATGTATCACTACAATATTTTGCTTTCCTTTCATGCAAAAGAGTAATAACTGAAAAAACTGTGAATTTGCATAGGTTTTCTTTAGTGTCAATGGAGAAGACACAGAGGATAAGGCTACTAAGCCTCCTCTTGCTCTCCCAGCCTTTGACGGGATTGCTTCAGTAGAAGCCGTTTTAAAACCATTAATAAAAAAAAATTCTGTGAGCCAAGTTTCTTGTATTAAAATGAATGTGCAATTCTGTATACTTTTGAGCCATACCTTATCATGTAGCTTATTTTTAACCCCTGCAACATTCCATAACATAATTGTTAGTGATCCCAGTGATGGGTAACTAATTAATTTAATGTCAACAGGGCTAGTTGGAGGGGTAGTATGATTACAATCCTTCAATTGTGCTACTTCCTCACCCAGTCAATCAATCTCACTGCAACTTCTTAAAGGGGCAAACCTATTCGGCATGGTCGGTATCATATGTGTGGCCGTGCTGTGGTAATCTCTACCAATTGTGTGAAGGGGCTCGTTTCTCGGGCTATAAAAATAGCAAAGTGGGACAGCAGTAATAATACTGTATGGGCGATTAAATGGCCAAGTATATTTTGTTGATATTTCTCTTAGCAGGGAACCCACCACTTCCGGACTACGGAAGTTTACCACAACACAATCCCCTTCGCATGATTTTTCTATTCTACCCACCCAGCTCACTCTTCTTAACATAATTATTTCCTGGGTGAGAGTACTTGTACTACAACAAGAATTTGAGGTGAACCAATGTGCAACCCGATTCTTTAACGACCCCCAAGATTCTATGGAGTTGTCAAGCAGTTTTGGAATGTTTTTTAATAGGGGGTAGCCTGAGGGGGTAGATTGAGCGAAACCTCACCGTGCCTCGTGGATCGCTGAAGTCTTTCTATTACTGAGTTATGTTTGATTTCTAAGTTACTTTGTAGGTTACTGTCCCTTGATTTTGCAATAGGATATGCTCTGGGTGCTTCCTCTATATGGCTCGCAGATGTCGGGTGAGTTTTTTCCGTTTCTGTTTCAATTGTGGGATAATGTCCAACTTGTATTCTCTTATCCGAATTACTACTAGGCATTGCCTTATGACACGTTTTTGATGACAGTAAATCTGAGACCAGTTCAGTTAGATGAGTAATATCTTTCTGCACTAATTTGATTTCTGTCATGACACGCCTTTCAATATTGTCAATTTTTCCATGTAGTTTTTTAAACAAAGTATCAATGCCTTGCATATAATTTATTTGTTCTCCGGGCCCTGTTCCTTTTACATCCGGTTTAGTTTTTTCCCCTTTTTCTGTTTAGCTTTCTGAATTGAATTTTGAGTGCTGATTTTCAAATTTGCTGTATGCTGTTTGCTCTTTTTGCTGGTGGAGAAATCAATTCGGAGATATACGATAAAGTAGATATTTCGAGCGGAAGTATTGATACACAAGGGCCCAATTTTGTGGAACATTCTGAATTAATAATATTAGGGCTATTTCCCTCCTTACTTTTATTTTTACGTATGTCCTGAGCTCCAGATTCCGATTCAAGTTCAGTGGCATGACCTTCCAAAACTGTCTTTGCCTCCTTTTGGGCCGCATTTAGCGCCGTCTTTGTAGCTGCCAATTGCTCCTCCACTTGAATTATCTCATTATTAATAAGGCCCATGGCATTTTTCAGATAATTAGTTATTGGCACATTTTTGCACACAGGCTTCCCCTTACTTGATGTCAGTTTTCTTTTGTCCATTCTTTCAATTAGGCTTCAATGGATATGTTTTAATAATATAACCTTACCGGGTATCAGGTTTCCGAATCGAAGGACTAAGGGGTATGGCCCAGCCCGGCCTCCTATATATATTCACTGAAAAAATCATAGGTTTCAGGGACGTTATAGTTAGAAATTAGCATTTAAAAAACCTTAGAAATTCACTGTAAAAACCACAGGTTTCAGGGACGTTATAGTTAGTTGGACATTTCACTCATACAAAAACCAGAGAAATTCGGCCGTTATAGTTAGTTAAGCTAACTATAACTCGTGCCCCCACAATGCACTGCTGATGATGTCACAAATTACATCATTCATGACATGGTCAGTGACATCACTGATGACATCTCAAATGACATCACTGATGACATCATCCACGTGATAATCTGATGCACTTCCTCATACCCTAATATAACCTTTGATACATCCACTCTAAAATACAGACTACCATTTTCAAAACCATAGACACACCAATACCAGTTACTACATACCCACTCACTGATTCCTAGGTCTACACACACATCCACTCATTCACCCATACTGTCACTCATACATTCAGGCACTCATCAATACAGCACTATCATATGCACTCATACACCTATACAGACACTCACACACTACCACTCTCCCACAGAGTTAGTCATACACCCAGTCATGCAAAGAATCAATCACACTCCCATTTACTCATCTATACAGTTATACACACACCACCTCACTTATTCATACAGATAGTAACACATACTTACTTTCTTATACAATCACTGATACAAGCACACACTCATCCATACAGGCACTCTCACAATCACTCACTCTCACATATAGTCATTTATATACTCCAACACTCACATATACTGCCTTTCACATATGGAGTTACTCACACATGTACCACTGAGACATCCATTCACTCACCAACACACCCATACACACATTCACCCACCCATACAGCCCTTCACAGATGCACTCTTGAACCCATACACCCAGTGAATCACCTACTCACACATCTATGCACAGAGTCACACACCCCCATCCACCCACTTCGATACTCAGGCACCCATACAGATACTCAGACAACCAATCAATAACCCATATAGACACTCATGTAGCTACTCACCAACCCATGCAGCTGCTTACTCACCAACTGACAGACTAATACAGACATTCAAACAGTTTAGTCACTAACCCATGCATCCAGTAAGACACGATTAATCACTCACTTATACAGTAAGTCACGCACCTACTAAATCATCCATTCAGACACTTATACACCCACTCATTCTTCAATACACCTTGGCGCATATATATATATATATATATATATATATATATATATATATATATATATATATATATAAAACATATTTAAACTTTACAGAAACACACAGTCACTGGATGATGTCATCAGTGATGTCATTTGAGATGTCATCAGTGATGTCATCAGTGATGTCACTGACCATGTCATGAATAATGTAATATGTGACGTCATCAGCAGTGCATTGCGGGGCGCGAGTTATAGTTAGCTTAACTAACTATAACGGCCAAATTTCTCTGGTTTTGTACGAGTGAAATGTCCAACTGACTATAACGTCCCTGAAACCTGTGGTTTTTTCAGTGAATATATATATATATATGATATCCAACAGGAAACATATTGGTGATTCTTTTTTATCATACTTCTTTAAAGTTTATCATCTTTACATCACAAGTAGTTAACATTGTAGCCCAGTATGCATATTCACATCATCAAATTAATTATATCTCATAAAACATCTTATGGTACATATGGCTTTTTAAGTCTTAAACATGTGTCCTTATTATTAGTCTGTTGTAACCACAGTGATTGATTTTGTTAACAATCAACAAGTGTACCAACGCGAGTGTCTATGCAACATTGCAACAACAGTGCACCTTCCTCAGTGCATGCACACACCTCAAAAGGGTCCAGAGGATGGTTGGGGAAAAAATATATTGAATCCGGTCGTTGATGTCCAGGAAATGAATTCTAAACAATGCGGGAGTTAAATTACAAAGTTTCAAGTCTTCTGGCTGTATCATATTGTAGCAAGTGGGCTAGTTATAGTCCTCGATGCCGATGTTGATGGGAATATGTAGTGACAAGGATTTGGTCATTTTAAAAAAAGAACATCTTCCGGTTAAACTTTCCAGGAGTTTCATCTTTGGGGTTATTTGCATTATTTGGCCCCCACAGCTCTTGTTTACCCCATGCCTAAAGGAATATAACTATATATATATATATATATATATATATATATATATATATATATATATATATATATATATATATTTAGAGGACTAAGGATCTTTATTATTCCTACGTTAAGTAGCCCTGAGCCTCAGTTGCTCAAAGAATGGACTGATAACACGAATACATGTTCAAAGAATATGCTGCATATCCTGATCGAAAACGCGTGGGATGAGCACAAGGAGCTCATGCAGCAAATCCAAGCAATCATGGATGATCTGGAGAAAAATACAGACCAGAACGAAGAAAAAGTGCACTTGCCTCCGTGGATGACAGGATAAAGGCCTTCGAAAAAGGAGTAATCGAAAGAAAGGAAAGAAAATTCCAACGAGATGAGAAAGATTACCGCACTGGGCGGATATTGACTTTCGCAAGAAAATTCGATAAAGTGAGGGCCGACATGGCAAGGGACAAAGCATTGGGAATTGCAGACAAAGGAGTAAGTGGCTCTATAACGGATATGAGTGCCGACCAGGAATCCATCAACAGCAATTCATCCAACCCAGGAGAAATGTCTTCTTTTTCCGAGGAACTACGCCTCATACAGAGAAATCAAGAACAGTCATTCAGGGGGAAACCAGGAGGAAGAGGAAGAGGCGCCAAAACGAAAGCCAAAAGAGACGACGCCGGAGAAGTATAGAGCAGCAGTACTGGTGTGGGAACAAGGGGCCAGAACGCGAAGAGGAAGTAATGGAGGACAACACGCAGCAACTTACGGTAATGAACTTATCAGACATAGCTATAACTAACATTGAAGAACAAGTCCTCAAACTAGGCCTTTCCTTTTGTCCCGATGCACCAATAAACTATGCGCAAACACGAATTGATTTGTACCAATTTGTACGTAAGGTGAAATTGTTCAAACTGCATGCAATACGAGGCAATGACAATGTCAGTAATGTGAGTGCACCCAGACAAATAAGTAGTGACTTACCTACATTGGCCATTGCAGACATTCCAACACTGACAGTCTTACATGACCTCCAAGAACAATCACCTGTGGCCAGTACCTCCCAGGATCCTTTTTATCCCACACATAATGATGTCTCACTACATATATTAGGTATTGAAACAGGAGCACCTAGCCTAACTAACTTTAGAGTACCATCCAAATTTATACCACAAACAGCGAAAGATAACATCGACATATTTCATGAGATAGTCAGCAATGACTTACTCAAACTTACACACACCAGACCCAGAATGAATAACATCACGAAAGAACAATGGGATGCAGTTACTAGACTCCAGACAGATGATAAAATTGTTATCAAATCATCAGACAAGGGGGGTAACATTGTTGTAATGGACAGGGACAAATACATACAGGAAGCATTAAGACAGCTTAACAATACTACATGCTACAAAAGGGTAGATAGATCATACCTAGACACCCTGCAGCATAGATACCATGATCTCCAAAAAAGTTGGTTTGAGAAAAATCTCCTAAGCTGGGATGAACGTCAGTTCTTACTTAATGAAACACCTGCTACACTGACCTTTTACCTTTTACCCAAAGTACATAAGGACCCAACCAACCCCCCTGGTCGTCCTATTGTGTCCTCAAAAAACAGCTTGCTTGAGAAAACCTCTGTCTTTGTAGACCATTTCCTATTCCCCTATGTGAAAGATCTTAACTCATACCTAAGGGATACTAAAGATTTTCTACAGAAAATCCAAAACCTACACTGGGAAAAGGAATATTGTATGGTCTGCCTAGATGTTGAAAGCCTTTATACAAGCATCAGACACACAGATGGCCTTAAAGGATGTCAACACTTTCTTAAAGCTAGGAACATAGAGTTTTTGGAACACACACAAATGATTTTACAAATGATCGAAATCTGCCTCACTGAAAATGTATTTATGTTTGATGGGAAGTGGTATAAACAACTACAGGGCACTTCCATGGGCACCTGCTTCGCCCCCAGCTATGCCAACCTTGTGGTGGGCTGGTGGGAGAAGCAGGTGCTATGGAGTGAGGAGATGGAACCATGGTCCAACAGGATTGGCTTATGGCTAAGGTTTATTGATGATGTGTTTTTTGTGTGGGAGGGCGAAGAGTGTGATCTCCTTGATTTTGTTAACCATCTAAACTGTAACAACATAAACTTGAAATTTACAATGCAGCATAGCCAAGACACCATTGACTTCCTAGGCATCAGATTGACCAGTAGTGAAGGCAGGCTAACCACAGATCTTTACAGGAAGAAGACCGCAGGAAATTCGATCCTCCATGCGGCGAGTTACCATCCCCCAAATTTCAGATGGAGCATCCCCTACAGTGAGCTCCTTGGAGCCAAACGAAATTGTAGCACCGAAGCCTCTTATGAAAGAACCAAAAACAACATGGTTAAGAGATTCAAGAATAGAGGGTACCCCACTAGAATGCTAAGCAAGAGTGTAATGAAAGCAGACACTATCAATCGTAATGATGCTTTATTCCAACCACCCAAAGATCAAGGCAGACTAGACGAAGCAGGAACACCAGTACGCTTCATAACTACCTATAACACACAAGCAGGTGACTTGAGGAATGTGTTAAAGAAAAGATGGCATATCTTAACACAAGACCCATTACTAGAGAAGAAACTAGGGCGGACACCATCGGTCACCTACAGAAAAAATCTGTCCCTTAAGGACATTCTAGTCAATAGACACCTACAAACCAACAAAAAGACGTGGTTGGAGCAAAGGGGTGTCTCTATAAATGCAGTAAATGCAAAGCCTGCAGCCATAGCAAAAATGTAAGAGAAGTCACACTACAGAGGTCAAAGAAAAAATGGAAAATCACTAGACCCATTAACTGTGGGACTGAATTCGTAGTCTATGCCATCACATGTCCCTGTGGGAAGTGGTATGTCGGATCGACAACATTCCCAGTGAAGAAAAGAATCCTTGAGCATTGGAGAGCTATAACAAACCGTGACTTTAGCTACAGCACAGCCAAACATTTTGATGAGGCCCATGATGGTGACTGGACAAAGGGCAAATATTTTGGTCTCAATACCATTCCAAAACACCCAAGAGGAGGGAATCGAGTTCAAGCCTTACGCAGACTCGAATCAAGATTCATTCTACAGGCAGGCAGCATGTTCCCCACAGGGATGAATAATGACGAAGAACTATTTGTACATTTGTAAAATACTGATTGCTTTCTGATACCCAACTCCATCAGTTCCATTTAGTGAGATTTATTGTCCTTTTATTCACAATATGTTTGTTTTTGTGAGAAAAAAATGTTCATGATTGTACTCCGCCCTTTTTGCATCCAAGCAACATACCCTATCAAATCACAAATGTATTTTAACCATGTTAAAGAATAGTGATAACAATATGTGTTGTATTATAATTTTGGGTGAAATGAGAGTCAATGCATGGAGGTTCAGGAATTGTTTTTGTGTTTTTTTTTTATATCTTCTGTTTTATGTTTCTCTTAACAGATCAGTCGGATACTAGAGAAGGAGAGTAGCCACCAGGAAATTGCTAAGAGTACAGGAGATTGAAGGATGTTCTCCTGAACTGTCATCTCTCCATTATCACGATATAGGTAGAAGCAGTTTGCACCTTTTTTATCACTTGAAGCACATTTCCAAAGTAGCTTCCCTGGACCTGGGCATCACGATTCAGTGGGTATTGACAAGGGATTGAAATAAACACTGTATGCACAACAAATAGCCACGACTGACTGGTCCCGAGATATTATACTAGGACTAGACAGGGGTACTAAACTCATAATGGCCCCCTTTTCTCCTCTTCGCTTCTTATTATTTTTTATACCAAACACCAAACATTAACTGAATTAATTATAGATCAACGCATTTAATCCAACTATGCATAGGGTACTATACCCGAGATAACTGATGCAAAGTTCCCTATACTTAAGGGTACTATACCCGTGAGAAATAATGCAAAGTTTACAGAGTGACTTATGGGCACAAACAACGGAACTCTAAATATATATTGTAAAATATTGAAATTGTTGTTACTTATGATCTATCAAGCTGTAAAGTCATAAAATCATGAACATTAGAATCACAATTCTATATAATTTTTTCTAAAAAACTCACCAAAGTCTTTCATTTATGTCTACCAGGGCACGCTGCGTAGTGCGGATCACTTGGTTTTTATTAAGGGATGGCAGGGTAAATAAATATGAGATGAAAATAAATAATTATTGTTCATTTGATATGACATCAATCTGATTATAAACATTGCAAATTCATGAATTTTGATCAAAGTGTTATGTTTCAATAAATTATAATGTATTGATATATGGAAGAATAATTTTGATGATTTGATATTTGGATTCTGTTCAAGTGGGTAGGGGTTTGTGCTTGTTCTCTTAGTTCATTTTCCCTGACCCTCTCCCTTAGGCTGTAGTGAGGGACCTCTTTCTTATTCGATATTAAATGGTGTACATGCCTCCCTATATACCTCGAGATGCATAGTGTCAATATTATCCTGTTTAGATGTAGGTCCTATGAGTCCCAGGGTTTCATTTTCTCACTTCTTCATTTCAATTATAAGTTTGATATCAGAGATTTGCAAGGACTCTTAATCTTGGCCGCTGCTTGGTTTATCTGGAATTTGTGGTTTTACTTTCAGCTGATGGAATTTCAAAAGTTTGAGCTTGCGAAAACATGTGAAAATACCACCCTTGTTTGACTGCAATTTAATGAACTAGCAAAACGATAATCCCAATGACAGTATTTGTTCCTCTGCGTTCGTTCATCTCATTTCTGATAAATTAATGATTGCATTAGAATTAGTGATTACTGCTTTTTCTTCCATCTTGGTTTCTGCTTAATTGAAGGCGGTGGTATTGAATCATTACCGTCTTCTCTTTCGTCTACTTTTGCGCTTCTGTATTTTTGTCCTCTTGGCCTGAGTGTTTGTCTCCAATCTAACTGTAAAAAATTTAACTCATCAACACAGAGAGTATACATCCCTCAGGTCCCTTGCCAAAATTAGCTTAGCCTTAATCTGGATCTGTGTCCAATTCGGAAAGGATTTCTGAGCTGGTGGTATTTCGTTGACTTTCTTGTAATAGTTTGTTACTTTCAGATAGCCTTTGCCTCTACAGACTATCAAACCAAGGTCCAAAAGTAAATATTTGTCCTCTTTCATCATCTAGTTTTGAGCTTTACACACTTTGATGGTCTCTTCTTGCTTTTTTTTTTTCATTTCATCTCTAAATATGATCTATATTCACTCAAAAAACCAAAGGTTCCATGGACGTTATAGTTAGGCTCAGATTTTGCTCGTACAAAACCATAGAAATTCAGCAGTTATAGTTACCTTAGCTAACTATAACTTACACCCCCACAATGCACTGCCTATGACCTCACATATTACACCTGCCATGATATTGCTGATGACATCACTGATGACTTCATCCAGTGAGTGTGCATGTTTCTAAAAGTAAATGAGTGTTAAACATAAATACTAAGGTACTACATAAGTTAAAATAGTATACTGTATATACTACTAATGAGTGATAATATTTGTAACAAATATTATGTGAGTGGCTGTGTGACTGTGTGTATCCCTGTCTCAGTGGATGTCTGAGTGTCGTATTGGTGCGTGAGTGAGTGTGTAAATGGTCGTATGGGTGCATAAATAGGTATGTAAGTAGCTGTGTACATGAGTCTCTCATTCACCGTATAAGTACTTGAGAGGATCTGTAAGCCGGTGCATCAGTCTATCAATACTTCTGTAACGAAATGTGTGACTGCCTCAGTACATCTATGAGTGGGTGCATCAGTGTCACAATGGGTCTGTGATTGGTTGCGTAAGTCTCACACTCAATCTATGAGTAGGTGCATGAGTGCCTTTGTGCATTTGTAAGTAAGTATATGACTGACTGGATCTGTGAGTGGATACATGAGTGTCTAAGTGGGTGTCTGAGTGAGTGGGCGCATGAGTGTCTGAGTGGATCTGTGAGTGAGTGCATGAGTCTCTCAGTGGGACTATGACTGGCAGTGTGAGTGTCTGAGTGGTTCTGCCAATGGGTGCGTGGGTCTCTGAGTGTGAATGTGAATGTACATGAGTGCCTGAGTGTATAACTAACTAGTTGCATAAGTCTGAGTGGATCTATGACTGGCTGTAGGAGTGACTATATGGGTGTGTGAGTGTCTTAGTGGGTCTGTGAGTGGATGTATGAGTGTCTGAATGGATCTGTGGGTGTATGAGTGTCTCAATTGGTCTGTGAGTGAGAGCATAAGTCTCTCAGTGGGTACGTGAATTGGTGCATGCATGAGTGTCTGAGTGGGTCTTTGACTGGGAGGGTGAGTGTCTACTGGGTATGTGAGTGGATGCATGAGCCTTGACTGAGTGAGTGAGTGGGTGCGTGTATATCTGACTGATTTTGTGAGTGGGTATGCGAGTTTCAGAGTGTATGAGTGACTTACTGAGTCCACAAGTCTCTGAGAGGGCCTGTGTGGGAGTGACTGTTTGGGTGTGTGAGTGGGTGTATGAGTGTCTGTGATTAATCGCGAAACCGCCACGAAATATCCACGGCCAGAAATCTATCTATAATTTTGGGATTACATTTCTTAAAAACTACTGGACAAATTTACACCAAATAACAAAAAGCACAATGTGCATAACAGCACCAATCTTTCTGCCATATTTGGTGCAATTCTGTCCAACGGTTCAGGCTGTAGATTCAACAGCGCGTTCCTATGGGAATTAACATTACAAATGCACCCTTTTTGAGCCCCTATTTCTTAGTCCCCATTGCATGGATCAGCCCCAAACTTTTCATGACACACAGAACTTACTTTGACACTTTTGTTGGAAAATTTAATAAAGATTGGTCAAAAGATGCTAAATTTTTATAAGCAAGTCAAAAAAAGCTTTTCCTATGGAAACTAGGTCCCAACTATAACTACCTACTGGCGATCGTATATATATAGTAATACATTTAAGATATTTTAAAAATGAATATAATGTAAAAACTAATTGGTATTGATTATGTTTCACTATATATTACCAACTGGAGGTCGCCAGTAGGTAGTTATAGTTAGGACCTTGTTTTTATTCAAAAAGTGTTTTTTCTTTGCCAATATCTTTGGCACCGTTTGACAAATCTTCGCAAAATTTTCAAAACTAATGGCCCGTTCAGGTCAGCTTCTGTCTTAATAGTTTTGGGGTGATACCTCAAGTGGGGGCCGAGAAAAAAGAGGGGTACGAAAACACGTTTTCTCCATGTTAATTTCGATAGGAAACTTTAGACAAGGCTACAGCCGAACTGCTGGATGGAATTAAACCAAATTTGGCAAAAAGGTAGCTCTTGGTTCAGAAAGCGACCTTTTTTTTAAATGGTGTAAATCCGTTCAGTAATTCCTGAGAAATTCATATATTTAGAAATATTAGTATCTGGTGACTGCGGTGGATCCGCTAAACCTCCCAATCTCGAGTTTGACTCTCATTGGCTGCCAACACTTCAAACCAGGAAGTGTAGGCAGCCATCTTGTGACTCGGTTGAACCGATTCACAAGAAAAAAGGTAAAAAGACAAGAAAAGGGGGCAGGGTAGGAACACCCTGACCCCCTAGGCCTGCTCAGGAGATCCCACAGGGACTCCGAGGGCCAAAAAATGCATTTTTTAAAACAAAATTCAGTGGGATTCGCATAGGGTCCGTGAATTCTAATGATTTTTTTTTTTAAAAACAAAGCACGGTCTCCTGCGCTTCTTCAATTAAGCCCACCATGGGCCAGGTCCTGGGGGCAATGAGAAAATGTGGTGCTGGGGCCTGTGGGGGTCCCTGCAGCCTCGGAGACCGCCACCTCCCCGATGCTTTGTTTATAAAACGCAGGGGGCACGCGGCCCCCGCAGACGTGGGAACCGCCACCTCATCGGGGCATTCTTTAAATAAAATGCATGGGGGCTCCTGCCTCCCCATGCTGTCCCAGGGAGGGCTGCCACCTCCCCGGGGCTTTTTTTAATTAAAAAGGTGTGGGGGGCTCCTGCCCCCCCACACTGCCCCGGGGACCATCACCGCCCGGGGCATAGATTATGTAAATACTGGGGTCCATTCGCATAGGGTCCGTGAATCCTAATGATTTTTTTTTTTTTAAACAAAGCACGGTCTCCTGCGCTTCTTCAATTAAGCCCCCCATGGACCAGGTCCCGGGGGCAATGAGAAAATGTGGTGCTGAGGCCTGTGGGGGTCCCTGCAGCCTCGGAGACTGCCACCTCCCCGATGCTTTGTTTATAAAATGCAGGGGGCACGCGGCCCCCGCAGACGTGGGAACCGCCACCTCATCGGGGCATTCTTTAAATAAAATGCATGGGGGGCTCCTTCCTCCCCATGCTGTCCCAGGGAGGGCGGCCACCTCCCCGGGGCTTTTTTTAATTAAAAAGGTGTGGGGGGCTCCTGCCCCCACACTGCCCTGGGGACCATCACCACCCCGGGGCATAGATTATGTAAATACTGGGGTCCATTGCGGACCTCCAGCCCCGGGGACCACCACCTCCCCGGGGCTTTAAACATGCTGGGAGGGGGGCAGCGTGGCCCCCCTGCAGGAGCCCTCCTTGGCCCTGGGGACCACCACCCCCCAGGGCCGGCTCCAGCAATTTCCCAGGGTGCCCAGCCCAGGGACATTGCAGTTTGCTATGGCAGGGTGGGAGCATTGCTCCCGCCCTGTTGCTCCTGCCCTGCCATAGCAAACTTCTGCTTTGCTTCATGGAAGCGAGAGCAGAAAAACTGCTCTTGCTTCCATGAAGCGAAGCAGAATTGCTTTTGGGCGAAGGGAGCTGCATGCTTGCAGCTCTCTTTGCCCAAAAGCAGTGCCAGCTCCCGCAGGAGGTGGGGAGCTGGCAGGGACCGCAGGGGCATTGGGGCTCCTCCCCGTGGTCCCCAACATTATGGCCATATCTGGGGAATGGGTTCCCCAGGCCAAAAATAGCCCGAGAGGGGGGCCACTCGGCTCCCCTCCCATTTTTAATTATCATTTTTTTTGTTTTAAAGATAAGGCCAGGCCCCGGGGGATGGGGTCCCCAGGGCCAAAATTGGCCTAAGGAGGGGGGGGGGGGGCCACGCACCTCCCCCCTCCAAATTAAAAAAAAAAAAGGCAGGGCAGGCCCCGGGGAATGGGGTCCTCAGGGCCAAAAGTGGCCCAGGGAAGGGTGACCACACAGCCTCCCTTCTATAAAAATGTTTTTTCAGGGCCCCAGTTGATGGAGTCCCCAGGGCCAAAATCGGCCTGGGGAGGGGGGGCCGTGCCCTATATAAAAAAATAATAAACAAAGGCCTAGCCCCGGGGGATGAGGTCCCAGGGGCCGTAATCAGCCTCAGAAGGGGGGCGGCGCATCCCTCTCCCTTTTCAATTTCAATTATTTTTTTTTAAATGTCTCAGGCCCCGGGCGATGGGGTCCCCGGGGCCGAAAAGGGTTAAGGGAAGATGGGCCACACAGCCCCCCTTCCTAAAATGAAAAAATAAAAAGAAACCGGCAAGTCGCCGGAGGCCCTGCCCCCTCCCTGCACCACTCTGCAAACGCACCTGCTAGCGCGTTCTGGGTTGGGGAATTAAGTCCCCTTTGATCCTAAGGGTCCTTAGGGGCCAACTAGCCCACCAGGTACCTCCAGTAAGCCCCACACAGTGGGATTGCTGAGAGGTGGTCCGAGGCCATGCCCCTTTTTACAACACTCTGCAAACACGTCTCTTGGCATACTGCTGGTGGGGCGATGAAGTCCCCTTGTGTCCTGAGGACTTCAGGACTAAAGAGGACTTCATCCCACAAGCAGCAGTGCGCCAGGAGGCGTGTTTGCAGAGTGGTGTAAAAAGGGGGCATGGCCTCTGACCACTTTCAGCAATCCAGCGGTGTGGGGCTTACTGGAGGTACCTGGTGGGCTAGTTGGCCCAAAAAGTAATGTGACAGAAGTCAGGTCTGGTAAAGAATGAAAATCCATCCCGACTCGCTGAGCCTCAGGTCTAGCCTTTTCGAAGATGTTCTGTCTCAGCAGGACATTTCCAAAATACACCAGAAGTGCTCGTGGTTTAGCATCAGGGTTGACTGGTTGCCAAATTGTAAATGGGACTCGATGCGCCCTTTGAATTTCATGGGACCAGTTCCAACCTTCTAGTTCTGGGAAGGATTTTTGCAGCAGCTGGACCATGTACATCCGGGCAATTGATCCCTCATTCCCTTCCTGAATTCCCATGAACCGCAGATTATTCCGTCTCTGACGGTATTCGTTGTCCTCAAGCTTTCACTGGATGTCGATCAGTTGTGACTCATGAGCTTCTGCATGGCCCTTGGTACCGGCGATGTCCGTCTCGAGGGCAGCTGTTCTTGTCTCGAGGTCCGTCAGCCGGTCGCTGATGGCATTGCCGGTTTTGGCTACTTTCCTCACTGCCCCCTGCAGTTTACGGGCTGCGGTTTGTGAGCGTCTACTTTCCAAGCGGGCCTCTTCACGGTGCGCAATTACGCATTGCAGAATAGTATCCAATGTAGGAGGCGCTGTGGGCTGGCTGTCAGAGGGGGCCTTATTATTGTCCCCAATCAATTGGTCACCCGGGGAGTAGTCCCACTTTAAGTCACTGTACATCTGGTTGTCTGTTCTGCCCATTTTGTTGTGAGTCTTCCGAGTTGTAGCAGTCGAAGCCACACAGCTGGTGCCTGGTAAACTCTCTGTCTCACTTGAATCTGTATTGGATCCTGAGGCTGATCCTACATCTGACCAAGTGGCATCCGATAAGGAAAAGAAGAAGTCATTAGCTTCTGAGTCCTGCTCCCTTTCACTGCGTGCTCCAGTTTTCTGTGAACTTCGTACTTTGTGGTGATTTTACTTTTCCCGCAGATCCAAGCCAAGAGAGACTGACACTGGCTCACCTGTCATACCAGCATGCCCTCTATTGTGGCCATTGCTCGCATCCTTGGACATAGCTTGTTGGATTGGATCGCCTTTATTAAGAACATGGGCAGGTTGAGAAACTTCCTTTCCCTGCATCTGTAGCTGGGAGGATAGCTCTGAAAATACCCCATTGCTACTTCTATCTGTCTCCTCAGTATTCGTTCCCATCCGCTATTGGCCCCAGGATTTGATCTTCTTTTCCCACCTCATGCTGCATTTGCATACCCAGTGTTCTCTCCCCAGTCCCAGTTGGCAGATTTTCGGTTAGCTCACTCAATGCCTCGTCCTTCTCGCAGCCCCTGATGCCCGCATTGCCCAGTACGATCTTGCCGGCCTGCATGGTGCTCTGGCCGCCTACCTGACCTGTGGGACAGTCCTGCTCCATGCTTCCCGTAGTCAGGGATCCACTCCCGCCGCCTCGGAGCAACTCGAGCACCGAGGTACAAGTCCAGTGATGCTGGGGCTGCGTGGCCGTGCTCCTCCCCTTCCCATCTGGGCTTGTTTTGGTCAAGGTCTTCTGCCGGCGTCCCGATTGTGCTAGTGCAGGGGCGGCGTCCACCGCCGATGTCTGCTGGGCTATCTGGTGGGCGGCCTGTGGATAGCACCTCTTCCCCTCGCCGTTGACTTGGGCCCCATTGCGGACGCTGCTTCGCCTGACAACCGATGTCCTGGAGCGAGGGAAAGCTCCTTCTCCAGCCGCCTGCACCTTGCAATCAGCGATTCTGCCTGTCGCGCCACTGCTTGAATCCAAGGTAGGGCCCAGGCGAGTTCGGTTGATCTTCTATTCTGCTGGGGTTTAGTCATAGTCCAGCTCTAGGCTCCATATAGAATTCTTACTGCCACCTTGTTGGAAGCCGCCTACGGCCGGTTCAAGCGGTCGCCATCTTGCTTCCTCTGTTGTTTCTTTCTGTACTTCTCTTGCCTCTTTCTGCACTCCTCTTGTCTCTTTCTGTATCTCTCTTGCATCTTTCTGCACCTTACTTGCCTCTTTCTGCACTTCTCTTGCTTCTTTCTACACCTCTGTTGCCTCTTTCCACACCCTGGCTCCCTCTTTCTGCACTTCTTCTGCCTGTTTCTTCATCTCTCTTGCCTCTTTCTGCACCTCTGTTGGTTCTTTCTCCACTTCTCTTGTCTCTTTCTGCACCACTCTTGCCTCTTTCTGCACCTCTGTTGCTTCTTTCTGCACTTCTCTTGCTCCTTTCTGCACCTCTCCTGCTTCTTTCTGCACCCCTCTTTCTTCTTTCTGCACCCTTCTTCCCTCTTTGTGCACCTCTCTTGCCTCTTTCTGCACCTCTCTTGCCTTTTTCTGCAGTTCTCTTGTCTCATTCTGCACCTCTTTTGCTTCATTTTGCACTTCTCTTCCCTCTTCTGCACCCCTCTTACCTCTTTCTTCACCTCTGAAGGTTCTTTCTGCACTGCTCTTGCTTCTTTCTGCACCTCTCTTACCTCTTTCTGCATCCCTCTTGCCTCTTTCTGCAACACTCTTGCCTCTTTCTGCAGTTCTCTTGCCTCCTTCTGCACCTGTTACTTCTTTCTGTACTTCTCTTGCTTCTTTCTGTACCCCTCTGTTGCTTCTTTCTGTACCCCATGCCTCTTTCTGCACCCCTCTTGCCCCTTTCTGTACCTCTCTTGCCTCTTTCTGCACCTCTTCTGCCTCTTTCTGCACTTATCTTGCCTCTTTCTGCACCTCTGTTGCTTCTTTCTGTACCTCTGTTGCTTCTTTCTGCAGACCTCTTGCCTCATTCTGTGCCCCTCTTGCCCCTTTATGTACCTCACTTGCCTCTTTCTGCCTCTTTCTGCACTTATCTTGCCTCTTTCTGCACCTCTGTTGCTTCTTTCAGCACCTCTGTTGCTTCTTTCTGTACTTCTATTGCTTCTTTCTGCACCCCTCTTGCCTCTTTTTGCACCTCTCCTGCCTCTTTTTGCACCTCTCCTGCCTTTTTTTGCACCTCTCCTGCCTCTTTCTGCACCTCTTTTGCCTTTTTCTGCAGTTCTCTTGCCTTTTTCTGCACCTCTTTTTTTCTGCACTTCTCTTGCCTCTTTCTGCACCCCTCTTGCCTCTTTCTGCACCTCTGTTGCTTCTTTATACACTGCTCTTGTTTCCTTCTGCATCCCTTTTGTAAATTTCTGCATCCCTCTTGCCTCTTTCTGCACCCCTCTTCCCTCTTTTTGCACCTCTTTTGCCTGTTTCTGCAACCCCCTTGCCTCTTTCTGTAGTTCTCTTGTCTCCTTCTGCACCACTCTTGCCTCTTTCTGCACCTCTGTTGGTTCTTTCTGCACTGCTCTTGCTTCTTTTTGCACCTCTCTTGCAAATTTCTACATCCCTCTTGCCTCTTTCTGCACCCCTTCCCTCTTTAACACCTCTCTTGCCTCTGTCTGCACCCCTGTTCCCTATTTCTGCACCTTCTTTTGCCTGTTTATGCAACTCACCTGCCTCTTTCTGCAGTTCGCTTGCTTCCTTCTGCACCTCTGTTGCTTCTTTCTGCACTTCTCTTGCTTCTTTCTGTACCTCTGTTGCTTATTTCTGCACCCATCTTGCCTCTTTCTGCGCCCCTCTTGCCCCTTTCTGTACCTCTCTTGCCTCTTTTTGCACCTCTCCTGCCTCTTTCTGCACTTATCTTGCCTCTTTCTGCACATCAGTCGCTTCTTTCTGCACTTCTTTCTTCTTTTTGCACATCTCTTGCTTCTTTCTGCACCACTGTTGCCTCTTTCTGCACTCGTCTTCCCTCTTTCTGTACATCTCTTGCCTCTTTCTGCACCCTTTTTTCCTTTTTCTGCACTTCTCTTGCCTCTTTCTGCACCTCTGTTGCCTCTTTCTGCACCCATCTTCCCTCTTTCTGCAGTTCTCTTGACTCTTTCTGCACCTCTGTTGCTTCTTTCTGCACCCCTCCATCCTGCTTCTGCACCCCTGTTGCTTCTTTCTGCACTTCTATTGCTTGTTTCTGTACCTCTCTTGCTTCTTTCTGCGCCCATCTTGCTACTTTCTGCACCCCTCTTCCCTCTTTCTGCACCTCTCTTGCCTCTTTCTGCACCTATCTTGCCTCTTTCTGCACCTATCTTGCCTCTTTCTGCACATCTGTTTCTTCTTTCTGCACACCTCTTGCTTCTTTCTGCACCTCTTGCTTCTTTCTGCACCCCTGTTGCCAGTTTCTGCATTTGTCTTTCCTCTTTCTGCACCTCTCTTGCCTCTTTCTTCACCCCTCTTGCCTCTTTCTGCACCTCTCTTGCTTCTTTCTGCACCTCTCTTGCTTCTTTCTGAACCCTTCTTCCCTTTTTCTGCCCGTCTCTTGCCTCTTTCTGTGCGTCTCTTGCCTCTTTCTGCACCTCTTGCTTCTTTATGCACTTCTCTTGCCTCTTTCTGCACCACTCTTGCCTCTTTCTGCACCTCTGTTGCTTCTTTCTGCACCTCTCTTGCTTCTTTCTGCACCCCTCTTTCCTCTTTCTGCACCCCTCTTTCCTCTTTCTGCACCCTTCTTCCCTCTTTGTGCACCGCTCTTGCGTCTATCTGCACCTCTCTTGCCTTTTTCTGCAGTCCTCTTGCCTCTTTCTGCACCTCTTTTGCTTCATTCTGTACCTCTTTTGCTTCATTCTGTACTTCTCTTGCCTCTTCTGCACCTCTCTTGCCACACCCCTCCTGCCTCTTTCTGCACCTCTCTTGCTTCTTTCTGCACCTCTCTTGCTTCTTTCTGCACCCTTCTTCCCTTTTTCTGCACTTCTCTTGCCTCTTTCTGTACCACTCTTGCCTCTTTCTGCACCTCTGTTGCTTCTTACTGCACTTCTCTTGCTTCTTTCTGCACCCATCTTGCTACTTTCTGCACCCCACTTCCCTCTTTCGCCTCTTTCTGCACCTATCTTGCCTCTTTCCCCACTTCTCTTGCCTCTTTATGCACCTCTGTTGCTTCTTTCTGCACTTCTCTTGCTTCTTTCTGCACCCCTCTTGCTTCTTTCTGTACCACTGTTGCCTCTTTCTGCACTCGTCTTCCCTCTTTCTGTACATCTCTTGCCTCTTTCTGCACACTTTTTTCCTCTTTCTGCACCTCTCTTGCTTCTTTCTGCACCTCTCAATTCTTTCTGCACCCTTCTTCCCTTTTCTGCACCTCTTTTGCCTCTTTCTGCACGTCTCTTGCCTTTTTCTGCATCCCTCTTTCTGCACCTCTCTTGCCTCTTTCTGCACCCCTCTTCCTGCACATCTCTTGCCTCTTTCTGCTCCCCTCTTGCCTCTTTCAGCAGTTTTGTTGCTTCTTTCTGCACTTCACTTGCTTCTTTTGGCACTCCTCTTGCCTCTTTCTGCACCCCTCTTCCCTCTTTTTGAAACTCTATTTGCCTCTTTATGCACCTCTATTAATTTTTTTCTGCAGTTGTCTTGCCTCTTTTTGAACCTCATTTGCTTATTTCTGCACTTCTCTTGCCTCTTTCTGCACCCCTCTTGCCTCTTTCTGCACCTCTGTTGGTTCTTTCTGAAGTGCTCTTTCTGCACCTCTTTTGCAAATTTCTGCATCCCTCTTCCCTCTTTCTTCACCCCTCTTCCCTGTTTCTGCACCTCTTTTGCCTGTTTATGGAACTCACTTGCCTCTTTCTTCAGTTCTATTGCCTCCTTCTCAACCTCTGTTGCTTCTTTCTGCACTTCTGTTGCTTCTTTCTTTACCTCGCTTGCTTATTTCTGCACCCATCTTGCCTCTTTCTGCACCCCTCTTGCAACTTTCTGCACCTCTCCTGCCTCTTTCTGCACTTATCTTGCATCTTTCTGCACATCAGTTGCTATTTTCAGCACTTCTCTGTCTTCTTTCTGCACATTTCTTGCTTCTTTCTGCACCCCTGTTGCCTCTTTCTGCACTAGTCTTCCCTCTTTCTGTACATCTCGTGCCTCTTTCTGCACCCTTTTTTCCTTTTTCTGCACTTCTCTGGCCTCTTTCTGCACCTCTGTTGCTTCTTTCTGCACATCTCTTGCCTCTTTCTGCACCCGTCTTCCCTCTTTCTGCAGTTCTCTTGCCTCTTTATGCACCCCTCGTTCCTCTTTCTGCACCCCTCTTGCCTCTTTCTGCACCTCTGTTGCTTCTTTCTCCACTTCTCTTGCTCCTTTCTGCACCTCTCCTGCTTCTTTCTGCACCCCTCTTTCCTCTTTCTGCACCCTTCTTCCCTCTTTGTGCACCTCTCTTGCCTCTTTCTGCACCTCTCTTGCCTTTTTCTGCAGTTCTCTTGCCTCTTTCTGCACCTCTTTTGCTTCATTTTGCACTTTTCTTGCCTCTACTGCACCCCTCTTGCCTCTTTCTTCACCTCTGAAGGTTCTTTCTACACTGCTCTTGCTTCTTTCTGCACCCCTGTTGCCAGTTTCTGTATTTGTCTTTCCTCTTTCTGCACCTCTCTTGCCTCTTTCTATACCCCTCTTGCCTCTTTCTGCACCTCTCTTGCTTCTTTCTGTACCTTTCTTGCTTCTTTCTTCCCTTTTTCTGCCCGTCTCTTGCCTCTTTCTGTGCATCTCCTGCCTCTTTCTGCACCTCTCTTGCTTCTTTATGCACTTCTTTTGTCTCTTTCTGCACTACTCTTGCCTCTTTCTGCACCTCTGTTGCTTCTTTCTGCACTTTTCTTGCTTCTTTCTGCACCTCTCTTGCTTCTTTCTGCACCCTCTTTCCTCTTTCTGCACCCTCTTTCCTCTTTCTGCACCCTTCTTCCCTCTTTGTGCACCACTCTTGCCTCTATCTGCACCTCTCTTGCCTTTTTCTGCAGTCCTCTTGCTTCTTTTGGCACTTCTCTTGCCTCTTTCTGCACCGCTCTTCCCTCTTTTTGCAACTCTATTTGCCTCTTTATGCACCTCTATTGCTTTTTTTCTGCAGTTGTCTTGCCTCTTTTTGAACCTCATTTGCTTATTTCTACAATTCTCTTGCCTCTTTCTGCACCCCTCTTGCCTCTTTCTGCACCTCTGTTGGTTCTTTCTGAAGTGCTCTTTCTGCACCTCTTTTGCAAATTTCTGCATCCCTCTTCCCTCTTTCTTCACCCCTCTTCCCTGTTTCTGCACCTCTTTTGCCTGTTTATGGAACTCACTTGCCTCTTTCTTCAGTTCTCTTGCCTCCTTCTCAACCTCTGTTGTTTCTTTCTGCACTTCTGTTGCTTCTTTCTTTACCTCGCTTGCTTATTTCTGCACCCATCTTGCCTCTTTCTGCACCCCTCTTGCAACTTTCTGTACCTCTCTTGCCTCTTTCTGCACCTCTCCTGCCTCTTTCTGCACTTATCTTGCATCTTTCTGCACATCAGTTGCTATTTTCAGCACTTCTCTGTCTTCTTTCTGCACATCTCTTGCTTCTTTCTGCACCCCTGTTGCCTCTTTCTGCACTAGTCTTCCCTCTTTCTGTACATCTCTTGCCTCTTTCTGCACCCTCTTTTCCTTCTTTCTGCACCTCTCTAGCCTCTTTCTGCACCTCTCAATTCTTTCTGCACCTCTCAATTCTTTCTGCACACCTTCTTGCCTCTTTCTGCACCCGTCTTCCCTCTTTCTGCAGCTCTCTTGCCTCTGTCCGTACCCCTCTTGCCTCTTTCTGCACCTCTCTTGCCTGTTTCTGCACCACTCTTGCCTCTTTCTGCAGTTCTCTTGCCTCCTTCCGCACCTCTGTTACTTCTTTCTGTACTTCTCTTGCTTCTTTCTGTACCTCTCCTGCTTCTTTCTGCACCCCTCGTTCCTCTTTCTGCGCCCTTCTTGCCCTCTTTCTGCACCTCTCTTGCCTCTTTCTGCACCTCTTCTTGCCTCTTTCTGCACCTCTGTTGCTTCTTTCTGCACCTCTGTTGCTTCATTTCTGCAGCTCTCTTGCCTCATTCTGCACCCCTCTTGCCCCTTTCTGTCACCTCACTTGCCTTTTTCTGCCTCTTTCTGCACTTATCTTGCTTCTTTCTGCACCTCTGTTGCTTCTTTCAGCACTTATGTCTGTCTTCTTTCTGCACCTCTCTTGCCTCTTTCTACACCCCTCTCGCCTATTTCTGCACCCTCTCGCTTCTTTCTGCACCTCTCTTGCTTCTTTCTGCACCTCTCCTGCCCTCTTTCTGCACCATCTCTTGCTTTTTTCTGTGCAGTTCTCTTGCCTCTTTCTGCACCTCATTTGCTTATTTCTGCACTTCTCTTGCCTCTTTCTGCACCCCTCTTGCCTCTTTCTGCACCTCTGTTGCTTCTTTCTGCACTTTTCTTGCTTCTTTCTGCACCTCTGTTGCTTCTTTCTGCACCCCTCTTTCCTCTTTCTGCACCCCTCTTTCCTCTTTCTGCACCCTTCTTCCCTCTTTGTGCACCGCTCTTGCCTCTATCTGCACCTCTCTTGCCTTTTTCTGCAGTCCTCTTGCTTCTTTTGGCACTTCTCTTGCCTCTTTCTGCACCGCTCTTCCCTCTTTTTGCAACTCTATTTGCCTCTTTATGCACCTCTATTGCTTTTTTCTGCAGTTGTCTTGCCTCTTTTTGAACCTCATTTGCTTATTTCTGCAATTCTCTTGCCTCTTTCTGCACCCCTCTTGCCTCTTTCTGCACCTCTGTTGGTTCTTTCTGAAGTGCTCTTTCTGCACCTGTTTTGCAAATTTCTGCATCCCTCTTCCCTCTTTCTTCACCCCTCTTCCCTGTTTCTGCACCTCTTTTGCCTGTTTATGGAACTCACTTGCCTCTTTCTTCAGTTCTATTGCCTCCTTCTCAACCTCTGTTGCTTCTTTCTGCACTTCTGTTGCTTCTTTCTTTACCTCGCTTGCTTATTTCTGCACCCATCTTGCCTCTTTCTGCACCCCTCTTGTAACTTTCTG
The DNA here is from genome assembly GCA_963921515.1 of Calotriton arnoldi. NCBI lineage: Eukaryota > Metazoa > Chordata > Amphibia > Caudata > Salamandridae > Calotriton > Calotriton arnoldi. The sequence continues at coordinate 869,528 of CAWUFW010005619.1, read as the reverse complement.
TACCTCTCTTGCCTCTTTCTGCACCTCTCCTGCCTCTTTCTGCACTTATCTTGCCTCTTTCTGCACATCAGTTGCTATTTTCAGCACTTCTCTGTCTTCTTTCTGCACATTTCTTGCTTCTTTCTGCACCCCTGTTGCCTCTTTCTGCACTAGTCTTCCCTCTTTCTGTATATCTCTTGCCTCTTTCTGCACCCTTTTTTCCTTTTTCTGCACTTCTCTTGCCTCTTTCTGCACCTCTGTTGCTTCTTTCTGCACATCTCTTGCCTCTTTCTGCACCCGTCTTCCCTCTTTCTGCAGTTCTCTTGCCTCTTTCTGCACCCCTCTTGCCTCTTTCTGCACCCCTCGTTCCTCTTTCTGCACCCCTCTTGCCTCTTTCTGCACCTCTGTTGCTTCTTTCTCCACTTCTCTTGCTCCTTTCTGCACCTCTCCTGCTTCTTTCTGCACCCCTCTTTCCTCTTTCTGCACCCTTCTTCCCTCTTTGTGCACCTCTCTTGCCTCTTTCTGCACCTCTCTTGCCTTTTTCTGCAGTTCTCTTGCCTCTTTCTGCACCTCTTTTGCTTCATTTTGCACTTTTCTTGCCTCTACTGCACCCCTCTTGCCTCTTTCTTCACCTCTGAAGGTTCTTTCTACACTGCTCTTGCTTCTTTCTGCACCCGTTGCCAGTTTCTGTATTTGTCTTTCCTCTTTCTGCACCTCTCTTGCCTCTTTCTACACCCCTCTTGCCTCTTTCTGCACCTCTCTTGCTTCTTTCTGCACCTTTCTTGCTTCTTTCTGCACCCTTCTTCCCTTTTTCTGCCCGTTTCTTGCCTCTTTCTGTGCGTCTCTTGCCTCTTTCTGCACCTCTCTTGCTTCTTTATGCACTTCTTTTGCCTCTTTCTGCACTACTCTTGCCTCTTTCTGCACCTCTGTTGCTTCTTTCTGCACTTTTCTTGCTTCTTTCTGCACCTCTCTTGCTTCTTTCTGCACCCCTCTTTCCTCTTTCTGCACCCCTCTCCTCTTTCTGCACCCTTCTTCCCTCTTTGTGCACCGCTCTTGCCTCTATCTGCACCTCTCTTGCCTTTTTCTGCAGTCCTCTTGCTTCTTTTGGCACTTCTCTTGCCTCTTTCTGCACCGCTCTTCCCTCTTTTTGTAACTCTATTTGCCTCTTTATGCACCTCTATTGCTTTTTTTCTGCACTTCTCTTGCCTCTTTCTGCACCCCTCTTGCCTCTTTCTGCACCTCTGTTGGTTCTTTCTGAAGTGCTCTTTCTGCACCTCTTTTGCAAATTTCTGCATCCCTCCTCCCTCTTTCTTCACCCCTCTTCCCTGTTTCTGCACCTCTTTTGCCTGTTTATGGAACTCACTTGCCTCTTTCTTCAGTTCTATTGACTCCTTCTCAACCTCTGTTGCTTCTTTCTGCACTTCTGTTGCTTCTTTCTTTACCTCGCTTGCTTATTTCTGCACCCATCTTGCCTCTTTCTGCACCCCTCTTGCAACTTTCTGTACCTCTCTTGACTCTTTCTGCACCTCTCCTGCCTCTTTCTGCACTTATCTTGCCTCTTTCTGCACATCAGTTGCTATTTTCAGCACTTCTCTGTCTTCTTTCTGCACATCTCTTGCTTCTTTCTACACCCCTGTTGCCTCTTTCTGCACTAGTCTTCCCTCTTTCTGTACATCTCTTGCCTCTTTCTGCACCTCTCTTGCTTCTTTCTACACCTCTCAATTCTTTCTGCACCTCTCAATTCTTTCTGCACCTCTCAATTCTTTCTGCAACCTTCTTCCCTTTTCTGCACCCCTCTTCCCTCTTTCTGCACCTCTTGCCTCTGTCCGTAACCCTGTTCCCTATTTCTGCACCTCTTTTGCCTGTTTCTGCAACACTCTTGCCTCATTCTGCAGTTCTCTTGCCTCCTTCCGCACCTCTGTTACTTCTTTCTGTACTTCTCTTGCTTCTTTCTGTACCTCTGTTGCTTCTTTCTGCACCCCTCGCCTCTTTCTGCGCCCCTCTTGCCCCTTTCTGTACCTCTCTTGCCTCTTTCTGCACCTCTTCTACCTCTTTCTGCACCCCTCTTGCCCCTTTATGTACCTCACTTGCCTCTTTCTGCACTTATCTTGCCTCTTTCTGCACCTCTGTTGCTTCTTTCAGCACCACTGTTGCTTCTTTCTGTACTTCTCTTGCTTCTTTATGCACCCCTCTCACCTTTCTGCACCCCTCTCGCCTCTTTTTGCACCTCTCCTGCCTCTTTTTGCACCTCTCCTGCCTCTTTCTGCACCTCTATTAATTTTTTTCTGCAGTTGTCTTGCCTCTTTTTGAACCTCATTTGCTTATTTCTGCACTTCTCTTGCCTCTTTCTGCACCCCTCTTGCCTCTTTCTGCACCTCTGTTGCTTCTTTCTGAAGTGCTCTTTCTGCACCTCTTTTGCAAATTTCTGCATCCCTCTTCCCTCTTTCTTCACCCCTCTTCCCTGTTTCTGCACCTCTTTTGCCTGTTTATGGTACTCACTTGCCTCTTTCTTCAGTTCTCTTGCCTCTTTCTCAACCTCTGTTGCTTCTTTCTGCACTTCTGTTGCTTCTTTCTTTACCTCGCTTGCTTATTTCTGCACCCATCTTGCCTCTTTCTGCACCCCTCTTGCAACTTTCTGTACCTCTCTTGCCTCTTTCGGCACCTCTCCTGCCTCTTTCTGTACATCTCTTGCCTCTTTCTGCACCCTTTTTTCCTTTTTCTGCACTTCTCTTGCCTCTTTCTGCACCTCTGTTGCTTCCTTCTGCTCATTTCTTGCCTCTTTCTGCACCCGTCTTCCCTCTTTCTGCAGTTCTCTTGCCTCTTTCTGCACCCCTTGTCTCTTTCTGCACCCCTCGTTCCTCTTTCTCACCCCTCTTGCCTCTTTCTGCACCTGTTGCTTCTTTCTCCACTTCTCTTGCTCCTTTCTGCAACTCTCCTGCTTCTTTCTGCCCCCTCTTTCCTCTTTATGCACCCTTCTTCCCTCTTTGTGCACCTCTCTTGCCTCTTTCTGCACCTCTCTTGCCTTTTTCTGCAGTTCTTTTGCCTCTTTCTGCACCTCTTTTGCTTCATTTTGCACTTTTCTTGCCTCTACTGCACCCCTCTTGCCTCTTTCTTCACCTCTGAAGGTTCTTTCTACACTGTTCTTGCTTCTTTCTGCACCCCTGTTGCCAGTTTCTGTATTTGTCTTTCCTCTTTCTGCACCCCTCTTGCCTCTTTCTGCACATCTCTTGCTTCTTTCTGCACCTTTCTTGCTTCTTTCTGCACCCTTCTCCCCTTTTTCTGCCCGTCTCTTGCCTCTTTCTCTGCTTCTCTTGCCTCTTTCTGCACCTCTCTTGCTTCTTTATGCACTTCTTTTGCCTCTTTCTGCACTACTCTTGCCTCTTTCTGCACCTCTGTTGCTTCTTTCTGCACTTTTCTTGCTTCTTTCTGCACCTCTCTTGCTTCTTTCTGCACCCCTCTTTCCTCTTTCTGCACCCCTTTCCTCTTTCTGCACCCTTCTTCCCTCTTTGTGCACCGCTCTTGCCTCTATCTGCACCTCTCTTGCCTTTTTCTGCAGTCCTCTTGCTTCTTTTGGCACTTCTCTTGCCTCTTTCTGCACCGCTCTTCCCTCTTTTTGCAACTCTATTTGCCTCTTTATGCACCTCTATTGCTTTTTTTCTGCTGTTGTCTTGCCTCTTTTTGAACCTCATTTGCTTATTTCTGCACTTCTCTTGCCTCTTTCTGAACCCCTCTTGCCTCTTTCTGCACCTCTGTTGGTTCTTTCTGAAGTGCTCTTTCTGCACCTCTTTTGCAAATTTCTGCATCCCTCTTCCTTCACCCCTCTTCCCTGTTTCTGCACCTCTATTGCCTGTTTATGGAACTCACTTGCCTCTTTCTTCAGTTCTCTTGCCTCCTTCTCAACCTCTGTTGCTTCTTTCTGCACTTCTGTTGCTTCTTTCTTTACCTCGCTTGCTTATTTCTGCACCCATCTTGCCTCTTTCTGCACCCCTCTTGCAACTTTATGTACCTCTCTTGCCTCTTTCTGCACCTCTCCTGCCTCTTTCTGCACTTATCTTGCATCTTTCTGCACATCAGTTGCTATTTTCAGCACTTCTCTGTCTTCTTTCTGCACATCTCTTGCTTCTTTCTGCACCCCTGTTGCCTCTTTCTGCACTAGTCTTCCCTCTTTCTGTACATCTCTTGCCTCTTTCTGCACCCTTTTTTCCTTTTTCTGCACTTCTCTTGCCTCTTTCTGCACCTCTGTTGCTTCTTTCTGCACATCTCTTGCCTCTTTCTGCACCCGTCTTCCCTCTTTCTGCAGTTCTCTTGCCTCTTTCTGACCCCTCTTGCCTCTTTCTGCACCCCTCGTTCCTTTCTGCACCCCTCTTGCCTCTTTCTGCACCTCTGTTGCTTCTTTCCCCACTTCTCTTGCTCCTTTCTGCACCTCTCCTGCTTCTTTCTGCACCCCTCTTTCCTCTTTCTGCACCCTTCTTCCCTCTTTGTGCACCTCTCTTGCCTCTTTCTGCACCTCTCTTGCCTTTTTCTGCAGTTCTCTTGCCTCTTTCTGCACCTCTTTTGCTTCATTTTGCACTTTTCTTGCCTCTACTGCACCCCTCTTGCCTCTTTCTTCACCTCTGAAGGTTCTTTCTACACTGCTCTTGCTTCTTTCTGCACCCCTGTTGCCAGTTTCTGTATTTGTCTCTCCTCTTTATGCACCGCTCTTGCCTCTTTCTACACCCCTCTTGCCTCTTTCTGCACCTCTCTTGCTTCTTTCTGCACCTTTCTTGCTTCTTTCTGCACCCTTCTTCCCTTTTTCTGCCCGTCTCTTGCCTCTTTCTGTGCGTCTCTTGCCTCTTTCTGCACCTCTCTTGCTTCTTTATGCACTTCTTTTGCCTCTTTCTGCACTACTCTTGCCTCTTTCTGCACCTCTGTTGCTTCTTTCTGCACTTTTATTGCTTCTTTCTGCACCTCTCTTGCTTCTTTCTGCACCCCTCTTTCCTCTTTCTGCACCCCTTTTTCCTCTTTCTGCACCCCTCTTTCCTCTTTCTGCACCCCTCTTTCCTCTTTCTGCACCCTTCTTCCCTCTTTGTGCACCGCTCTTGCCTCTATCTGCACCTCTCTTGCCTTTTTCTGCAGTCCTCTTGCTTCTTTTGGCACTTCTCTTGCCTCTTTCTGCACCGCTATTCCCTCTTTTTGCAACTCTATTTGCCTCTTTATGCACCTCTATTGCTTTTTTCTGCAGTTGTCTTGCCTCTTTTTGAACCTCATTTGCTTATTTCTGCACTTCTCTTGCCTCTTTCTGCACCCCTCTTGCCTCTTTCTGCACCTCTGTTGGTTCTTTCTGAAGTGCTCTTTCTGCACCTCTTTTGCAAATTTCTGCATCCCTCTTCCCTCTTTCTTCACCCCTCTTCCCTGTTTCTGCACCTCTTTTGCCTGTTTATGGAACTCACTTGCCTCTTTCTTCAGTTCTATTGCCTCCTTCTCAACCTCTGTTGCTTCTTTCTGCACTTCTGTTGCTTCTTTCTTTACCTCGCTTGCTTATTTCTGCACCCATCTTGCCTCTTTCTGCACCCCTCTTGCAACTTTCTGTATCTCTCTTGCCTCTTTCTGCACCTCTCCTGCCTCTTTCTGCACTTATCTTGCCTCTTTCTGCACATCAGTTGCTATTTTCAGCACTTCTCTGTATTCTTTCTGCACATCTCTTGCTTCTTTCTACACCCCTGTTGCCTCTTTCTGCACTAGTCTTCCCTCTTTCTGTACATCTCTTGCCTCTTTCTGCACCTCTCAATTCTTTCTGCACCTCTCAATTCTTTCTGCACCTCTCAATTCTTTCTGCAACCTTCTTCCCTTTTCTGCACCCCTCTTCCCTCTTTCTGCACCTCTTGCCTCTGTCCGTACCCCTGTTCCCTATTTCTGCACCTCTTTTGCCTGTTTCTGCAACACTCTTGCCTCTTTCTGCAGTTCTCTTGCCTCCTTCCGCACCTCTGTTACTTCATTCTGTACTTCTCTTGCTTCTTTCTGTACCTCTGTTGCTTCTTTCTGCACCCCTCGCCTCTTTCTGCACCCCTCGCCTCTTTCTGCGCCCCTCTTGCCCCTTTCTGTACCTCTCTTGCCTCTTTCTGCACCTCTTCTACCTCTTTCTGCACCTCTGTTGCTTCTTTCTGTACCTCTGTTGCTTCTTTCTGCAGCCCTCTTGCCTCATTCTGCACCCCTCTTGCCCCTTTATGTACCTCACTTGCCTTTTTCTGCCTCTTTCTGCACTTATCTTGCCTCTTTCTGCACCTCTGTTGCTTCTTTCAGCACCTATGTTGCTTCTTTCTGTACTTCTCTTGCTTCTTTATGCACCCCCTCTCGCCTTTCTGCACCCCTCTCGCCTCTTTTTGCACCTCTCCTGCCTCTTTTTGCACCTCTCCTGCCTCTTTCTGCACCTCTTTTGCCTTTTTCTGCACCTCTTTTTCTTTTTTCTGCACTTCTCTTGCCTCTTTCTGCACCCCTCTTGCCTCTTTCTGCACCTCTGTTGCTTCTATCTACACTGCTCTAGTTTCCTTTTGTATCTCTTTTGTAAATTTCTGCATCCCTCTTGCCTCTTTCTGCACCCCTCTTCCCTCTTTCTGCACCTCTTTTGCCTGTTTCTGCAACCCTCTTGCCTCTTTCTGCACCTCTGTTGGTTCTTTCTGCACTTCTCTTGCTTCTTTTTGCACCTCTCTTGCAAATTTCTACATCCCTCTTGCTTCTTTCTCCACCCCCTTCCCTCTTTAGTGTGAGAAGTTGGCCTGGCATACGCTGTTCACTAATTATAGTGGGCACCTTGCACCAGTCCAAACAACCCCTTATTGGAGATAGGTTAAAGACAACCTTTATTGAAAGCTATCCTAGTGGTAGCTATGGAGAGCAGCCTTCAGGCTAAGTCTTGAAGGAATGTAAAGCAGCTTGTTTTACCAGTCTATAATCTCTTGAGTGACCAAATGAAAGAGGACCACACCAGGTATATATTCAAAATATATGTATTTATTACTAAACACACCCCTCTAGTCTCTTTATGAGGCTAGAGTTCGAAGTACATAAATTATAAGTTAGTTATCTACAGTAATAGCACAAATACACGTTTGAGCCCTAGGGGCGTACCAAACCATATACCAATAAAGTGGTATAAGAACCACGACTGAGCTAGACACAAGGCCTAGAGCCTGTAGAAGTGCTTGGACCACAAGGAACCACCCAAGGTAGTGACACAGGGGACCCACGGGGGACACGTGCAGTGTATGAACACAGCCGCGAATCGCCGTTAACTTCTATGGGGAAAGTAGCGATTAGAATTTAAAAGAAAAGGGACACTTAGAGGAGGACTTGGAGCAAACCCTTTGAGAACTAGGCTGTTCTAGTGTCAATACCCACGGGAGCACCGGAGTACTCGAGTTACCTCACCCAGGGAAGCCGGGTGCATAGGTGTCTTTCGGGGTCGGGTTTCGTCATCGCTTTCAATGGCGATCTGCTGCAAAGTGCTGCTGGCGGCCAAGTCGAAAGTGTTCGGGTGGATCCAAAGGTGGATCGAAGATCTGAATAACCTGAAAGCAGAGGGGACACAGTCTGGGTCACTAGCCGATTGGACCCAACAAGCCTTGGCAATGGCAAGTCTCGTGGAAATGGAAGAAGGACGATGTTGCAGACCAGCAAGGTCTGGGGGACTCACCCAGCAAGGGTAAGTCAGGGCATGCCTGGAGCAACCAGGGAGCCCAAGTAGAAAAAGATTGGCCTTCGGGAGGGCCTACTAGCCAACAGACTAGCGACCGCGAAGGAGCCTCGAGTTGATGCACGTGGAGCTGGCTCACAGGACACTCGTGGAGTGGAGGCCAGTGATCTTCGGTGCAGTTGGTGCTGGAGGCTGGGGCTACTCAGAGCCTAAAGCACAACTTCGTGGGAGACCCAGAAGAGGATGCACTTGCAAATGCGTTCGGTGTCCAGGGGTCACGGTTCCACGTTACCCACGACAGCTACGGGCCTCAGCTTTGCTGGGGACTCAGGGCAGCCTCGGGGAAGTCTGGAAATCCACCTCTGGTGATGCAAAGACTTCGGCGTCCGACGGGAGCTTCAGCGATGCAGACCGGACAATTGCTTCTTTGGTGCCTGCCAAGCAGGGGAGTCACTGCTTGACCCCAAGGGAGATTCTTCAGTCCTCTAATCTTAAAGTAGAGCGTCGAAGGTCCAGGATTCTGTGTCAGAGTTTCATCCAGGTAAATCTAAAGTCCTAAGGACTGGCGTCCCAAACTTATACTAAGGTAGGGGGTTGGACATACTCTGTCGCCCCACCTATGGGAGGGTCAGGGCAGAGGGGTGGTTACACCCCTTTCCCTTTGTCCAGTTTCGCGCCAGAGCAGGGGCTGGAAGCTCCTGAGCCGGTTTGAACTGGGGTATGCACAGGGACACCAAATGTGCCCCCAGTGCAGGACTTCAAAGCACCAGAGAGTGCTCCCGCCCAGCCCCAATACACACTATCCTGTCTGGGGAGGTGGTTACACCTCCCTGGGACAGGAAACCTATTGTCCAGGCCTCCCCTGCCGGAGTTTCGGTCAGCAGCAGGAGGCCAGACTCGTGTCTGTGGCAGCGGCATCCATTTTGTGATGCCAGGGCTCTGGAAAGTCAGTACCGGGTATACCGGTGTGTACATGTCTCTCCCTCTAGAAGGGTGGAATGCTACCCCCGCCGCCAGAACTGGCGGGGGGTAGTATTCCAAGATGTTTGACAACAAACATGACATGTTTCCGTGCAGCCATCCCAAAGTTAGCATTTAACGCGAGGTTATAATGCGCTTAAGAGTATATGGTCGGGCTGCACTACAAACAGCATCAGAGAAGGGTCTCCAAATGCTGCAGAGGGGCCCAGCTCATGCAGGGGCACCCTCTCACATAGGAACCACGCACTCTGCCTTCAGGATTGATAAGGCCTGCCATAGGAGTGACTTATAGGTTTATATGTGTGTATGTATGTAGTGATATAGGTAGCCTATATCACAGTAAGGGGTGCATGCACCACCTTACCCAGGCTGCAGTAGCAGACCTGTGGTGTCATTTTGGATGGCCTTTCAGGGGTGGCACAATACATGCTGCAGCCCCTGGTAGGCCTCTGAGGTACCTATGCCCTGGGTACATAGTATACCATATACTAGGGACTTATAAGGGCACTCCAGATTCAATCAGAGATGTGCCTAAGGCACATGGAAACCATTTTAGAGAGGAAGCAGCTAGGCTGGGGTTCTGATTAGCAGGGCCCCAGCCAGACTAAGGTCGAAAAACAGTGAAGCATCAGCAAAAAGTGGGGGTACCCATGTGAAGCAGATCCTACTCTCCTACACAACCCCCCCAAACGTAGGGACATTAAACTAACCTTGCCCAGTTAAGTCTTCATGTTCTAAGTGGAAGTACCTAGAGAGTCCATCTGCATTGGCATGGTTACTCCCAGGTCTATGTTCCACTGTGAAGTCCATCCCCTGTAGGGATATGGACCACCTAAGCAGTTTGGGGTTTTCACCCTTCATTTGTTTTAGCCATAAGAGGGGCTTATGGTCTGTTTGAACAAGGAAGTGAGTACCAAACAAGTATGGCCTCAACTTCTTCAGAGCCCAGACCACAGCAAAGGCCTCCCTCTCAATGGCTGACCAACGTTTCTCTCTAGGGGTCAGCCTTCTGCTAATAAAAGCTACTGGCTGATCCTGACCTTCATCATTCAATTGTGACAGTACAGCCCCTACCCCCAATTCAGATGCATATGTTTGAACAATGAACTTCTTGGAGTAATCAGGACTCTGTAGAATGGGAGCAGTGCACATGGCCTGCTTCAGGTCATCAAATGCTTTTTGACAGCTAACTGTCCCTGAAACTTTTTGGGCATTTTCTTGGAAGTTAAGTCATTCAGGGGTGTCACTATTGATCCATACCCCTTGACAAATCTCCTATAGTACGCAGTCAGGCCTAAGAAGGCTCTCACCTGAGTCTGGGTAGTTGGAGCAGTCCAGTCCATGATGGTCTGGATCTTGCTCTGCAGTGGTTGAACCTGGCCTCCACCCACAAGGTGGCCCAGGTACACAACCTGACTCTGCCCTATCTGGCACTTTGTGGCCTTGATAGTCAGGCCTGCTTTCTGCAGGGCCTGCAAAACATTTCTGAGGTGGACCAGGTGATCCTCCCAGGTGGAGCTAAAGACAGCAATATCATCTAGATATGCTGCACTATAGGCTTCCAGACCTGTAAGGACTGTATTCACCAACCTCTGAAAAGTGGCAGGTGCATTCTTCAGACCAAAGGGCATCACCACAAATTGATAATGCCCACTAGGGGTTGAGAATGCGGTCTTTGGCTTTGCATCATCAGCTAGTCTGATCTGCCAGTAGCCAGCTGTCAGGTCAAATGTGCTTAGATACTTGGCTGAGGCCAAAGTGTCTATTAGCTCATCTGCCCTTGGTATTGGATGGGCATCAGTCCTAGTGACTGCATTGAGACCCCTGTAGTCCACACAAAACCTCATCTCTCTTTTCCCACCATTGGTGTGAGGTTTTGGCACAAGGACCACTGGACTAGCCCAAGGGCTATCTGAGGGTTCAATAACTCCCAAATCCAACATCTTCTGGACTTCTGTCCTGATACAGTCCCTGACATGGTCAGGTTGCCTATAAATCTTATTTTTAATAGGCAGACTGTCCCCAGTGTCCACTTCATGAGTGCACCAGGTAGTCTGACTGGGTGTCAGTGAGAATATGTGTCTGAACTGATTGAGCACCTGTCTGCAATCAGTCTGCTGCTGGGTAGTGAGGCTGCCTGCCAAGGCTACACCATCCACTGACCCATCATCAGGGTTCTGTGAGAGCAGGTCAGGGAGTGGGTCACTCTCTTCCCCCTGTCCCTCATCAGTAGCCATGAGCAAGCCCATGTCTGCCCTGTCCACATATGGTTTTAACCTGTTGACATGGAGAACCCTGTGGGGACACCTGGGTGTTCCTAGGTCCACCAAATAGGTAACCTCACCCTTCTGTTCAACAATGGTATGGGGTCCACTCCATTTGTCTTGGAGAGCTGCTGGGGCCACTGGCTCCAACACCCACACCTTCTGTCCTGGCTGGTAAACAGTCAGTACAGCCTTTGGTCATGCCAGGCTTTTTGAAGTTCCTGGCTAGCCTCAAGGTTTTTAGTTGCCTTTTTCATATACTCAGCCATCCGGGAACGGAGACCAAGTACATAGTCCACTATGTCTTGCTTTGGGGGCTTGAGAGGTAACTCCCATCCTTCCTTCACCAAGCACAATGGACCCCTGACAGGGTGACCAAACAAAAGTTCAAAAGGGCTGTAGCCAACCCCTTTTGAGGCACCTCCCTGTATGCAAATAAAAGGCAGGGCAAGAGTATGTCCCATCTTCGCCTAAGCTTTTCTGGGAGCCCTTTAATCATGCCCTTCAAGGTTTTGTTGAATCTCTCAACTAAACCATTGCATTGTGGGTGATAGGGTGTGGTGAACTTGTAAGTCACTCCACACTCCTTCCACATTGCTTTTAAGTATCCAGACATAAAGTTTGCACCCCTGTCTGACACAACCTCCTTAGGGAAGCCCACTCTTGAGAAAATTCCCAGGAGGGCCCTTGCCACCACAGGTGCTGTAGTGGTCCTAAGGGGAATAGCCTCTGGGTACCTGGTGGCATGATCCACTACCACCAGGATAAACCTGTGCCCAGATGCTGTTTGGGGATCCATGGGACCAACAATGTCAGTCCCCACCCTTTCAAAGGGAACCCCCACCACAGGTAGTGGTATCAGGGGGGCCTTTGTAGTGCCACCTGCCTTGCCACTGGCCTGGCAGGTTACACAGGAGCGACAAAACTCCTTGGTGTCTTCAGACATGTGGGGCCAGTGAAAGTGAGGGACAATTCTGTCCCAAGTCTTGTTCTGGCCCACGTGACCTGCTAAGGGAATGTCATGGGCTAGGGTCAATAGGAAGCCCCTGAACTTCAAAGGTATAACCAACCTCCTGGTGGCACCAGGCTTGGGCTCTCTACACTCTGAGTACAAGAGTCCATCATCCCAATACACAGTATGGGGACCACTAGCTTTCCCAGCAGCCTCAGCAGCAGCTTGCTGTCTGAGGGGTTCAAGAGAGGGGCAGCTCTGCTGCTCCTGGCTCAGATCTGCCCTGGAAGGGCCCCTGTCCCCAAGAACTCAACCTGGTCAGGTTCAAGCTCCTCTGGGACAGTTCCTTCCTCAGGACTGAGATCATCCCCCTCAAGAGACTGATCTTCCTTCTGAGCCAAGGGGAAGGCACTGCCTTTACCCTACTACTCCTCTTCTTGGAGGGCACTTGGTCCATTATTCCAGAATCCAAGGCCTGTTCAGTGTTAGACATTTTGGCTTGTGACCTGGTCACAGCAAACATATCTGCAGGGATGCCCAGAATTTCTGCATGGGTCCTGAGCTCCACTTCTGCCTAAGCTGAAGTTTCTAAGTCATTGCCAAGCAAGCATTCAACGGGTAGGTCTGCACTTACCACAACCTTCTTAAGGCCAGTTACCCCTCCCCAGGAGAAGTTAACAACTGCCAGAGTATGGTCTGTTCTGACGTTGCTAGCATTGGTCACTTGGTACATTTCACCAAGTATAATCTGCCCAGGATTCACAAGGTCTTGTGGCACCATGGTGACACTTGCCCCTGTGTCCCTAAATGCCAAAGCCTCTCTTCCATTGATTAAGGGCTGTTGCCTGTACTTGTCCAGATTACTGGGACTCACAGAGGAGGTCATATCCATACCTCCATCACAGACTAGGACAGCCTGAGTGAGTTCTCTGACTAGGTCAGAGCTCATCTCCTTACCCAGGGTCAACCCTACTAAACCCTTGGCTTGTGTAGTCCCACCACCAACTGTAACTGCACTAGGGGGAGCAGGTGCCTTAGGGGCATTGGTGGGGGCTGGAGTAGAGTCTTTGGACTTGGTGCAATCACTGGTCCAGTGGGTCTTTTGCTTACAGACCTTGCACCATGGTTTCCTTTGGCCTTTCCCTTTGTTAGACTGTGAATCCCCACCTGAAGAAGATTTTTGGGGGCCTTGTGAAGACTTTTGATCTTTACCCTTCTCCCCACCCTTATCAGAGGTTTTCGAATCTTGCTTCTTAGTGTCACCACCTTGGTTCTGTACCTTCTGCTTCACCCTGGTTCTGACCCATTTGTCTGCCTTCTTCCCCAATTCTTGGGGAGAGGTCAGATCAGAGTCCACCAGGTGCTGATGCAACAGCTGATTTTGACAGTTATTAAGAATCTGCTCCCTCATGATCAGATTGTACAATCCTGTGAAGTCACATAGCTTACTGCCCAATAACCAACCTTCCAGAGCCTTGGCAGAACAATCAACAAAGTCCACCCAGTCTTGAGTCTGTGCTTTTTGGGTATCCCTGAACTTTAACCTGTATTGTTCAGTGGTTAGGCCAAACCCATCAATTAGAGCACTCTTCAAGACTTTGTAATTATCAGCATCCTCCTCTCTAACAGTGAGGAGCTTGTCTCTTCCTTTGTCTGCAAAGGAGAGCCACAAGATTGCTGCCCACTGCTCCTGAGGGACCCTCTGTACTTGACAGGCCCTCTCTAGAGCAGTTATCCATTTGTGGATGTCATCCCCACTCTGGTAGGGAGGGACAATCTTGCTCAGGTTTCTATGGTCATAAGACCTTTCCCTATCTTTGGGGAAACTGCTGCCACCATGGGACTCTAGTCCCAACTTTTGTCTCTCTCTATAGAGATCTAGGGACTCCCTGTCTATAGCCAATTGCTGTTTTCTGAGTTCAAGCTGAGTTTGCTCATACTGAATCAGTCTCTTTCTCCTCTCATGAGAGGATTCCCTCCTATGAGAGGAGACAGAGGTCCCTATTGAGGTGTCAGAGTGGTTAGACTCCTGAGAAGGAGACCTAGACCTTCTGGGCACACTCAGAACTCTTCCTGGGGGGGACAAAGGGGAGGTCAGTCTGATCCTCCTCCTCCACAGGAGAAATTGGGTTTTCCAGGACAAGGTCATTTTCACCTTCCTGGCCAGTTTCAGAGGGGGGGGCTGGGTTTCTTCACCCCTTGCCCCTTCCTCATCTTCTGCCCCACCCTCTTTGCCTACCCCTTCAGACCCTAGGGGCCTGCTGAGATCATCAGCTAGTAACACCTCACTGAGGTGTTGGGTGCTGGCACTTTTGCCTGCCTTCAACTTCCTAGTATTGCATAATGCTCTCAATTCCAAGAATGGGAGTTTATCATACTTGGAGGGAAGAAGACCACTGGCTTCTGGCGAGGACTCACTGGGTCCTGGCTTTGAAGACATTACTAGTGAGGTGTGGTGTATGCACTACCTACTCTAGTGTGGCCTACTAAACTCTCTTGAGTTGTAGAAAGGGTGAGCTATCCCTTAACACACAACTCTAAGTTCAGTAGAACTTACTGTATTACTAAGCTTGATTTATATGTACCTTAGGTACCCTTAGTGGTTTTCAGTTGATCAATTCAATTGAGATTATCTGGTAAAACAATAGCAAGCTGGAATCCCACACGCTGCACACCAATGTGAGAAGTTGGCCTGGCATATGCTGTCCACTAATTATAGTGGGCACCTTGCACCAGTCCAAACAACACCTTATTGGAGATAGGTTAAAGACAACCTTTATTGAAAGCTATCCTAGTGGTAGCTATGGAGAGCAGCCTTCAGGCTAAGTCTTGAAGGAATGTAAAGCACCTTGTTTTACCAGTCTATAATCTCTTGAGTGACCAAATGAAAGAGGACCACACCAGGTATATATTCAAAATATATGTATTTATTACTAAACACACCCCTCTAGTCTCTTTATGAGGCTAGAGTTCGAAGTACATAAATTATAAGTTAGTTATCTACAGTAATAGCACAAATACACGTTTGAGCCCTAGGGGCGTACCAAACCATATACCAATAAAGTGGTATAAGAACCACGACTGAGCTAGACACAAAGCCTAGAGCCTGTAGAAGTGCTTGGACCACAAGGAACCACCCAAGGTAGTGACACAGGGGACCCACGGGGGACGCGTGCAGTGTATGAACACAGCCGCAAATCGCCGTTAACTTCTATGGGGAAAGTCGCAATTTGAATTTAAAAGAAAAGGGACACTTAGAGGAGGACTTGGAGCAAACCCTTTGAGAACTAGGCTGTTCTAGTGTCAATACCCACGGGAGCACCGGAGTACTCGAGTTACCTCACCCAGGGGAGCCGGGTGCATAGGTGTCTTTCGGGGTCGGGTTTCGTCGTCGCTTTCAATGGCGATCTGCTGCAAAGTGCTGCTGGCGGCCAAGTCGAAAGTGTTCGGGTGGATCCAAAGGTGGATCGAAGATCTGAAGAACCTGAAAGCAGAGGGGACAGAGTCTGGGTCACTAGCCAGTGACCAGGAAGGCGATGAGCAGATGCCCACCGATGTCGAGTGCTTCAGGTAGGTTTACAGTCAACTTGACTCTTCAGCCACAAGGTCCAGGAGGCGTCGACGATGACCAGGAGCTGGATTCGAGCTTCGCCACAATGTCTGTCGATTGCAGGTGTGTCGGCGACCGGATTGGACCCAACAAGCCTTGGCAACTGCAAGTCTCGTGGAAATGGAAGAAGGACGATGTTGCAGACCAGCAAGGGCTGTGGGACTCACCCAGCAAGGGTAAGTCAGGGCACGCCTGGAGCAACTAGAGAGCCCAAGCAGAAGAAGATTGGCCTTCGGGAGGGCCTACTAGCCAACGGACTAGCGACTGCAAAGGAGCCTCGAGTCGATGCACGTGGAGCTGGCTCACAGGACACTCGTGGAGTGGAGGCCAGTGATCTTTGGTGCAGTTGGTGCTGGAGGCTGGGGCTACTCGGAGCCCAAAGCACGACTTCGTGGGAGACCCAGAAGAGGATGCACTTGCAAATGCGATTGGTGTCCAGGGGTCACGGTTCCACGTTACCCACGACAGCTACAGGCCTCAGCTTTGCTGGGGACTCAGGGCAGCCTCGGCGAAGTCTGGAAATCTACCTCTGGTGATGCAAAGACTTCGGCGTCCAGCGGGAGCTTCAGCGATGCAGACCAGACAATTGCTTCTTTGGTGCCTGCCAAGCAGGGAGTCACTCCTTGACCCCAAGGGATATTCTTCAGTCCTCTAATCTTAAAGTAGAGCGTCGAAGGTCCAGGATTCTGTGTCAGAGTTTCATCCAGGTAAATCTAAAGTCCTAAGGACTGGGGTCCCATACTTATACTAAGGTAGGGGGTTGGACATACTCTGTGGCCCCACCTATGGGAGGGTCAGGGCAGAGGGGTGGTTACACCCCTTTCCCTTTGTCCAGTTTTGCACCAGAGCAGGGGCTGGAAGCCCCTGAGCCGGTTTGAACAGGGGTATGCACAGGGACACCAAATGTGCCCCCAGTGCAGGACTTCAAAGCACCAGAGAGTGCTCCCGCCCAGCCCCAATACACACTATCCTGTCTGGGGAGGTGGTTACACCTCCCTGGGACAGGAAACCTATTGTCCAGGCCTCCCCTGCCGGAGTTTCGGTCAGCAGCAGGAGGCCAGACTCGTGACTGTGGCAGCGGCATCCATTTTGTGATGCCAGGGCTCTGGAAAGTCAGTACCGGGTATACCGGTGTGTACATGTCTCTCCCTCTAGAAGGGTGTAATGCTACCCCCGCCGCCAGAACTGGCGGGGGGGTAGTATTCCAAGATGTTTGACAACAAACACAACATGTTTCCGTGCAGCCATCCCAAAGTTAGCATTTAACGCGAGGTTATAATGCGCTTAAGAGTATATGGTCGGGCTGCACTACAAACAGCATCAGAGAAGGGTCTCCGAACGCTGCAGAGGGGCCCAGCTCATGCAGGGGCACCCTCTCACATAGGAACCACGCACTCTGCCTTCAGGATTGATAAGGCCTGCCATAGGAGTGACTTATAGGTTTATATGTGTGTATGTATGTAGTGATATAGGTAGCCTATATCACAGTAAGGCTTGAGAGGTAACTCCCATTCTTCCTTCACCAAGCACAATGGACCCCTGACAGGGTGACCAAACAAAAGTTCAAAAGGGCTGTAGCCAACCCCCTTTTGAGGCACCTCCCTAAATGCAAATAAAAGGCAGGGCAAGAGTATGTCCCATCTTCACCTAATCAATCAATCACAGAATTTGTAAAGCGCACCACTTACCCGCGAGGGTCTCAAGGCGCTGGGGAAAAAGAAAAGGGGGGGTGCTGCTACTGGTCGAACAGCCAGGTCTTGAGTAGCCTCCTGAAGGTCAGCAGGTCTTGGGTCTGTCGTAGGCTTAGTGGAACGGTGTTTCAGGTCTTGGCGGCGAGGTGGGAGAAGGATCTGCCGCCGGTGGTAGTTCTTCGAATGCGAGGGACGGTGGCAAGGGAGAGGTCGGCGGAGCGGAGTTGGCGGTTGGGGACGTAGAAGAGGAGTCGTCTGTTGAGGTAGGCTGGGCCAGTCTTGTGGAGTGCCTTTTGTGCGTGGATGAGGAGTTTGAAGGATATTCTCCTGTCGACGGGGAGCCAGTGCAGGTTCTTCAGGTGGGGGTGATGTGGCTGTGGCGTGGTAGATCGAGGATCAGGCGTGCAGAGGCGTTTTGTATGCGTTGCAGTCGCTTGATGAGCTTGGCCGGGGCTCCCGCGTAGAGGGCGTTCCCATAGTCAAGTCTGCTACTGACGAGGGCCTGGGTGACTGTTCTTCTTGTGTCTGTCGGGATCCACCTGTAGATCTTGCGAAGCATGCGGAGGGTGTTGAAGCAGGAGGATGAGACTGCGTTGACTTGCTTGGCCATGGAGAGCGTTGAGTCGAGGATGACTCCCAGGTTGCGTGCGTGGTCGGTGGGTGTCGGGGCTGCTCCCAGCATCGTTGGCCCCCAGGAGTCGTCCCAGGCTGAGGGGTTGGAGCCGAGGATGAGGACCTCTGTCTTCTCCGTGTTCAGTTTTAGTCGGCTGATCTTCATCCAATCGGCGACGGCCTTCATTCCTTCATGGAGGTTGGATTTGGCGGCGAGGGGTCCTTGGTGAGGGAGAGGATCAGTTGAGTGTCGTCGGCGTAGGAGATTATGTTGAGGTCGTGCTGTCTGGCGATGCGTGCGAGCGGGGCCATGTAGATGTTGAACAGTGTTGGGCTGAGGGACGATCCCTGGGGTACGCCGCATATGATCTCGGAGGCTTCGGATCGGAATGGTGGGAGGCGGACTCTCTGGGTTCTGCCGGCGAGGAAGGAGGTGGCCCATTCCAGGGCCTTGTCTCGGATCCCTGCGTCGTGGAGGCGTGCGCGTAGAGTGCGGTGGCAGACAGTGTCGAAGGCGGCGGAGAGGTCCAGCAGGATGAGGGCTGCGGTCTCATCGTTGTCCAGCAGGATCCTGATGTTGTCGGTGGCGGCGATGAGGGCAGTCTCAGTGCTGTGGTTGCTGCGGAACCCCGATTGGGATGGGTCCAGGATGCTGTTTTCTTCGAGGTATCGGGTTAGCTGTTTGTTGACGATCTTCTCGATGACCTTGGCTGGGAACGGAAGCAGGGAGATGGGCCGGAAGTTCTTGAGGTCTCTCGGGTCCGCCTTGGGTTTTTTGAGTAGGGCGTTGATCTCTGCGTGTTTCCAGCTCTCTGGGAAGGTCGCGGTCTCGAAGGAGAGGTTGATGATGTTGCACAGGTGGGGTGCGATGGAGCTGCTGGCTTTGTTGAAGATGTGGTGCGGGAAAGGGTCTGACGGGGAGCCGGAGTGTATTGTGCTCATGGTCTTGATGGTGTCCTCGATGTTCACGCTGGCCCAGGCTGGCAGGGGGTCGTGGTCGATGGTGTGCGGTGGGTCTGGTGTATCGATCTTATCTGGGGCTGTCTGGGTGTTGAAGCTGTCGTGGATGTCGGCGATCTTGCGGTGGAAGAAGGTGGCGAGGGAATCGGACAGGGGTTGCGACGGCGGGATGTCGTTGGTGTTGGAGCTGGGGTTGGAGAGTTCCTTCACGATGATGAAGCCTAAGCTTTTCTGGGAGCCCTTTAATCATGCCCTTCAAGGTTTTGTTGAATCTCTCAACTAAACCATTGCATTGTGGGTGATAGGGTGTGGTGAACTTGTAAGTCACTCCACACTCCTTCCACATTGCTTTTAAGTATCCAGACATAAAGTTTGCACCCCTGTCTGATACAACCTCCTTAGGGAAGCTCACTCTTGAGAAAATTCCCAGGAGGGCCCTTGCCACCACAGGTGCTGTAGTGGTCCTAAGGGGAATAGCCTCTGGGTACCTGGTGGCATGATCCACTACCACCAGGATAAACCTGTGCCCAGATGCTGTTTGGGGATCCATGGGACCAACAATGTCAATCCCCACCCTTTCAAAGGGAACCCCCACCACAGGTAGTGGTATCAGGGGGCCTTTGTAGTGCCACCTGCCTTGCCACTGGCCTGGCAGGTTACACAGGAGCGACAAAACTCCTTGGTGTCTTCAGACATGTGGGGCCAGTGAAAGTGAGGGACAATTCTGTCCCAAGTCTTGTTCTGGCCCAGGTGACCTGCTAAGGGAATGTCATGGGCTAGGGTCAATAGGAAGCCCCTGAACTTCAAAGGTATAACCAACCTCCTGGTAGCACCAGGCTTGGGGTCTCTACACTCTGAGTACAAGAGTCCATCATCCCAATACACAGTATGGGGACCACTAGCTTTCCCAGCAGCCTCAGCAGCAGCTTGCTGTCTGAGGGGTTCAAGAGAGGGGCAGCTCTGCTGCTCCTGGCTCAGATCTGCCCTGGAAGGGCCCCCTGTCCCCAAGAACTCAACCTGGTCAGGTTCAAGCTCCTCTGGGACAGTTCCTTCCTCAGGACTGAGATCATCCCCCTCAAGAGACTGATCTTCCTTCTGAGCCAAGGGGAAGGCACTGCCTTTACCCTACTACTCCTCTTCTTGGAGGGCACTTGGTCCATTATTCCAGAATCCAAGGCCTGTTCAGTGTTAGACATTTTGGCTTGTGACCTGGTCACAGCAAACACATCTGCAGGGATGCCCAGCATTTCTGCATGGGTCCTGAGCTCCACTTCTGC
This sequence comes from Calotriton arnoldi, assembly GCA_963921515.1. Classification (NCBI taxonomy): domain Eukaryota; kingdom Metazoa; phylum Chordata; class Amphibia; order Caudata; family Salamandridae; genus Calotriton; species Calotriton arnoldi. The sequence goes on along the minus strand of CAWUFW010005619.1, from coordinate 849,533 downwards.
CCAAGCTGAAGTTTCTAAGTCATTGCCAAGCAAGCATTCAACGGGTAGGTCTGCACTTACCACAACCTTCTTAAGGCCAGTTACCCCTCCCCAGGAGAAGTTAACAACTGCCAGAGTATGGTCTGTTCTGACATTGCTAGCATTGGTCACTTGGTACATTTCACCAAGTATAATCTGCCCAGGATTCACAAGGTCTTGTGTCACCATGGTGACACTTGCCCCTGTGTCCCTAAATGCCAAAGCCTCTCTTCCATTGATTAAGGGCTGTTGCCTGTACTTGCCCAGATTACTGGGACTCACAGAGGAGGTCATATCCATGCCTCCATCACAGACTAGGACAGCCTGAGTGAGTTCTCTGACTAGGTCAGAGCTCATCTCCTTACCCAGGGTCAACCCTACTAAACCCTTGGCTTGTGTAGTCCCACCACCAACTGTAACTGCACTAGGGGGAGCAGGTGCCTTAGGGGCATTGGTGGGGGCTGGAGTAGAGTCTTTGGACTTGGTGCAATCACTGGTCCAGTGGGTCTTTTGCTTACAGACCTTGCACCATGGTTTCCTTTGGCCTTTCCCTTTGTTAGACTGTGAATCCCCACCTGAAGAAGATTTTTGGGGGCCTTGTGAAGACTTTTGATCTTTACCCTTCTCCCCACCCTTATCAGAGGTTTTCGAATCTTGCTTCTTAGGGTCACCACCTTGGTTCTGTACCTTCTGCTTCACCCTGGTTCTGACCCATTTGTCTGCCTTCTTTCCCAATTCTTGGGGAGAGGTCAGATCAGAGTCCACCAGGTGCTGATGCAACAGCTGATTTTGACAGTTATTAAGAATCTGCTCCCTCATGATCAGATTGTACAATCCTGTGAAGTCACATACCTTACTGCCCAATAACCAACCTTCCAGAGCCTTGGCAGAACAATCAACAAAGTCCACCCAGTCTTGAGTCTGTGCTTTTTGGGTATCCCTGAACTTTAACCTGTATTGTTCAGTGGTTAGGCCAAACCCATCAATTAGAGCACTCTTCAAGACTTTGTAATTATCAGCATCCTCCTCTCTAACAGTGAGGAGCTTGTCTCTACCTTTGTCTGCAAAGGAGAGCCACAAGATTGCTGCCCACTGCTCCTGAGGGACCCTCTGTACTTGACAGGCCCTCTCTAGAGCAGTTTCCATTTGTGGATGTCATCCCCACTCTGGTAGGGAGGGACAATCTTGCTCAGGTTTCTATGGTCATAAGACCTTTCCCTATCTTTGGGGAAACTGCTGCCACCATGGGACTCTAGTCCCAACTTTTGTCTCTCTCTATAGAGATCTAGGGACTCCCTGTCTATAGCCAATTGCTGTTTTCTGAGTTCAAGCTGAGTTTGCTCATACTGAATCAGTCTCTTTCTCCTCTCATGAGAGGATTCCCTCCTATGAGAGGAGACAGAGGTCCCTATTGAGGTGTCAGAGTGGTTAGACTCCTGAGAAGGAGACCTAGACCTTCTGGGCACACTCAGAACTCTTCCTGGGGGGACAAAGGGGAGGTCAGTCTGATCCTCCTCCTCCTCCACAGGAGGAATTGGGTTTTCCAGGACAAGGTCATTTTCACCTTCCTGGCCAGTTTCAGAGGGGGGGCCTGGGTTTCTTCACCCCTGGCCCCTTCCTCATCTTCTGCCCCACCCTCTTTGCCTACCCCTTCAGACCCTAGGGGCCTGCTGAGATCATCAGCTAGTAACACCTCCCTGAGGTGTTGGGTGCTGGCACTTTTGCCTGCCTTCAACTTCCTAGTATTGCATAATGCTCTCAATTCCAAGAATGGGAGTTTATCATACTTGGAGGGAAGAAGCCCACTGGCTTCTGGCGAGGACTCACTGGGTCCTGGCTTTGAAGACATTACTAGTGAGGTGTGGTGTATGCACTACCTACTCTAGTGTGGCCTACTAAACTCTCTTGAGTTGTAGAAAGGGTGTGCTATCCCTTAACACACAACTCTAAGTTCAGTAGAACTTACTGTATTACTAAGCTTGATTTATATGTACCTTAGGTACCCTTAGTGGTTTTCAGTTGATCAATTCAATTGAGATTATCTGGTAAAACAATAGCAAGCTGGAATCCCACACGCTGCACACCAATGTGAGAAGTTGGCCTGGCATATGCTGTCCACTAATTATAGTGGGCACCTTGCACCAGTCCAAACAACCCCTTATTGGAGATAGGTTAAAGACAACCTTTATTGAAAGCTATCCTAGTGGTAGCTATGGAGAGCAGCCTTCAGGCTAAGTCTTGAAGGAATGTAAAGCAGCTTGTTTTACCAGTCTATAATCTCTTGAGTGACCAAATGAAAGAGGACCACACCAGGTATATATTCAAAATATATGTATTTATTGCTAAACACACCCCTCTAGTCTCTTTATGAGGCTAGAGTTCGAAGTACATAAATTATAAGTTAGTTATCTACAGTAATAGCACAAATACACGTTTGAGCCCTAGGGGCGTACCAAACCATATACCAATAAAGTGGTATAAGAACCACGACTGAGCTAGACACAGGGCCTAGAGCCTGTAGAAGTGCTTGGACCACAAGGAACCACCCAAGGTAGTGACACAGGGGACCCACGGGGGACGCGTGCAGTGTATGAACACAGCCGCGAATCGCCGTTAACTTCTATGGGGAAAGTCGCGGTTTGAATTTAAAAGAAAAGGGACACTTAGAGGAGGACTTGGAGCAAACCCTTTGAGAACTAGGCTGTTCTAGTGTCAATACCCACGGGAGCACCGGAGTACTCGAGTTACCTCACCCAGGGGAGCCGGGTGCATAGGTGTCTTTCGGGGTCGGGTTTCGTCGTCGCTTTCAATGGCGATCTGCTGCAAAGTGCTGCTGGCGGCCAAGTCGAAAGTGTTCGGGTGGATCCAAAGGTGGATCGAAGATCTGAAGAACCTGAAAGCAGAGGGGACAGAGTCTGGGTCACTAGCCAGTGACCAGGAAGGCGATGAGCAGATGCCCACCGATGTCGAGTGCTTCAGGTAGGTTGACAGTCGTCTTGACTCTTCAGCCACGAGGTCCAGGAGGTGTCGACGATGACCAGGAGCTGGATTCGAGCTGTCCCACGACGTTTGTCGATTGCAGGGGTATCGGCGACCGGATTGGACCCAACAAGCCTTGGCAACGGCAAGTCTTGTGGAAATGGAAGAAGGACGATGTTGCAGACCAGCAAGGTCTGTGGGACTCACCCAGCAAGGGTAAGTCAGGGCACACCTGGAGCAACCAGGGAGCCCAAGCAGAAGAAGATTGGCCTTCGGGAGGGCCTACTAGCCAACGGACTAGCAACCGCGAAGGAGCCTCGAGTCGATGCACGTGGAGCTGGCTCACAGGACACTCGTGGAGTGGAGGCCAGTGATCTTCAGTGAAGTTGGTGCTGGAGGCTGGGTCTACTCGGAGCCCAAAGCACGACTTCGTGGGAGACCCAGAAGAGGATGCACTTGCAAATGCGATCGGTGTCCAGGGGTCACGGTTCCACGTTACCCACGACAGCTACGGGCCTCAGCTTTGCTGGGGACTCAGGGCAGCCTCGGGGAAGTCTGGAAATCCACCTCTGGTGATGCAAAGACTTCGGCGTCCGGCGGGAGCTTCAGCGATGCAGACCGGACAATTGCTTCTTTGGTGCCTGCCAAGCAGGGGAGTCACTCCTTGACCCCAAGGGAGATTCTTCAGTCCTCTAATCTTAAAGTAGAGCGTCGAAGGTCCAGGATTCTGTGTCAGAGTTTCGTCCAGGTAAATCTAAAGTCCTAAGGACTGGGGTCCCATACTTATACTAAGGTAGGGGGTTGGACATACTCTGTGGCCCCACCTATGGGAGGGTCAGGGCAGAGGGGTGGTTACACCCCTTTCCCTTTGTCCAGTTTTGCGCCAGAGCAGGGGCTGGAAGCCCCTGAGCCGGTTTGAACTGGGGTATGCACAGGGACACCAAATGTGCCCCCAGTGCAGGACTTCAAAGCACCAGAGAGTGCTCCCGCCCAGCCCCAATACACACTATCCTGTCTGGGGAGGTGGTTACACCTCCCTGGGACAGGAAACCTATTGTCCAGGCCTCCCCTGCCGGAGTTTCGGTCAGCAGCAGGAGGCCAGACTCGTGTCTGTGGCAGCGGCATCCATTTTGTGATGCCAGGGCTCTGGAAAGTCAGTACCGGGTATACCGGTGTGTACATGTCTCTCCCTCTAGAAGGGTGGAATGCTACCCCCGCCGCCAGAACTGGCGGGGGGGTAGTATTCCAAGATGTTTGACACCAAACACGACATGTTTCCGTGCAGCCATCCCAAAGTTAGCATTTAACGCGAGGTTATAATGCGCTTAAGAGTATATGGTCGGGCTGCACTACAAACAGCATCAGAGAAGGGTCTCCGAACGCTGCAGAGGGGCCCAGCTCATGCAGGGGCACCCTCTCACATAGGAACCACGCACTCTGCCTTCAGGATTGATAAGGCCTGCCATAGGAGTGACTTATAGGTTTATATGTGTGTATGTATGTAGTGATATAGGTAGCCTATATCACAGTAAGGGGTGCATGCACCACCTTACCCAGGCTGCAGTAGCAGACCTGTGGTGTCATTTTGGATGGCCTTCCAGGGGTGGCACAATACATGCTGCAGCCCCTGGTAGGCCTCTGAGGTACCTATGCCCTGGGTACATAGTATACCATATACTAGGGACTTATAAGGGCACTCCAGATTCCAATCAGAGATGTGCCTAAGGCACATGGAAACCATTTTAGAGAGGAAGCAGCTAGGCTGGGGTTCTGATTAGCAGGGCCCCAGCCAGACTAAGGTCGAAAAACAGTGAAGCATCAGCAAAAAGTGGGGGTACCCATGTGAAGCAGATCCTACTATCCTACACAACCCCCCCCAAACGTAGGGACATTAAACTAACCTTGCCCAGTTAAGTCTTCATGTTCTAAGTGGAAGTACCTAGAGAGTCCATCTGCATTGGCATGGTTACTCCCAGGTCTATGTTCCACTGTGAAGTCCATCCCCTGTAGGGAAATGGACCACCTAAGCAGTTTGGGGTTTTCACCCTTCATTTGTTTTAGCCATAAGAGGGGCTTATGGTCTGTTTGAACAAGGAAGTGAGTACCAAACAAGTATGGCCTCAACTTCTTCAGAGCCCAGACCACAGCAAAGGCCTCCCTCTCAATGGCTGACCAACGTTTCTCTCTAGGGGTCAGCCTTCTGCTAATAAAAGCTACTGGCTGATCCTGACCTTCATCATTCAATTGTGACAGTACAGCCCCTACCCCCAATTCAGATGCATCTGTTTGGACAATGAACTTCTTGGAGTAATCAGGACTCTGTAGAATGGGAGCAGTGCACATGGCCTGCTTTAGGTCATCAAATGCCTTTTGACAGCTAACTGTCCACTGAACCTTTTTGGGCATTTTCTTGGAAGTTAAGTCATTCAGGGGTGTCACTATTGATCCATACCCCTTGACAAATCTCCTATAGTACCCAGTCAGGCCTAAGAAGGCTCTCACCTGAGTCTGGGTAGTTGGAGCAGTCCAGTCCATGATGGTCTGGATCTTGCTCTGCAGTGGTTGAACCTGGCCTCCACCCACAAGGTGGCCCAGGTACACAACCTGATTCTGCCCTATCTGGCACTTGGTGGCCTTGATAGTCAGGCCTGCTTTCTGCAGGGCCTGCAAAACATTTCTGAGGTGGACCAGGTGATCCTCCCAGGTGGAGCTAAAGACAGCAATATCATCTAGATATGCTGCACTATAGGCTTCCAGACCTGTAAGGACTGTATTCACCAACCTCTGAAAAGTGGCAGGTGCATTCTTCAGACCAAAGGGCATCACCACAAATTGATAATGCCCACTAGGGGTTGAGAATGCTGTCTTTGGCTTTGCATCATCAGCTAGTCTGATCTGCCAGTAGCCAGCTGTCAGGTCAAATGTGCTTAGATACTTGGCTGAGGCCAAAGTGTCTATTAGCTCATCTGCCCTTGGTATTGGATGGGCATCAGTCCTAGTGACTGCATTGAGACCCCTGTAGTCCACACAAAACCTCATCTCTCTTTTCCCACCATTGGTGTGAGGTTTTGGCACAAGGACCACTGGACTAGCCCAAGGGCTATCTGAGGGTTCAATAACTCCCAAATCCAACATCTTCTGGACTTCTGTCCTGATACAGTCCCTGACATGGTCAGGTTGCCTATAAATCTTATTTTTAATAGGCAGACTGTCCCCAGTGTCCACTTCATGAGTGCACCAGGTAGTCTGACTGGGTGTCAGTGAGAATATGTGTCTGAACTGATTGAGCACCTGTCTGCAATCAGTCTGCTGCTGGGTAGTGAGGCTGCCTGCCAAGGCTACACCATCCACTGACCCATCATCAGGGTTCTGTGAGAGCAGGTCAGGGAGTGGGTCACTCTCTTCCTCCTGTCCCTCATCAGTAGCCATGAGCAAGCCCATGTCTGCCCTGTCCACATATGGTTTTAACCTGTTGACATGGAGAACCCTGTGGGGACTCCTGGGTGTTCCTAGGTCCACCAAATAGGTAACCTCACCCTTCTGTTCAACAATGGTATGGGGTCCACTCCATTTGTCTTGGAGAGCTGCTGGGGCCACTGGCTCCAACACCCACACCTTCTGTCCTGGCTGGTAAACAGTCAGTACAGCCTTTTGGTCATGCCAGGCTTTTTGAAGTTCCTGGCTAGCCTCAAGGTTTTTAGTTGCCTTTTTCATATACTCAGCCATCCGGGAGCGGAGACCAAGTACATAGTCCACTATGTCTTGCTTTGGGGGCTTGAGAGGTAACTCCCATCCTTCCTTCACCAAGCACAATGGACCCCTGACAGGGTGACCAAACAAAAGTTCAAAAGGGCTGTAGCCAACCCCCTTTTGAGGCACCTCCCTGTATGCAAATAAAAGGCAGGGCAAGAGTATGTCCCATCTTCGCCTAAGCTTTTCTGGGAGCCCTTTAATCATGCCCTTCAAGGTTTTGTTGAATCTCTCAACTAAACCGTTGCATTGTGGGTGATAGGGTGTGGTGAACTTGTAAGTCACTCCACACTCCTTCCACATTGCTTTTAAGTATCCAGACATAAAGTTAGCACCCCTGTCTGATACAACCTCCTTAGGGAAGCCCACTCTTGAGAAAATTCCCAGGAGGGCTCTTGCCACCACAGGTGCTGTAGTGGTCCTAAGGGGAATAGCCTCTGGGTACCTGGTGGCATGATCCACTACCACCAGGATAAACCTGTGCCCAGATGCTGTTTGGGGATCCATGGGACCAACAATGTCAATCCCCACCCTTTCAAAGGGAACCCCCACCACAGGTAGTGGTATCAGGGGGCCTTTGTAGTGCCACCTGCCTTGCCACTGGCCTGGCAGGTTACACAGGAGCGACAAAACTCCTTGGTGTCTTCAGACATGTGGGGCCAGTGAAAGTGAGGGACAATTCTGTCCCAAGTCTTGTTCTGGCCCAGGTGACCTGCTAAGGGAATGTCATGGGCTAGGGTCAATAGGAAGCCCCTGAACTTCAGAGGTATAACCAACCTCCTGGTGGCACCAGGCTTGGGGTCTCTACACTCTGAGTACAAGAGTCCATCATCCCAATACACAGTATGGGGACCACTAGCTTTCCCAGCAGCCTCAGCAGCAGCTTGCTGTCTGAGGGGTTCAAGAGAGGGGCAGCTCTGCTGCTCCTGGCTCAGATCTGCCCTGGAAGGGCCCCCTGTCCCCAAGAACTCAACCTGGTCAGGTTCAAGCTCCTCTGGGACAGTTCCTTCCTCAGGACTGAGATCATCCCCCTCAAGAGACTGATCTTCCTTCTGAGCCAAGGGGGAAGGCACTGCCTTTACCCTACTACTCCTCTTCTTGGAGGGCACTTGGTCCATTATTCCAGAATCCAAGGCCTGTTCAGTGTTAGACATTTTGGCTTGTGACCTGGTCACAGCAAACACATCTGCAGGGATGCCCAGCATTTCTGCATGGGTCCTGAGCTCCACTTCTGCCCAAGCTGAAGTTTCTAAGTCATTGCCAAGCAAGCATTCAACGGGTAGGTCTGCACTTACCACAACCTTCTTAAGGCCAGTTACCCCTCCCCAGGAGAAGTTAACAACTGCCAGAGTATGGTCTGTTCTGACGTTGCTAGCATTGGTCACTTGGTACATTTCACCAAGTATAATCTGCCCAGGATTCACAAGGTCTTGTGTCACCATGGTGACACTTGCCCCTGTGTCCCTAAATGCCAAAGCCTCTTTTCCATTGATTAAGGGCTGTTGCCTGTACTTGCCCAGATTACTGGGACTCACAGAGGAGGTCATATCCATGCCTCCATCACAGACTAGGACAGCCTGAGTGAGTTCTCTGACTAGGTCAGAGCTCATCTCCTTACCCAGGGTCAACCCTACTAAACCCTTGGCTTGTGTAGTCCCACCACCAACTGTAACTGCACTAGGGGGAGCAGGTGCCTTAGGGGCATTGGTGGGGGCTGGAGTAGAGTCTTTGGACTTGGTGCAATCACTGGTCCAGTGGGTCTTTTGCTTACAGACCTTGCACCATGGTTTCCTTTGGCCTTTCCCTTTGTTAGACTGTGAATCCCCACCTGAAGAAGATTTTTGGGGGCCTTGTGAAGACTTTTGATCTTTACCCTTCTCCCCACCCTTATCAGAGGTTTTCGAATCTTGCTTCTTAGGGTCACCACCTTGGTTCTGTACCTTCTGCCTCACCCTGGTTCTGACCCATTTGTCTGCCTTCTTTCCCAATTCTTGGGGAGAGGTCAGATCAGAGTCCACCAGGTGCTGATGCAACAGCTGATTTTGACAATTGTTAAGGATCTGCTCCCTCATGATAAGATTGTACAATCCTGTGAAGTCACATACCTTACTGCCCAATAACCAACCTTCCAGAGCCTTGGCAGAACAATCAACAAAGTCCACCCAGTCTTGAGTCTGTGCTTTTTGGGTATCCCTGAACTTTAACCTGTATTGTTCAGTGGTTAGGCCAAACCCATCAATTAGAGCACTCTTCAAGACTTTGTAATTATCAGCATCCTCCTCTCTAACAGTGAGGAGCTTATCTCTACCTTTGTCTGCAAAGGAGAGCCACAAGATTGCTGCCCACTGCTCCTGAGGGACCCTCTGTACTTTACAGGCCCTCTCTAGAGCAGTTATCCATTTGTGGATGTCATCCCCACTCTGGTAGGGAGGGACAATCTTGCTCAGGTTTCTATGGTCATAAGACCTTTCCCTATCTTTGGGGAAATTGCTGCCACCATGGGACTCTAGTCCCAACTTTTGTCTCTCTCTATAGAGATCTAGGGACTCCCTGTCTATAGCCAATTGCTGTTTTCTGAGTTCAAGCTGGGCTTGCTCATACTGAATCAGTCTCTTCCTCCTCTCATGAGAGGATTCCCTCCTATGAGAGGAGACAGAGGTCCCTATTGAGGTGTCAGAGTGGTTAGACTCCTGAGAAGGAGATCTAGACCTTCTGGGCACACTCAGAACTCTTCCTGGGGGACAAAGGGGAGGTCATTCTGATCCTCCTCCTCCTCCTCCACAGGAGGAATTGGGTTTTCCAGGACAAGGTCATTTTCACCTTCCTGGCCAGTTTCAGAGGGGGGCCTGGGTTTCTTCACCCCTGGCCCCTTCCTCATCTTCTGCCCCACCCTCTTTGCCTACCCCTTCAGACCCTATGGGTCTGCTGAGATCATCAGCTAGTAACACCTCCCTGAGGTGTTGGGTGCTGGCACTTTTGCCTGCCTTCAACTTCCTAGTATTGCATAATGCTCTCAATTCCAAGAATGGGAGTTTATCATACTTGGAGGGAAGAAGCCCACTGGCTTCTGGCAAGGACTCACTGGGTCCTGGCTTTGAAGACATTACTAGTGAGGTGTGGTGTATGCACTACCTACTCTAGTGTGGCCTACTAAACTCTCTTGAGTTGTAGAAAGGTTGTGCTATCCCTTAACACACAACTCTAAGTTCAGTGGAACTTACTGTATTACTAAGCTTGATTTATATGTACCTTAGGTACCCTTAGTGGTTTTCAGTTGATCAATTCAATTGAGATTATCTGGTAAAACAATAGCAAGCTGGAATCCCACACGCTGCACACCAATGTGAGAAGTTGGCCTGGCATATGCTGTCCACTAATTATAGTGGGCACCTTGCACCAGTCCAAACAACCCCTTATTGGAGATAGGTTAAAGACAACCTTTATTGAAAGCTATCCTAGTGGTAGCTATGGAGAGCAGCCTTCAGGCTAAGTCTTGAAGGAATGTAAAGCAGCTTGTTTTACCAGTCTATAATCTCTTGAGTGACCAAATGAAAGAGGACCACACCAGGTATATATTCAAAATATATGTATTTATTGCTAACCACACCCCTCTAGTCTCTTTATGAGGCTAGAGTTCGAAGTACATAAATTATAAGTTAGTTATCTACAGTAATAGCACAAATACACGTTTGAGCCCTAGGGGCGTACCAAACCATATACCAATAAAGTGGTATAAGAACCACGACTGAGCTAGACACAGGGCCTAGAGCCTGTAGAAGTGCTTGGACCACAAGGAACCACCCAAGGTAGTGACACAGGGGACCCACGGGGGACGCGTGCAGTGTATGAACACAGCCGCGAATCGCCGTTAACTTCTATGGGGAAAGTCGCGATTCGAATTTAAAAGAAAAGGGACACTTAGAGGAGGACTTGGAGCAAACCCTTTGAGAACTAGGCTGTTCTAGTGTCAATACCCACGGGAGCACCGGAGTACTCGAGTTACCTCACCCAGGGAAGCCGGGTGCATAGGTGTCTTTCGGGGTCGGGTTTCGTCGTCGCTTTCAATGGCGATCTGCTGCAAAGTGCTGCTGGCGGCCAAGTCGAAAGTGTTCGGGTGGATCCAAAGGTGGATCGAAGATCTGAAGAACCTGAAAGCAGAGGGGACAGAGTCTGGGTCACTAGCCAGTGACCAGGAAGGCGATGAGCAGATGCCCACCGATGTCGAGTGCTTCAGGTAGGTTGACGGTCGTCTTGACTCTTCAGCCACGAGGTCCAGGAGGCGTCGACGACAACCAGGAGCTGTATTCGAGCTGTCCCACGACGTCTATCGATTGCAGGGGTGTTGGCGACCGGATTGGACCCAACAAGCCTTGGCAACGGCAAGTCTCGTGGAAATGGAAGAAGGACGATGTTGCAGACCAGCAAGGTCTGTGGGATCACCCTGTGAGGGTAAGTCAGGGCACGCCTGGAGCAACCAGGGACCCCAAGCAGAAGAAGATTGGCCTTCGGGAGGGCCTACTAGCCAATGGACTAGCGACCGCGAAGGAGCCTCGAGTCGATGCACGTGGAGCTGGCTCACAGGACACTCGTGGAGTGGAGGCCAGTGATCTTCGGTGCAGTTGGTGCTGGAGGCTGGGGCTACTCGGAGCCCAAAGCACGACTTCGTGGGAGACCCAGAAGAGGATGCACTTGCAAATGCGATCGGTGTCCAGGGGTCACGGTTCCACGTTACCCACGACAGCTACGGGCCTCAGCTTTGCTGGGGACTCAGGGCAGCCTCGGGGAAGTCTGGAAATCCACCTCTGGTGATGCAAAGACTTCGGCGTCCAGCGGGAGCTTCAGCGATGCAGACCGGACAATTGCTTCTTTGGTGCCTGCCAAGCAGGGGAGTCACTCCTTGACCCCAAGGGAGATTCTTCAGTCCTCTAATCTTAAAGTAGAGCGTCGAAGGTCCAGGATTCTGTCAAGGAGTTTCGTCCAGGTAAATCTAAAGTCCTAAGGACTGGGGTCCCATACTTATACTAAGGTAGGGGGTTGGACATACTCTGTGGCCCCACCTATGGGAGGGTCAGGGCAGAGGGGTGGTTACACCCCTTTCCCTTTGTCCAGTTTCGCGCCAGAGCAGGGGCTGGAAGCCCCTGAGCCGGTTTGAACTGGGGTATGCACAGGGACACCAAATGTGCCCCCAGTGCAGGACTTCAAAGCACCAGAGAGTGCTCCCGCCCAGCCCCAATACACACTATCCTGTCTGGGGAGGTGGTTACACCTCCCTGGGACAGGAAACCTATTGTCCAGGCCTCCCCTGCCGGAGTTTCAGTCAGCAGCAGGAGGCCAGACTCGTGTCTGTGGCAGCGGCGTCCATTTTGTGATGCCAGGGCTCTGGAAAGTCAGTACCGGGTATACCGGTGTGTACATGTCTCCCCCTCTAGAAGGGTGGAATGCTACCCCCGCCGCCAGAACTGGCGGGGGGGTAGTATTCCAAGATGTTTGACACCAAACACAACATGTTTCCGTGCAGCCATCCCAAAGTTAGCATTTAACGCGAGGTTATAATGCGCTTAAGAGTATATGGTCGGGCTGCACTACAAACAGCATCAGAGAAGGGTCTCCGAACGCTGCAGAGGGGCCCAGCTCATGCAGGGGCACCCTCTCACATAGGAACCACGCACTCTGCCTTCAGGATTGATAAGGCCTGCCATAGGAGTGACTTATAGGTTTATATGTGTGTATGTATGTAGTGATATAGGTAGCCTATATCACAGTAAGGGGTGCATGCACCACCTTACCCAGGCTGCAGTAGCAGACCTGTGGTGTCATTTTGGATGGCCTTCCAGGGGTGGCACAATACATGCTGCAGCCCCTGGTAGGCCTCTGAGGTACCTATGCCCTGGGTACATAGTATACCATATACTAGGGACTTATAAGGGCACTCCAGATTCCAATCAGAGATGTGCCTAAGGCACATGGAAACCATTTTAGAGAGGAAGCAGCTAGGCTGGGGTTCCGATTAGCAGGGCCCCAGCCAGATTAAGGTCGAAAAACAGTGAAGCATCAGCAAAAAGTGGGAGTACCCATGTGAAGCAGATCCTACTCTCCTACATTCTCTGTCTTCTTTCTGCACATCTCTTGCTTCTTTCTGCACCCCTGTTTGCCTCTTTCTGCACTAGTCTTCGCTCTTTCTGTACATTCTTGCCTCTTTCTGCACTTTTTTTCCTTTTTCTGCACTTCTCTTGCCTCTTTCTGCACCTCTGTTGCTTCTTTCTGCACATCTCTTGCCTCTTTCTGCACCTCACTTGCTTCTCTCTGCACCCTTCTTGCCTCTTTCTGCACCCCTCTTCCCTGTTTCTGTACCTCTCTTCCCTCTGTCCGCATCCCTGTTCCATCTTTCTGTACTACTTTAGCCTGTTGCTGCAACTCTCTTGCCTCTTTCTGTAGTACTCTTGCTTGCTTCTGCACCTCTGTTGCTTCTTTCTGCACTTATCTTGCCTCTTTCTGTACCCCTCTAGCCTCTTTCTGCACCCCTGTTGCTTCTTTATGCACTTCTCTTGCTTCTTTCTGTACCTATCTTGCTTTTTTTGCACCCCACTTGCCTCTTTCTGCACCCCTCTTCCCTCTTTCTGCACGTCTCTTGCCTCTTTCTGCACCTCTGTTGCTTCTTTCTGTACTTCTCTTGCTTCTTTCTGCACCTCTCTTGATTCTTTCTGCACCCCTGTTGCTTCTTTCTGCACTCGTTCTCCCTCTTTCTGCACCCCTCTTCCCTCTTTCTGCAGTTCTCTTGCCTCTTTCAGCATTTCTCTTGCCTTTTCTGCACTTCTCTTGCCTCCTTCTGCACCTCTCTTGCCTCTTTCTGCATTTCTCTTGCTCATTTTTGTACCTTTCTTCCTTTTTGTGCTCTTCTCTTTCTGCACATCTCTTATGCTTTATGCAGCTCCCTTCTTTTTGCACCTCTCTTGCTTCTTTCTGCACTTCTCTTGCCTCTTTCTGCACCCGTCTTCCCTCTTTCTGCACCTCTCTTGCCTCTTTTTGCACTTCTCTTGCCTCTTTCTGCACCTTGCTTGCTTCTTTCTGCACTTCTCTTGCTTCTTTCTGTACCCCTTTTTGCCACTTTCTGTACCTCTCTTGCTTCTTTCTGCACTTCTCTTGCTTCTTTCTGCACCTCTCTTTCTTCTTTCTGCACCCCTCTTTCTGCACCCCACTTCCCTATTTCTGTACCTCTGGTGCCTATATCTGCACCCTTCTTACTTCTTTCTGCACCACTCTTCTCTCTTTCTGCACTTCTATTGCATCTTTCAGCACCCCTCTTCCCTATTTCTGCACCCATCTTCCCTCTTTGTGCACCTTTCTTGCCTCTTTCTGCACCTGTCTTGCCTATTTCTACAGTTCTCTTGCCTCTTTCTGCACCTCTGTAGTTTCTTTCTGCACCCCTCTTCCCTAATTCTGTACCTCTCTTCCCTCTGTCTGCACCCCTCTTCCATCTTTCTGCACTTCTTTAGCCTGGTTCTGCACCTCTCTAGTCTCATTCTGCACCACTGTTGCCTCTTTCTGCACTTCTCTTGCTTCTTTCTGTACCTCTCTTGCTTCTTTCTGCACCCATCTTGTTTCTTTCTGCACCCCTGTTGCCTCTTTCTGCACACGTCTTCTCTCTTTCTGCACCCTCTTTTCTCTTTCTGCACCTCTCTTGCCTCTTTCTGCAGATCTCTTGCCTCTTTCTGCACGTCTTGCCTCTTTCTACACCGCTGTTGCCTCTTTCGGCACTCGTCTTTCCTCTTTCTGCACCTCTTGCTTCTTTCTGCATCCCTTTGCCTCTTTCTGCACTCGTCTTCCCTCTTTCTGCACATCTCTTGCCTCTTTCTACACCCCCATTACCTCTTTCTGCACCTCTCTTATTTATTTCTGCACCCTTCTTCTATTTTTCTGCACATCTCTTGCCTCTTTCTGCACGTCTCTTGCCTCCTTCTGCACCTTTGTTGCTTCTTTCTGCACCACTCTTGATTCTTTCTACACCCCTATTGCTTCTTTCTGCACTCGTCTTCCCTCTTTCTGCCCCTCTCTTGCCTCTTTCTGAACCTCTCTTGCCTCTTTCCCCACTTCTTTTGACCTCTGTTGCTACTTTCTGTACTTTTATTGCTTCTTTCTGCACCACTCTTGATTCTTTCTACACCCCTGTTGCTTCTTTCTGCACTCGTCTTCCCTCTTTCTGCACCTCTCTTGCCTATTTCTATATTCCTCTTGCCTCTTTCTGCACCTCTTTTGTTTCTTTCTGCACTTCTCTTGCTTGTTTCTGCACCTCTCTTTCTTCTTTCTGCACCCTTCTTCCCTTTTTATGCACCCCTCTTCCCCCTTTCTGCACGTCTCTTGCCTCTTTCTACACATCTGTTACTTCTTTCTGCACTTCTCTTGCCTGTTTCTGCACCCCTCTCCCCTCTTTCTGTACCTCTCTTGCCTCTTTCTGCAGTTCTCTTGCCTCTTTCTGCACCTCTCTTGCTTCTTTCTACACCTCACTTGCCTTTGTCTCTAATTCTCTTGCTTGTTCCTCCATTTCTGTTGCTTCTTTTTGCACCCCTCTTACCTCTTTCTAAACCCCTCTTCCTTCTTTCTGCACCTCTCCTGCCTCTTTCTGCACCTCTCTTGCCTCTTTCTGTACCCCTATTGCCTCTTTCTGCACCCCTCTTGCCTATTTTTGCACCTCTCCTGCCTATTTCTGCACCTCTCTTGGATTTTTCTGCAGTTCTCTTGCCTCTTTCTGCATTTCTTTTGCTTCTTTATGCACTTCTCTTGCCTCTTTCTACACTCCTCTTGCCTCTTTCTGCACCTCTGTTGGTTCTTTCTGCACTGCTCTTGCTTCTTTCTGCACCTCTATTGCACATTTCTGGATTCCTCTTGCCTCTCTCTGCACTTCTCATGCTTCTTTCTGTACCTCTCTTGCTTTTTCTGCACCCATCTTGCCTCTTTCTGCACCCCTCTTCCCTCTTTCTGCACCTCTCTTGACTCTTTCTACACCTCACTTGCCTGTTTCTGCACATCTCTTGCCTCCTTCTGCACCTTTGTTGCTTCTTTCTGCAATTCTCTTGCCTCTTTCTGCACCCCTCTTGCCTCATTCTGCACCCCTGTTGCTTCTTTCTGCTCCCCTCTTCCCTCTTTCTGCACCTCTTGCCTCTTTCTGAACCTCTCTTGCCTCTTTCCCCACTTCTCTTGCCTGTTTCTGCACCCCTGTTGCTTCTTTCTGCACTTTTCTTGCTTCTTTCTACACCCCTGTTGCTTCTTTCTGCACTCGTCTTCCCTCTTTCTGCACCTCTCTTGCTTCTTTCTGCACTTCTCTTGCTTGTTTCTGCACCGCTCTTGCTTCTTTCTGCACTTCTCTTGCTTGTTTCTGCACCTCTCTTGCTTCTTTCTGCACCCTTCTTCCCTTTTTCTGCAACCCTCTTCCCTCTTTCTGCACATCTTTTGCCTCTTTCTACACCCGTTACTTCTTTCTGCAATTCTCTTGCCTGTTTCTGCCCCTCTCTCCCCTCTTTCTACACTTCTCTTGCTTCTTTCTGCACCCCACGTGCCTTTGTCTCCAATTCTCTTGCTTGTTTCTCCACTTCTGTTGCTTCTTTTTGCACCCCTCTTGCCTCTTTCTATACCCCTCTTGCCTCTTTCTGCACCTCTCCTGCCTCTTTCTGTACCTCTCTTGCCTCTTTCTGCATCCCTATTGCCTCTTTCTGCACCCCTCTTGCCTATTTTTGCACCTCTCCTGCCTCTTTCTGCACCTCTCGCCTTTTTATGCAGTTCTCTTGCCTCTTTCTACATTTCTTTCTGCACCTCTATGGTACCTTTCTGCACCCCTCTTGCCTCTCTCTGCACTTCTCATGCTTCTTTCTGTACCTCTCTTGCTTTTTCTGCATCCATCTTGCCTCTTTCTGCACCCCTCTTCCCTCTTTCTGCACCTCTCTTGACTCTTTCTACACCTCACTTGCCTGTTTCTGCAACTCTTTTGCCTCTTTCTGCAGTTCTCTTACCTCCTTCTGCACCTCTGTTGTTTCTTTTTGCACAAACTCTTGCCTCTTTCTGTACCTCTCTAGCCTCATTCTGCACCCCTGTTGCTCTTTCTGTACTTATCTTGCTTCTTTCTGTACCTCTCTTGTTTTTTCTGTACCTATCTTGACTCTTTCTGCACTTCTCTTGCTTCTTTTTGCACTTCTCTTGCCTCTGTCTGAACCCTTCTTCAATTTTTCTGCACCTCTCTTGCCTGTTTCTGTGCATCTCTTGCCTCTTTCTACACCTCTGTTGCTTCTTTCTGCATTTCTCTTGCCTCTTTCTGCACCCCTCTTCCCTCTTTCTTCACCCCTCTTCCCTCTTTCTGCACCTCTCTTGCCTCTTTCTGCACCTCACCTGCCTCTTTCTGCACCTCTGTTGCTTCTTGCTGCACTCCTCTTGCTTCTTTCTGCACCTCTCTTGCTTCTTTCTGTACCCCTGTTGCCTCTTTCTGCACGTGTCTCCCCCCTTTATGTACCCCATTCCTCTTTCTGCACCTCTATTGCCTCTTTCTGCTGTTCTCTTGCCTCTTTCTGCCCCTCTCTTGCCTCTTTCTGCACCTCACTTGCCTCTTTCTGTACCTCTCTTGCTTCTTCCTACAATCCTCTTGCCTCTTTCTGCACCCCTCTTTCTGAACCTCTCTTGCCTCTTTCTGCACTTCATTTTCCTCTTTCTGCACCTCTCTTGCCTTTTTATGAACCCCTGTTTCCAGTTTCTGCAACTCTCTTGCCTCTTTCTGCAGCTCTCTTGCCTCCTTCAGCACCTTTGTTGCTTCTTTCTGCACAAACTCTTGCCCCTTTCTGCACCCCTCTTGCCTCTTTTTGCACCTCTCTTGCCTTTTGTCTGCATATCTCTTGCCTCTTTCTGTACCTCTTTTGCTTCTTTTTGCACTTCTCTTGCCTCTTTCTGCACCTCTGTTGGTTCTTTCTGCGCTGCTCTTGCTTCTCTCTGAACCTCTTTTGCCTCTTTCTGCACTTCACTTTCCTCTTTCTGCACCTCTCTTGCCTTTTTCTGCACCCCTTTTTCCAGTTTCTACAGCTCTCTTGCCTCCTTCTGCACCTCTCTTGCCTCTTTTTCCACATCTCCTGCCTCTTTCTGCACCTCTCTTGCCTCTTTTTCCACATCTCCTGCCTCTTTCTGCACCTCTCTTGCCTCTTTTTCCACATCTCCTGCCTCTTTCTGCATATCTCTTGCCTCTTTCTGTACCTCTTCTGCTTCTTTCTGCACTTCTCTTGCCTCTATTTGCACCCCTCTTCTCTCTTTCTGCACCCCTTTTTCCAGTTTCTGCAACTCTCTTGCCTCTTTATGCAGTTCTCTTGCCTCCTTCTGTACCTCTGTTGCTTCTTTCTGCACAAACTCTTGCCTCTTTCTGCACCCCTCTAACTTCATTCTGCCGTTGATTCTTTCTGCACTTCTCATGCTTCTTTCTGGACCTCTCTTGCTTTTTCTGTACCCATCTTGCCTCTTGCTGCATCCCTCTTCCGTCTTTCTGCACCTCTCTTGCCTCTTTCTGCAGTTCTCTTGCCTCTTTCTGCACCTCACTTGCCTCTATCTGCACCTCCCTTGCCTCTTTCTGTACTTCTCTTGCTTCTTTCTGCACCTTTCTTGCTTATTTCTGCACCCATGTTGCCTCTTTCTGCACTCTTCTTCACTGTTTCTGCACCCTCTTTCCTCTGCCTGCACCCATCTTGCCTCTTTCTGCACTTCTCTTGCTTCTTTCTGAACCATTATTCCATTTTTCTGCACCTCTCTTGCCTCTTTCTGTGCGTCTCTTTCCTCTTTCTGCACCTCTTTTGCTTCTTTCTGCATTTCTCTTGCCTCTTTCTGCACCCCTCTTCCCTCTTTTTTTACCCCTCTTCCCTCCTTCTGCACCCCTTTTGCCTCTTTCTGCAGTTCTCTAGCCTCTTTCTGCACCTCACTTGCCTCTTTCTACACCTCTGTTGCTTCTTTCTGCACTCCTCTTGCTTCTTTCTGCACCTATCTTGCTTCTTTCTGCACCCCTGTTGCCTCTTTCTGCAATCGTCTTACCCCTTTATGCACCCCTTTCCTCTTTCTGCAGTTCTCTTGCCTCTTTCTGCAGTTCTCTTGCCTCTTTCTGTACCTCTTTTGCTTCTTTCTGCACCTCACTTGCCTCTTTCTGCACTTCTCTGGCTTCTTTCTGTACCTCTCTTGCTTATTTCTACACCCCTCTTGCCTCTTTCTGCACCCCTCTTCCTGCATGTCTCTTGCCTCTTTCTGCACCTCTCTTTCCTCTTTCTGCACTTCTCTTTCCTCTTTCTGCACCTCTGTTGCTTCTTTCTGCACTCCTCTTGCTTCTTTCTGTACCTCTCTTGCTTCTTTCTGCACCCCTGTTGCCTCTTTCTGCACTCGTCTTCCCTCTTTCTGCACCCCTTTCCTCTTTCTGCACCTCTCTTGCCTATGTCAGCAATCGTGACTCTTTCTGCATCTCTTTCCTCTTTCTGCACCTCACTTGCCTCTTTCTGCACTTCTCTTGCTTCTATCTACACCTCTGTTGCTTCTTTCAGCAATTCTCTTGCCTCTCTCTGCACTTCTCTTGCCTCTTTCTGCAACTCTCTTGCCTGTTTCTGCACCTCTGTTGCCTCTTTCTGCACCCCACTTCCTTCTTTCTGCACCCCTATTGCCTCTTTCTGCACTTCTCTTCCCTATTTCTGCTCCTCTGTTGCTTTTGTCTGCATGCCTCTTGCATCTTTCTGCACCTCTCTTACCTCTTTCGGCACCCCTGCTACCTCTTTCTGCACACGTCTTCCCTCTTTGTGCACCCCTTTTTCCTCTTTCTGCACCTCTCTTGCCTCTTTCTGCAGTTCTCTTGTCTTTCTGTACCTCACTTGTCTCTTTCTGCACCTCACTTGCCTCTTTCTGCACCTCTGTTGCTTCTTTCTGCATTCCTCTTGCTTCTTTCTGCACCTCTCTTGCTTCTTTCTGCACCCCTGTTGCCTTTCTGCACTCTTTTTCACCCTTTCTGCACCCCTCTGTCCTATGTCTGAACCTCTCTTGCCTCTTTCTGCAGTTCTCTTGCCTCTTTCTGCACCTCGCTTGCCTCTTTCTGCACTTCTCTTGCTTCTTTATCCACATCTGTTGCTTCTTTCAGCACTTCTCTTGCCTCTTCCTATACTTCTATTGCCCGTTTCTGCACTTTGCTTGCCTCTTTCTGCACCTCTGTTGCTTTTGTCTGCACTCCTCTTGCATCTGTCTGCACCTCTCACTCTTTCTGCACCCCTGTTATCTCTTTCTGCACACGTCTTCCCTCTTTATGCACCCCTTTTTCCTCTTTCTGCACCTCTCTTGCCTCTTTCTGCAGTTCTCGTCTCTTTCTGCACATCACTTGCCTCTTTCTGCACCTCTGTTGCTTCTTTCTGCACTACTCTTGCTTCTTTCTGTACCCCTGTTGCCTCTTTCTGCACTCTTTTTCACCCTTTCTGCACCCCTCTTTCCTATTTCTGCACCTCTCTTTCCTCTTTCTGCACTTCTCTTGCTTCTTTCTCCACATCTGTTGCTTCTTTCAGCACTTCTCTTGCCTCTTCCTATACTTCTAATGCCTGTCTCTGCACCTCACTTGCCTCTTTCTGCACCTCTCTTGCCTCTTTCTGCATCTCACTTGCTTCTTTCTGCACTCTTCTTGCCTCTTTCTTCACCCCTCTTCCCTCTTTTTGTACCTCTCTTGCCTCTGTCTGCACCCCTGTTCTATATTTCTGCACTTCTTTTGCCTGTTTCTGTAACTCTCTTGCCTTTTTCTGCAGTTCTCTTGCCTTCTTCTGCTCCTCTGTTACTTCTTTCTGCACTTATCTTGCCTCTTTCTGCACCCCTCTAGCCTCTTTCTGCACCCCTGTTGATTCTTTCTGCACTTTTATTGCTTCTTTCTGTACCTCTCTTGCTTCTTTCTACACCCCTCTTGCCTCTTTATGCACCCCTCTTTCTGCATGTCTCTTGCCTCTTTCTGTACCTCTCTTGCTTCTTTCTACTCCTCCGTTGCTTCTTTCAGCAATTCTCTTGCCTCTCTCTGCATATCTCTTGCCTCTTTCAGCACCTCTCTTGCCTGTTTCTGCACCTTTGTTGCCTCTTCCTGCACCTCACTTTCATCTTTCTGTACTTCTCTTGCTTCTTTCTGCACCACTCTTGCTTCTTTCTGCATCCCTCTTGCCTCTTTCTGCACCTCTCCTGCCTCCTTCTGCACCTCTCCTGCCTCCTTCTGCACCTCTCTTACCTTTTTGTGCACTTCTCTTACCTCTTTCTGCTCCCCTCTTGCCTATTTCAGCACCTCTGTTGCTTCTTTGTGCACTTCTCTTACTTCTTTCTGCACCCATCTTGCCTCTTTCTGTACCCCTCTTCCCTCTTTCTGCACCTCTCTTGCCTCTTTCTGCACCTCTCTTGCCTCTATCCCCACTTCTCTTGCCTCTTTCTGCACCTCTCTTGCCTCTTTCTGCACCTCTCTTGCTTATTTCTGCACCTCTTGCTTCTTTCTGCACCTCTCTTGCTTCTTTCTGCACCCTTCTTGCCTCTTTCTGCACCCTTCTTGCCTCTTTCTGCACCCCTCTTCCCTTTTTCTGCATCTCGCTTGCCTCTTTCTGCACGTCTCTTGCCTCTTTCTGCACCCCTCTTCCCTCTTTCTGCACCTCTCTTGCCTCTTTCTGCAGTTCCCTTGCCTCTTTCTGCACCTCACTAGCCTCTTTCTGCACTTCTCTTGCTTCTTTCTCCACCTCTGTTGCTTCTTTCAGCACTTCTCTTTTTTTTATGAATCTGTTTTTATTGATTTTTGATTTTTCGTACAGTCACAATATGACAAACACGTATATATGCATAGTTGGGCTTTACAGCTATTACAGTTAGCACCATAAGCGAGTGCTTATTCAAGATCCGTACATTTCACATTACCATAGAGACCGAAAAAGGAGCTTGGGTGGATAACGCCTATGCGAGTAGTCCCAATACATTTCCAATACTCATATGAGGGGTAAAGGAGGAGAAGGCAAGTGGGAGCACAGCAGCACAGCATTCCGTCAAAATCTCACAATCTTAAATGTTCATTCTGGTGTGAATAATAATACCTGGTTGCTCTGGCGTGCACATGCACGCATAGGCGTGTAGAGTCACTATTTGTGTTGGTGTTCGTGTACGGATAAGCGTCAATAAAAGGACTCACCAGTAAACAAGAAACAAAAATACACACATAACAAATCCTATAACCCACAACCCGCCTGCACAGACATAAACAGTATTATGTGTGGTCTATACGTAACGTAGCTTCCAGTTAACCCTGGGCGAAGTACTACGCTACGCTCGCGTAGTTTGCGAAGTTTGCGCTACTTTGCACTACGCGAATTGCATGTAGCACAGTGTAAACACGCGTAGCGTAGCGGTCATTTTTTGCTTGCTCGCGGTCCTCAACGTCAAGTTGGCGACCGCGAGCGAGCAAAATGGCATCCCGGCGAGACTTTTTCCTCGTTCGCGATCAGCAACATCAAGTTGCCGATCGCGAGCGTGGAAAATAAACCTCCCGGCGAGATTCTCAACGCGGGGAGGTCAGGTTTCTCATTGCGAGTGGTCACGTATGCTCGCGACCGCTCGCGATGAGAAACTACCAGTCCGCGTTGAGAAAGCTGCTGCTCGAGTACAAATCTACTCGAGCGGCAGAAAACGACCGCTTGCACTGTGCAAGATGCCGTTTGCAATGATTGCACAGTGCGGACAAGCATCCGGCACTGTGCAATCATCGCAAACAGCATTTCCTACCGCACTACGCAGTTCGCGTAGTGCTACGTGTAGCTCGCGTAGTGCGAAGTGCACTTTGCGTAGCGCTACTACGCGAACGACGCCCAGGGTTACTTCCAGTTGCCTCCCCGAGTTCAAGATGTATATATACATGGCATGTCGATCAGTGTATGCTAGTCTTGAAGATAGTGACGCAGTGTGTACGCTGCTACAAACAGGGGGCATGCTAGTGGTCTATGACTTGAGCGACAGGTGAGTCCGCAGGTGGCGTGCCTATGTTATATTGCAGCTCGATGCACATGGCATCCCAGTACGTGGCAATAGGGATCTTCCGGAGCCTCAAGGTTTCCTCGCGCTTAATAGTGAAGCTTTCCGCTTTGGCCCATGCAAGCATGGAATTACGCCAGGCGTGTATACGAGGAGGGTCAGATGCTTTCCACTTTTTACTGATCAGTCTCTTGGCCACTATGAGTCCCAGATCTAGAAATCTGGATGTAACTTTTGTGGTGGGTGTCCTACGGAATTTATGTAAAAGATATACTAGCCATTCGAAAGGTATCTCTTGACCAGTGCAAGCAAGTAATGATCAGGGGTGGGCGGAATTTGCGTAGTCGCGTTACGCAAATCCTCGCGAAATTGCTAACAAATTCCGCGAGCTCGCGGAACTTCCGCGAAATCGCGGAATTGCTTGTGCCGTCCGTTCGCGATGTGTTTTTGCGTGCTCGCGGGGAAATATATCGCTAACTTGCCCATGCGGTCGCTAATGGGCGCGGCCATCTTGTTTTCACTTGTCCCGCCCGCTCGCGATGGTATTTCCTGTTCCGGGTCGCGTATTGCATGCTCCCGCCCGTTCGCGATAAGGGTTTCCTGTTCGGGAACGCGTATTACGTGTTCGCGACGCTTTTGCGTGCTCGGGGGGAAATATCGCGCAAACTTTCCCATGCGGTCGCAATGGGCGCGGCCATCTTGTTTTTCACTCTATTTCTATGGTTCTGGGCCTGCTTTTCAATCCTCCCTCTATCTTTTCAATCCTTTGTTTCTGTAAACTTATTTTGGGTCTTTTTTGTTTATTATCTATCTCTCTATTTTCCTGATTCTATATTTTGAGTTTTCCTCTACTTTTTGTGTGTTTTTAACTACTTTTTCACACATTTTCTATTACCTGCTTTTTCATTTCTTTTACTTACTTTATTTAATTCCTACCTTTTCTTTTCCGCCCCCGCCTACCCAGAACCATGGCAAAGGGACACAGGGCTCGAAGTCGGAGCCAGAGCCGCGACCGCCTTCCTTGCGGAAGACGGCGCCAAAGAGGGGTGCAGGCACGGGCCTTATTTAATGAGGCGGAGGTGGCCGCACTGGTTTTTTCGTTCAGCGCCACCTCCCCTTAACCCTGGCAGCAGGCGGCAGGCCTGGGTCCGGGTACGGGCTCCGGGAGCGTCGTCAGCGGTGGGGCAAGGTGCGTCGGGCAGTGTTTCGCTGCTCTGGTGTCCGGCGCACCCAGAATCAGTTGACGCACCGGTGGTCCGATATTCTGGACCGGGAGCAGGACCTGCTGGACCTGCTAGGAGTGGAGGTCCCGGGGCTTGGTGAGTAGCTATTTAATATTACTACTTTGTGTTCTTCTGCTCTGTGTTATATATTGCGAATAATTTTTTTTCTCCGACCAGCAAGAATGCTGCTGCTTACATTGCAGGTAAATGACGTTTAAAAATCGGTGATTGTTATGACACAGGCGCTCGACGCTACTAATCTTACTTGTTTGCAACTTTGCGCTCGCTTGGCCTGATGATTATGTAAGAGTTTACTTTAGAGAACTTAAGTGATGTAATGCTAGAGAGAGTAGTCCTTCCTTTGTCCTCGTGCCACTAAGAAGGGATAGTGGTGGATTGCTAGGTTTAGTTACTTATTAGTTGGTAATTTCTAAGTTGTGTGCGTGACGCATCCTCTGTCACGTCACGGGCTGCTGAGTGATGCTTACCCCAGTCCTTAGCAGAACCTTTTGTAGTTTGTTTACTGAGTGTTAATAGGCTTATATCATCACTAGCAGAACATTAGCAGCAACCAGCCAACAATTTGGTGTATGCAAAAATGTATGCATGTGTCCTCCATCTATGCATTTTTGAGGACTAAAATAAATGGAAATGCAGACTTACTGAACAATTGGCCCGTCTGGATTGGAATTGGTGGGCTAGGTCAGGTGGTAGTTAGGCTTGCTAGACGGTCCGTGAATCTCACAATACTACCAGTCGATCAGATAGGTCAATTTTATAGCAATTTTTGTAACCAAAAATGTTTTTGGTGCCTATTTTCAAATTTTTTATTTATTTCACACCAAACTTTAATTTTTGTCTCTTTCTTTATGGAATCTTACATGATCAGCAGCACCCAGGGACAAGAAGACGGGGTCGCAGGCGGTGGGCCCACAAGATCTGGACGATGCCTCCCAGGGACAGGACCGCTCCTCTATGGAGGGCTCTGCTGCTGGCCCCAGTAAGTCCACCAGTGGTTAATATTAATAATTATATTTCCTAAACTTTTCCTGCACCTTATTTTTTCCGAACTATTATTTCGGTATCCTGATTCGCATTTTTACAAAATCTTCTTTGCTCTATACTATCTGTTTCTAAATTATTGTTATCCCTGCCTCTAACTGCATCTATGACTCTCTGTACTACTACTATTAGTCTGTCTGTAGCCAAGCTTGCCCAGTTGCCCACTCTTTATTTCAAAAATTTTAAATTAAACTCATTCACCAATAGCTATAGCCATTGAGTTTCGGTTGTCCTCTTCTACTACTTCTAGTCTTCTTATTCTTGAGGCTTTTTGACAATTCCCACCAAGAAAATGCCCAACCAAATTTTAGAAGTTTAGATAGGATAGGACATACTACTACTGTTGTAGGGATTCTGCACATACTGAACTTTGCACAAGAAAATAGGTCGTTGGTGATGGGAGGTTGGACCTTCCTCACACCTCAATCGGAAGCCACCACAATCCCCTGACCGACTTGTTATAGTGTCTCATTACTCCGAAAGGCCCCCCCACCCCCAAAATACCCAATGAGTAGACAACCCAGACAACATAACACTCCCAACCTGTGTCGCGGAAGCAATGCACACCCTTTTGCTCACTCTTGTGTAAGTCCACACCAAATACCACCGAGTCTATGTAAGTTCAAAAGGTTTCTTTTTATTTCCAACTGACAAGCTCTGTATGTTGTATAATGCAGCAGCAACAGCAAAATGTATAAGATTAAAACAATAAACATTGTTACAGTTAGACTTACAAGTTACTTACAACTAAAAGTCCATAGAAGCCAAAAGGCGAGATCATGATAACTGAACAGTGGTGGGCGAACCACCCTCCCCTTGGTAGGAATCGAGTTTATATAAAATTCTAAATGGAGATGTGAGAATTCTGGGGAGCCCTCACCTTAGAATAACCTAGTAGTGGTGACATCATAAGCTCTGCAAAGCTCTGGTTCTTCTTATAAGTGAATCTTCCGTCTGTAATGAGAAAAATGGTGCGCGTTAGTATAGTGCAAGCATTTCTCAGTCGTGCCAAAAACTGTAATTTATTTTTTATGGATAAGCAATATGGACTAACACCATAACTCCATAACAAAGTCGCTTGTTTCTCGACCTTGTACGCAGTGCTCAGACAGTAGCAGTATGAGCTCATGTGGCCTCAAAGGCGTATTTCACAACAAGCTGCGAGGTAACTTGCGCAAAAATAAAAGACAGAGCTAAAATGGTTGCATGGCTCGGGGTAACTTAGCAAAGACTAAAATGACCCTAGGGACCATATAACACTACTAGTGTCTAGTCTACTACCTGATTTATACTAGTGATGTATGTTGTATATCTATTAACTTTTTTTTCATTCATGCTATTGAAAAATAGGGGGAGGTGTATATGGCATCTGAAAAATGTGTAATGTTTTTTCTAGGCGTACTACCGACCACCAGTACCGGGGCCAGCGGTGAAGGTGACGCGGCCGCTGAGGGTGCAGGCGATGCGGCAGTTGGAGTAGCTGCAGGGGGTGAGCCAGCACCAGTGGCGGGCGGTGGTAAGTTATATTCCTAATCCTTACTTATTGACATTACACTCGCTGCAAGGGTGTAATGTATACTGTACTGTTGAGACTTAAGTAAGAAGTAGTTGTGAACGCCGTTTGAAGAAGACACCCTTTACTTAGCAGCATTAGCAATAGCATTAGCGACAGGAGTCTGAGAGTAACCAATGGCCTCTATCGGACTTCAACTCAGCTGTGAAATTTTTATGGAGACGAATAAAAGTCTGATCAGATGACCTTGATGGATGAGTTGAACTAAAAGGGAAAGAAGGGTGGAAGGAGGCAGGACGGGCGAGATTTTATGTTTATGACTGGCAGAGAAGGATACGTGGCATGCATGCATAGGTGTGTGATATGAATCAGATGCATGGGTGGCGGAATGCCTGAAACTCTCCCAAATGTTCGAGGCTGAGGTAGTGGGAGGATAGATACATACCACAAATGTTACGTACTGTGCTTGCTAGTGCTACTGTGCCACTATGTGTAGAATGTATTTGTCTGACTGCTTTGCTAAGAGTATATTTTACAATAGTCTTGTTTTTTCTTCTTGATATAGCTACTCCTAAAGTCAACCGGAAGGAGTTGGCAGCCAAGGCCCGGCGCCGTAAGCTGGAGGCCATACAGGCCGAATACCGGCGCCTCGTTGTTCTAGAGGAGGAGGAGGAGGAGGCGGCAGCAGCTGCAGCCTCCTCCAATGCCCCGGGCCCCAGACACCCCACCCCAGTCTTACGGCGTCACCGCCTGTCAGCCACCCTCCGCCACACAGGAAGAAGCACTGCTGCCCACCCCCACTGTGGATGCAACTGCCGCGCGCTGAAGCGCCGCGTGGCCCGGCTGGAGGAGCGCATCCGTGTCCTGGAGAGGCGAGCCCGCTGAGACCCCGTTAATTTATTGCCCCTTTTTTATTTCTTATTTGGGTGGGTGGGAATCGGGCGTTGGGTTTTGGACTTGGACATTTGTTGGACTTTTTCGTTGCGGGACATGAACATTGGTTGGGGTTAGGGAGGGGGTGGGTCAGGTGTTGTGGGATTTTTTTACATAGTTTATTTTTGTTAGGGTATTAAATTACATATTTAGACTTAATATACGATGTGGTTAATGTTTTGTGGGTGGGGTTACTGTTTTACGTCACACGGTTTCCTTGCTGGTGCAGTGCCACAGCCAGTGTTTGATTTTAATAATTGGCTGAGTTACTAAGACACAAACAGACAGATGCGGTACCCGTCACTGAGGGACTTGTCCTACTAGTACTGTCAGTCTCCCCTGATAATCTATGCATTCTGCAACTGGACTCAAAGGGGTGTGTGAAATAGAATTAATGAAAAAAAATCAGTTATTAATTATGCCTCAGCCAAACCTCTTCTCTTACCTGTGCTTGATGTTTAACTTGGGCACGGCGATGGCTGCATGGTGGTGATGGTTTTCTTTCCCAACATGCCATGGGTGTGGTGTAGTAGTAGTAGACCCTGGCAGTAGCACTTGCAAATAAAAGAAAATGAGACAGTCAGTCGCCTGAGAGAGACTGTGGGAGGAGTAGTAGAACAAAGTACAGTACGGAACTTACTGCCAAACAATAATATGCCAAAATACAAGGAAACATAATGGTTGCGGGGATAGCCTAGTACATAGAGGTACAAACTCTAGCTGTGTCGAGTCACTCGACTAGGCCTACAGTACACCGTGGTCCGTGACTCGACACAAGCGTAACCGTTAGTGCTGTTTCGGATGATGACAAATCCAATCTATGATGGCATTTAATGCTGATGGATTCGGTTCCTTTGGTACAAAAAACCCAAATATACTGCTCATAGGAGGGTGGGCAAGCAGAAGAAGATCTGCGCCCTGCCTTGAAAATGCATTTATGTTGCTTTAGCCACATCCGCCCCAGCAAGCGTGTGATAAATTATTGGTGTACATTTAATTTAGTCACACCTCAATAAGCCACACAGCCCGGGGGAAGAGGATTAGGGTTTGAAGAATGGTTGGGAAGGGGGTGTTTTGGGAAAGGTTTGAGAAAGAAAAACAGTACGCATGGACAACAACAAAACACAATATTGGCAGAGAACCATATCCATAAATCAGTTAAGGGAGAAAAAGGAAATGCATGCATGATGATAACTTGATGGTTAATGATATTACTAACTACTACTACTAGACAATTAGACAGTACAGGGCAGCAGTATATTATGCTATTTGCCTTGCCTGTCTGCCCTCAGAGAGACCCGAATTACATACAGTTTCTGTTCTTTTGTACCCGCCCGGGCTTAAAGATAGCAAAGAAAAGTCCAAAAATGCTGTAGGGATGAATTGAATTATATAAGCAGAGAGCAAACATAAAAACAACTACACACAGTAGTAATGATTGAAGACAAAAAAAAGAATCGAAATGTAAAAGATGATGAAAGTTGATACTGTCACTGTATGTTATCCTGGTCAAAATGGGGAGTTGCATCTCGGCATTCGTCTTGCTCCTCCATCCCATGGACGCTCCGGCCATCAATCTTGCGTGACGCCACTGCCTGCCTGGCACATGTAGATTCATTGGTAAGGTAAGTGAAAGTTGTTTTTCCCAGTCTAGCACAGGGTAAGGGCCGGCCTGTAATTGCAGATGGGAAAACCAAAGGGATATTGAAAAATCAAGTATAAAAAAAATGCCAAAATTACGGTGGAGTGCAACAAGAACACTTTCAGAGGCGGCATGGATTTGGATACATCATGTCTAACTTAGTCTGTTTCCAACATTAACCTCCAACAACAACAGGACTGAGCAGGCCCACGGCACCCGTGACACATCCTCCATTTAGCGTACCTTTTTGGACAGAGGCAGACAAGGCAGATATACAGCAACATAGCATTTTACAAACTAAGTGACTAAATCAATGCCCCGCTGTCAGTCATACCATACCACCACACTCGACTCCACCACTACACAGACATGTAGGTCTGCAGTGGTTGTTGTTGACTTGGTTACCTTGTTGTAATGCACTCATTAAACGCACTGAGTTATTCCATCAATCATCTCGGATCGTACTGAGTGACTGGAGTGCGAAGAGATAATGTCACTGTGGTCATCATCATCATGGTGTGTTGTCCAACTCAGTGTGCAGTAGTGTACAGATTGAGTCCCCTTTCCATATTCAAAATGCAATGGATCGGCCTGCAGTAGAAGTAGAAAATTGTTATTGAAAAACCATATTGGGAAGAAACATTGCATTGGGTTACTTTTAGTGTGTAGATTAGATAATAGTACACAATGAATTACCTTCATGCACTACAGTACAAACAACAACAACACAAATCACTCAGTCAGCGTCCAATGCATGTCATCATTCATTACCTGTTCCTTCTCATCTTCAGTTAATGGGCAGTCTGTATCGGCTCTGAAAGGGTGATAGCTATAGTAGTCATCATCATGTTCCACTTCTTTTGGCGAGACTCAACGAGGCAAGATTTGGTTTTCTTCGATTATGCTACATCCAATAATCATCTGGCTTGAGGGCAATACATTTAGGTCGATTCAGGAGGATGGAGGAGCAGGACTCGGAGGAGTGGACTGAAATGCAGAGAGCTGAAACTCATAAGGCAATAAAATAAGAAGACGGTGGTGATGGATTTGTTGTGATTTGAAGTTTCCAAACAGAAAGACAGACACAGAAATAGAAGTAAATAAGGGAGAACCACAGTAAGAACTGGAAGCCTAGTTGTCACCGTCAGGGAAGTATAGCTCGTCCTCAAACTCTGGAGGTTCAACCAGAAGTAGGTAATCAGCATCCAACACGCTACTTCCATCACCTGAGCCGCTGTCCTCATCTTCCTGCGGTGATTCATGTATTGTATAATTAGGTGGTATAAATTGCTGATTCATTTTGATCATGGTTAACCTCTCCACGTTTATGGGTGAGAGACTGGTCCTTTTCACTGTTACAATGGAACCAGCAGCACTGAAAACACGTTCAGAAGAGACACTTGCGATAGGGCAAGCCAGATAGTTGATCGCCAGCCTGCTGAGCACTGGCCATTGGCCCCTTTTGCCATACCAATACCGCAATGGGTTTTGATCAATGAAGACCTCTGTTGGGTCATCCAGGTAGGCCTGGACCATTCGGTCAATGTTCAGGGGTGCTAAACTTAGTGCGCCCTCTTTTGTCTTTGCATCAGCACTGGACCTAGCAAGTCCTTGCTGTAAATACCAATTCTGTGCCGTTTGTACTGGGGCTGAAGATGATCCGGTTCTTGCTGTTGTCGATAGTGTTGGTGACAGCTGTGAACCAAATGCACTGCCCACAGGCTCTGAAGTTGAACTTGAACTTGACGCAGGATGCCCTGCTGCAGTACTTGATGTGGGTTTGAGGCCTTTAATTACCAGCCGTTCATTTTCCAATGTACTGGCTGCCTCAGCTATCCAAGTTTTGTACCGGGCAACATCCACTTCTGAAAAAGGGAGTAATGTCTTACTGTGCAGTGCCGCTTTGTACCGTGGATCCAGAATTGTGGCACAAATGTAATGTTGTTGTGACAGAATCTTATTTTGCACCCTTGCATTTTCACTTAAGCGACATGATAAGCTCTCCGCCAACTGGTATGCTTCTTTTTTTCCTCCACACCTATGTACGCTTCACACACCCTCTTCAGCTCTTGCTCTAGCATGTGCAACAATGGGATAGCTTGGCCCATAGTACAGTCCTCCTTGCTGACTTCACGTGTGAAGACCTCGAAAGGAAGAAGCATCTCTGTAAGAGATTTAACTAGGCACCATTGGTCCACCTGAAGGGTCATGCCTTTCACAGCAGCATCCGCCCTTTGCATGACATATTCATTGATTGGTCTGTACTGCTCAAACAGACGGTCAAGCATGTAATACGTTGAGTTCCAACGTGTTGCCACCTCCTGGATCAGTGCTTTGACTGGCATTCTATAGTCACGTTGAATGATCCGCAGCTGCTTCCGGGCTTTAAAAGAATGGCTGAAATGCGTGCATATTCTGCGGCAGGTGGTCAGTAAGTTGCTGACTATGGGTTCTTTTTTCAGAAAGTCTTGAACTATAATGTTAATGCAGTGCGCCAAACACGGGACCCTGAAATACTTACCAAGCGTCATGGCCTTAAGTATATTACTGCCATTATCCGTGGCAACAAAACCAATGTGAAGCCCTCTGGGGCGCAGCCATTCAAAGACCTTGTTGTTAAACTCTTCCAAAAGGTTTTCAGCAGTATGAGATTTCTCCATGGCGAACATGGCTATAGTTGCATGTTTCCGAGAAGCATTAAAAATTGCAGCTGTGTCAACAGCACCTACTTCAGATAGCTTGTCTCTAACCCCCACAAAAGAGACCCAGTGTGCAGTGATGCACATGTAATCAGTGGCTTGGCAACTGGTCCACATGTCTGTTGTCAGGTGGATTTTGTGAACAGCACTCTGCTGCAAAGCTTGTCCAACCAATTCAAGCACATCATGATGTAGTGCTGGAACAGCAACTCGGGCAAAATAGGAACGGCTGGGAACCTTCCATTTAGGGCAGATGGCCGACACAAATTCAAGGAAACCCACCCCTTCCACAAATGAAAAAGGGAGAAGGTCCAGCGCTAACATTTTAGCGAGCTTCGCATTGTACAACCGTGCCGTTGGGTGGTTGCGTTGGTACTGCCCCTCCGACCAAAGCATGCTGTCAATGGTAGGCTGGAATATTTTCCTTACTGCTGCACCTTTCTTCTTTAACCCAGCTAGGCTCAACGACGCTGCACTTTTGCTCATTGCAGTGCCCGGTTGCCTTGCTGTCTCATGTTGACTCTTACTACTGTGCCACTGAGATGTTGCTGAGGATGCGGGCGTTGCCAGTACACTGCTGGGGGTAGGGCTATAAATGTCTCCCTCTTGTTGACCTTCCTCCGCGATCATATCTTCCCCTACTTCTTCATCCACAACAACAGCAATGGGTCCAGTTTTACTTTTTTGTAAGTGAAGTAGGTGAGCCTCCCACCTGATAGTGTGGTGTTTTTTGAGATGACTTGTTTGTCCTCCGGTACCATAGTTTGTACCAAGCTTACCCCGCCTAACAGCCTGCCGACAAATTGAGCATATAGCAATGTTCTCCTCCTTACTGCTAACCGAAAAGAAGTCCCAAACTGGGGAGGAGAACTTTCTGGCACTGCTGTAGGTGCCACTTTCAATACCAGATGAAATGGAGGGTGTGCATGGAATTTGACTCTGTGCACTTACATTACCACCACCTACTGAGGTGGTGGTTGAGCTTGATGTAGGTCCCTGCCGGGCCTTTGCAAAGGCAAATATGGAAGCTGGAGGTCGTGTTGGCGTTACCTGTGTTGGTGGTATCCGTGCTACATCCCTCGCAGCGATTTGGGATAGTCTAATAATGTTGGTCTCCATCTCCGCAGGCCCAGGAGTGATGTTCGTGATGACTGGCTCTTCATCATCATCACCCCCTCGTCTAAATCGACCTCCATAACTGTAAGGCTTTCGGGAACCTTCCTTTTCACTAGCCTTGTCTTGTGGTGTGCATCACTCTCAGGCTGAGCTGGTGGCTTCCAAGTGGCATCTAGATCATCAGAAGCGGGGCTTGAAGAAGAAGTTGATGTACTAAGCCTCCTTTTCCTTGCTGGGGGTATGGAAGACACTGGATCTTCTGGAACAGTGGCTTGCTCCTCTCCGCCTGCAAAAAGCTCGATTTCCTGAACTGCCCCTACTTCAGGTGGAACAGCTACTATTGTGGGCTGTGGTTCCGGCTGTGGTTGCGTTTCCGGCTGGGGTTGCGTTTCCGGCTGGGGTTGCGTTTCCGGCTGGGGTTGCGTTTCCGGCTGGGGTTGCGGCTGTGGTTGCAGTTCCAGCTGCGGTTCGGGTTGCGGCTGGGGTTGCCCACTTATCTCCTGAGTTTGCGCCTGCGAGTGCGTGGATTGGGTACTACTTTGCGATAATGACATTTCAACATCACTGGTCGTTAGTAGACTGGCTACCTCTGCCACAGTCATGGGCTTGGGCCTAGGTTGCTGGGGTGGGGCCACTGATGCAGAGGTGCTGCTCCCAGCTTGGTCCCCGCTGGACACCGCTGCTGCAGGCGTACGTTTTTTTTCCCAAAAAACACATCGGCCGGCACCCCAGTCTTGGCAAGTGCCACTTCCTTCTTCTCTCCCTTCTGACTGGCAACTTTATTGCTACTGGAGGACCTTGTATCTTTCTTTGGGGCCATCTTCTTCAGATGTCAGCAGGACGCAGGTGCACAAGTTGCAGAGATGTCTGTGGTCACACGTGGACGTGACGCGCAGCAGGACTTCAGCCTGGCAGTACAACGGGTGATGTTGATGATGACACCTCCTCCTCTGTCTTTTTGTGCACCTAAAAGCAAAGAAGCCAGGAGAAGAACATCAGTGAAACGTTGCATTTGTTGTTGTGGTTCAATTACTAGTAGTACAAACAAACAAATAAAAGATATAAATTAGTGTAGCCATTTCTGAGACTGTCAACAAGGGCTTTCCTGGTATACTGTGTACACTGTCAGGACAACCAAAATACAAATGTAATACAAGTGGACCCTGTTTGGCAATAAATTATTTGCTCATCACATCATTCAGGGAGCTGCAGCTGGCAAAGGGGATGGATGCAAGCAGTAAGCCAAGAGGAAAACCATGCAGGCCTAAATGGCAAAAGCAGCACACTTATAACTCCCACCAGAAATGGCCACCAGCCACATGGAAACTCACAAATCACAAGCAACAAGCATGAGGCCTGGAAAACAATGTACTGAAACAGGCCTACGATAGCCAGGCAAAGGCTGCATGGTAAACCACACTGCTTTGTCTGTAATGTAATGCAATAAAATGCAAACACGAAAATACACAGGGCTAAACAAGGCCTGCAACACACCACACACAACTAAGGCATGTAACACCCCCAAAAACTGAAATACACCCCAAAAATAAATCCACTTTTTGCAATTCAATCCAATGCCATGCATGTGCCCTAAATGATGTTTATATTCAACAGAACACACAGAAACAGTTGTTTCGTGCACCCCTGACTACCTCTGGGCCCACTGGATGAAAGGCCTGTTGGCAGACTAGGCTACAAGCTTGCAGGCCTATGGCAAAAAGCACACTACCTGGCTTCAAAATGGCCGCCAGCCTCATGGCCAGGCCCACAACAACAAGAAACTGAAGACAGACAATGCAGGCCTATGGCAAAAAGCACTATGCCTGGCTTCAAAATGGCCGCCAGCCTCATGGCCAGGCACACAACAACAAGAAGCCTAGGTCACAAAGGAAACACATGCAGGCCTATATGGCAAAAAAGCAGCACACTTAATACTCCCACCAGAAATGGCTACCAGCCACATGGACACTCACAAATCAGAAGCAACAAGCAGGAGGCCTGGAAAACAATGTACTGAAAACAGGCCTACGATAGCCAGGCAAAGGATGCATGCTAAACCACACTGCTTTGCCTGTAATGCAATAAAATGAAAAAACGAAAATACACAGGGCTAAACAAGGCCTGCAACACACCACACACAACTAAGGCATGTAACACCCCCAAAAACTGAAATACACCCCAAAAATAAATCCACTTTTTGCAATTCAATTCAATGCCATGCATGTGCCCTAAATGATGTTTATATTCAACAGAACACACAGAAACAGTTGTTTCGTGCACCCCTGGCTACCTCTGGGCCCACTGGATGAAAGGCCTGTTGGCAGACTAGGCTACAAGCTTGCAGGCCTATGGCAAAAAGCACACTACCTGGCTTCAAAATGGCCGCCAGCCTCATGGCCAGGCCCACAACAACAAGAAACTGAAGACAGACAATGCAGGCCTATGGCAAAAAGCACTATGCCTGGCTTCAAAATGGCCGCCAGCCTCATGGCCAGGCCCACAACAACAAGAAACTGAAGACAGACAATGCAGGCCTATGGCAAAAAGCACACTGCCTGGCTTCAAAATGGCCGCCAGCCTCATGGCCAGGCACACAACAACAAGAAGCCTAGGTCACAAAGGAAACACATGCAGGCCTATATGGCAAAAAAAGCAGCACACTTAATACTCCCACCAGAAATGGCTACCAGCCACATGGACACTCACAAATCAGAAGCAACAAGCAGGAGGCCTGGAAAACAATGTACTGAAAACAGGCCTACGATAGCCAGGCAAAGGATGCATGCTAAACCACACTGCTTTGCCTGTAATGCAATAAAATGAAAAAACGAAAATACACAGGGCTAAACAAGGCCTGCAACACACCACACACAACTAAGGCATGTAACACCCCCAAAAACTGAAATACACCCCAAAAATAAATCCACTTTTTGCAATTCAATTCAATGCCATGCATGTGCCCTAAATGATGTTTATATTCAACAGAACACACAGAAACAGTTGTTTCGTGCACCCCTGACTACCTCTGGGCCCACTGGATGAAAGGCCTGTTGGCAGACTAGGCTACAAGCTTGCAGGCCTATGGCAAAAAGCACACTACCTGGCTTCAAAATGGCCGCCAGCCTCATGGCCAGGCCCACAACAACAAGAAACTGAAGACAGACAATGCAGGCCTATGGCAAAAAGCACTATGCCTGGCTTCAAAATGGCCGCCAGCCTCATGGCCAGGCCCACAACAACAAGAAACTGAAGACGGACAATGCAGGCCTATGGCAAAAAAGCACACTGCCTGGCTTCAAAATGGCCGCCAGCCTCATGGCCAGGCACACAACAACAAGAAGCCTAGGTCACAAAGGAAACACATGCAGGCCTATATGGCAAAAAAAGCAGCACACTTAATACTCCCACCAGAAATGGCTACCAGCCACATGGACACTCACAAATCAGAAGCAACAAGCAGGAGGCCTGGAAAACAATGTACTGAAAACAGACCTATAATAGCCATGCAAAGGATGCATGGTAAACAACACTGCTTTGCCTGTAATGCAATAAAATGCAAAAACGAAAATCCACAGGGCTAAAGAAGGCCTGCAGCACACCACACACAACTAAGGCATGCATTTAGCACACAGCACAAAAACGGAAATACACCCAAAAATACACATTTTGCAATTCAATCCAACGCCATCCATGCCCCCTAAATGATGTTTGAAATTAAAAAATACATCACACAGCAAAGGAACAGTTGTTTCATCATGTTTCATCATGCACCAACCCATGACTAGCTCTGGGCCTACTGGCTACAGTGGCTACCCACCACTATATTTATTTTTAAAAATGATGAAAATTAAAAAAATTGTAATTGCAGCAACTGCAATGACCCAATCAAACAACACCAACTTACTTGTAAAATCTCAAATCGAAAAATCCTCAAATCAAATCAAATGATAATGATGCAGCAGACACAAACAGTGATCCTTCCAGCTCAAATCCAAGTGAAAAATGAACAAGAGATGGAGAAAGCACTGGGAGGAGCCTGCTGGAAAGGAACAGGAAGTAGTAGACTCTGTGGCACTTCCTCCCTCTCCCCCCGCCCACAAAATGAAAAAAAAACACACCCAAATATCAATCTGAGGTTTTTTTTCCATGGAAATCATCAGTTTATAGAAGGTTTTATGCTGCTCGCGATATTATTCTTCTCCAGATTGAAAATTTTGCGTGTTCGGGATCGCAGGTTTACAAAGATCCCGCCGGAAATCCGATGGCGCGCCCGAATGACGTGTTCGCGACCGCAATCTCTCTCGTGGTGCACGATGGCGCATACGAATGACGTGTTTGCGATCGCACACTCTCGCGTTGTCCGATGGCGCATCGAATGACGTGTTCGCGATCGCAAACTCTCGCAGGATCGCGCGGCCGGCTACCGAAATCTCGTGGCGCCCGCGAACGAATAGGAAAACCCGTCGGCGAACGCAGGAATCCCGGTAAGTCATAATCGCGCACGCTAGAATGCATTTTTAAAGCGCGAACAAGAAAATAATTCCGCTTCGCCGCGGATCGCGGAATTGATGGCAGTTCCGCGCTCTCCGCGGAACGCGAAATTGTCCATTTTCCGCAAATTCCGCGAGCGGAGCGGAATTCAATGCCCAGGCCTAGTAATGATGCGGCCACGTCCCTCCAATATGTGCCCATCCTGGGACAGCTCCAGAACATATGGATTAGGTTGGCTCCTGTTTCCTCGCAACTCGGGCACATGGCATCCCACCGATTAAAGTATTGGTTGATTTTCGCAGGTGTGAGATACGCTCTATGTATAATGTATAGTTGTATCTGATGGAAGCGCATGTTCCTGGGGATGCGTGTCGGGCTCTCGAGTACTTGGGTCCATTCCTTGTCAGTGAATGGGCAATCTAGGTCTTGTTCCCACTTATGGCGAAGCGCATCTAGACTGATCGCTGCATAGGTCCTGAGCGAGGCTGCAAACCAGTGTGTCAGATGTCTACCCTGCCCCATGATGTGTAAGTACTGCATGGTAAGATGTGTCCGCGGCTCTGTATTGATGTCCCCCATTTCTCTGTAAGCGAGGCCATCAGTGCACGGTGAGTAAGAAACTGCCCAGGTGGTAAACACCCTTCAGCTACAAGTGTTGTGTAGGGAATAAGGGCACCCTCATTATACAGATCTCCAAGAGTGTGAACGTCCTTTTCCTGCAATTCCCGGAGTGTGAGCGTTGTCAGTACCATTCTCCTAATGGGAGTTCCCTCTAGTGGTATAGCCGGTGCATAGGGGATCACGCTACGCATTATGTACAGACTCCTGCGGAAGCATTTGTAGGCTACAGCAAGTAGTAGAGGTTCTGGCGGGCGCAGGCGCGCACCCGGGTGGAACAGCGTGACGATGCGCTCCAGGAGGTAGGGCGGCTGCGTAGTTGCACTGTCCGCGCAGTGTTGGTTCGACAACCACCGGGCAATCCACTGTAGCTGGAAGGCGAGGTAGTAGTGTTCAAAACAAGGAGCCGCTAGTCCACCTTGGTCTACCGGCAGATACAGTTTATTAAGTGCCAGCCGATGCCTGGCATTGCCCCAGATGAAGTCTCTGAGCTGTTTCTCAAAGGCAGAGAAAAAGGAGGCCGGTACATAGAGCGGTAAATTCGTAAAGTGGTATAGGAGCCGTGGGAGTATAACCATTTTGGTAAGTGCTATTCTTCCCGTGACTGCCAGTGCTAGTGTGCTCCAGAATCGCATTTGCGATTTAATGGATGTCACTACTCTCCCTAGGTTCCCATCAAAAGGATCGCTTGGTTGGCGGTATATTTGAATTCTGAGATAACGAAACGTGTCAGGCGTCCACCGTACCGGTCTGCCACCCATAGTGAAGACCGGGTCACTAAGCCCATCTTTGAACGGGTAAAGGCAGGACTTATCCACATTCACCCTCAGACCAGAGAGCATGGCAAACTCCTCTAGCAGCTGGGTCAGCCGGACAGGGATATTGGTAATATCCCTTACGTAGATGAGATCATCTGCGTACAGTGAAACCTGATGGACAGCATCCCCCAATGGTATTCCAGCCCCTAATTGGGTGCGCAGCGCTTCCGCTAACGGCTCCATGGCGAGCGCAAACAGGAGTGGGGACAGTGAGCACCCCTGGTTTCATGCCTCTCTGTATGGGGAAGGAATCGGAGATGTAGGGGCCCACTTTAACTCTGACAGTTGGGTCAGTGTAGAGAAGATGTGTTAAGCCCAGGAAGGTTGGGCCAAGGTCAAACTTTTCCAGTACTGCAAATAAGTAAGGCCACTCTAAAGAATCAAAGGCCTTCTCCAGGTCCAGTACTATACATCCCGCCCTCTGCCACTCCTCAGTCACATACGTGGCCACCCTGTAGAAATGCCGCAGGTTAAGGGAGGTACTACAGGCACGAAACCATTCTGGTCAGCATGGACCAGTCCCGGTACTGCCTGTGCCAATCGCTCTGCCAACACCTTTGCCAATATTTTATAGTCGGTGTTAAGCAAGGCTAGAGGCCTATTGGAGCCCATTTCCATCGGGTCTTTACCTGGCTTCAGTAATGAGATCAGATGAGCCTCATGCATGGAGTCGCCCAGAGTCTAATGCAGAAGTGAGGACAGCACCAAGGCGCTGCACTAATGAGATGCGATACGCTTTGTAGTATTCTGCCGGCAGCCCATCTGGCCCTGGGGTCTTCCCGGATGCTAGGGAGTGTAAGGCTTCGCCAATATCCTCCGGCGAGATCTGCTCATTAAGCATTGCATTGTGTTCCCTGGTCACCTTGGGCAGTTGTTGTAGACTATCCAAGAACCTCCCTAGATCTCGATCGTCACAGTTACATTGGGACCAGTATAGAAGTGTGTAGTGTTGTGTCAGAGCGGCATGTATATCACATTGGGTAAGCAAGAGTTGACCCGTGTGCGAGCGCAATGCTCCAATCGGGGTGAGGGTGTGGTCTTGGCGGATCAACCAAGCTAGCAGTCTGCCAGCTCTGTCTGCCGCAGAGTGTGTACGCACTGTGTGTGCGGCACAATTGTGGCAGTGAAGTCGCTCAATGTATTCCGCGTGTTCAGAGCGTAGTGTCGCCCGTCCCCTCCCCTTTGCGCTCAAGACGTAGAAGTTGAGCCTCAATTCGAGTTAGCGAATCAGCGAGTTGTCTGCGAACATTCCAAGTGGCCCCCATACAGTGACCTCTAATGGATACTTTGAAGGTTTCCCACTCAATGAGCGTGTCACTGGCCGTGCCTTCGTTTAACTCAAAATACGCCAAGATTGCGGTTCCCAGCGACGACCGGAATGCCGGGTCTTCAAGGGCACTAGGTTGGAGACGCCATGTGGGGACTGGAGGACGATATGGTTCCCATCGGAGGTGCAGTATTAGAGGATTATGATCGGAGTGGGTCCGACCTAGGTAGTCAGCACCTCGGACCAACGGGAGCAAGGCTTGGGAGGCCACTAGTCTATCTAGGCAGACATGTAGCCCGTGGACTGCCGAGTAATGCGAGTAGACTCGGGCGGTCGGGTTAAGAATACGCCATACATCATGTAGAGCCCAGTGTGTCAACTAGTCAGATAGAGCCTGCGCATTAGATGCGGGGAGGGTCCTGTTGAAGGGGGGGGAATGACCTGTCTAGGTCCACATTTAAAACCGAATTGAAGTCTCCCCCAAGAAGCCAGGGGGTCCCGTTCCATCGGGGGACCACTTCGGAGACACGCGCGAGGAACGAGGCCTGATCTGAGTTCGGGGCATAAAGGGAGCCTAACAAGA
Source organism: Calotriton arnoldi (assembly GCA_963921515.1). Lineage (NCBI taxonomy): Eukaryota > Metazoa > Chordata > Amphibia > Caudata > Salamandridae > Calotriton > Calotriton arnoldi. The sequence goes on along the minus strand of CAWUFW010005619.1, from coordinate 808,810 downwards.
CCTCTTGACCATTCAAGGGCCCTTTCACGAAAGTGTATCTGCCGTCTACATCATTGATGTCTTCCTCCCAAACAAACGGGGTTCCCGCACTGACCCATACCAATGTGTCTTGTGCATGTACCGAGTATGTGGTGCCAAAAATCTGGCCCATCTACTTTTTACGCAAGTGCTCCAGCTCTACTTTGGACATGTGGGTTTCTTGAAGTAGAGCTATTCCCACTTTATGACGCTGCAAGTACGAATATATGGAATAGCGGCGTGTGGGTGTGTGCATGCCGCATATATTCCACGTGGCTATTTGAGACTGTGTCATGTCTGGTTACTGGATAGGACCAAGCAATGCGGGGTGGACCTTGGGGCTATACAGGTATAACATGTGTGGGGGTTACGGGTCATTCGTAAGAACCTAAAACTAAGAACGTGAACTCGAACTAGTGTAACTCTGAGGGCGAACGCCATGGTGAGGCTCGTCCAAACTGGCATAGTGCCCACCAGTGGCAGTACCTACACCAATGAAAGGTATTGGTATGGGGGTGGGCAGCGAGCACCTAACTAGGTGTGGTATCTTTCCCCTTCCTATGACGCGGAGTTGTCATCCGCATCCCTCCATCCACGCACCAGTGAACGAGAGTGTTAGATGTGTGTGACAACAGAGACAGTCAAACAACAGTAGGTGCACATGTGATACAGCACAACAGCAGTAGCAATAACAGAATTGTAAAAGGCAGACAGGAATATAGGCAGTCTGAGTGGGAGAGGCACCACCCGCACACACAAGAGACTGGTAGTATTAAAGTGCAACATTGGGACCCAACAACGTAACATTAGTCTATACTTGCATGTGGAGTCCCCCTCAGTGCACCCAACGATGGAAGACTCTCACATGATGTCATCAGCAGTCTGCGGGGTAACATCAGGCGGTCTCCCCTCATCAAAGTCCTCAGGCCTAGGGGTGGATGACCCGCTGGCAGTTGCTAAGTCAGAGGAACAGAGTTCTGGAGTCTCCCGATATGCTTGGATTCCCAGCGTTGCAACCGCCTCCAGGGCATTGCGGCGCTCCACTACACTCTGTTCCGGTCATGGGGCCGCTGTCTGGGAGGGCATGTCTTCTAGTCTTCGGCGCTTCCCACGACGCCGGGTCTTTTATTAGCTGGCCTGGTTGCCTCCTTGATGGAAGGGTGAGCCCCCAGCCACAGGCCTGACTCCTCCAGCCAGTCCCAAACGTCATCCGGCGAATCGAAGAATCGGGTGGTGCCCTTGGCTATCACTCTCAGCCTGGCAAGGAACAGCAGGGAGTAGGGGAGTTCCAGATCATGTAGCTGGCGCTTTACGGCGGTGAAGGTGCTGTGTCTTCTCTGCACCTGCGATGTGTAATCCGGGAATATCATGACTGGGTTGCCGCTAACTTTAAGACCGGGGAGTTTGAAAGTTTCACACAAAACTGCATCCTTATCTCTATAGTTCAAAAGCTTGAAAAGGAACGGTCGTGGTCGAGCTCCTGGAGGGAGTTTCTGGGCTGGGACGCGGTGTGCACTCTCCACCACGACTTGCGGCGACAGTGTTCCCGGAGGCAGAATGTCTTGCAACCAATGCTCCACGTATCGTTCTGGGGCATGGCCCTCTTCTCCCTCCAGAAGGCCCACCACGCGGACATTGTTGCGGCGGGAGCGCCCCTCCGCGTATTCGACTCTGTCTTCCAGGGCGTGCACTCGATCCAAGACATCTTGTAGGGCCGCAGCATGACTGTGGGTAACGGGCTTCAGTTCAGACAATGACTGGGCTTGCGATTGCACCTTCTCAGCTAAGTTATGGTGGTCCGCCTTTAAGAGGGTAAAGTCTGAGGCCACTTTATCAATTCTGGCTTCAAGTGACGTACGCGTCTGCTCCAATGTATTGCCAATCTTTTTGACCGCCGCCAGCACTGAATCAAGTTTTGCAACCAGCATGGCATTCGGGATGTCTTTGGTGGCGCCGTCTTCTGTGGCCGCCAGGTCCGGGGCGGTAGCTCGCGCCGTCGCTTGCTGCGGATTGGTGCGGAGGCGGCCCATCGCCAGCTTTTGTGCAGAGAGTATTGACCCCAGGCTCCGTGTGTTTGTGCAGTGGGGGGTATCCAAGCAGGCTACAGGAATCTGGCTGTGTCCGTGGGTCATGTGTATCACATTGCATGCAGGAGTCAATTCAGTAGTATGGCGTGTCGTTTCTGAGGGCCCGTGCCAGATGAATTGGGACCAGGGTCCTTGTGGTGGTTCACTATCTCCAGGTGAGCAGCGCTGGTACCCCCTGTCTGTGTGTCCTCTGATGGGGGCCCCGGCAGCACATGAGGAGCCACTGTAAGGCCTGTAGGCACACGGCCTCCTCCTTTTGCTTAATGCAGGTGCAACATGAGGAGAGCAAGTGTAGTCAGTTCACACATTAAGTGGTTCCCCAGCCGGGGGGTGCATTCCATCCAGATCACAATGTGAGCGCCCAGCCTGCATATATAGCGCCTCAATAGAGAGAGATTGCGCTCCAGTCACGTGCGTGTGGCAGGCGGCGTGTCAGGGAGAGGGGTGCGAGGGTCGCTGGAGTCTGGCTCTCATCTAGGCTGTCACAAATCGCACCGATTCGGTGTACTATGTCAGCAGTCAAGGGGGCACAGCGGAGCCACCCGCTGACACCATGGCAGGGCTCATCAGTATAGTTTCAGGCTGCAGGCAAGTCCCGGATGGTCACCCCCCAGTGTGAGGGCAACAGTGCCTGTCACGCGTCTCACCGACAGAGGCCCGGAGCCGCACCACCTCAGAGCTGCTGCAGGATACCGCTTCAGTAGGCACTACAGTTGCGCGGCCGCTGGCTGGCCTAGCAGGTTGCAATCTTCTTTAATGGTGCTGCACAGCCCAGCCTCCCCACGCACGCACCCCAGGACCCCGCAGGGCGAAAATGCTAGTGCGATTCAGAAGAGGAGTCCCAAGCAGGGGGTCCGCACACACTCAGCCGTGGCTGGGGCTCGGGGGTGTAACGAGTGCCGCAGATGCACCCGTGTCTTCCTCTGCCGATCGCCCGCCTCTCCGGGCTCCCCGGGGCATGCCCGTCAGCACGGCTTAAGGCAAGTGTCCCAAGCAGGGGTCCGCACTCACCCGGTGATGGCTGTAGTTCAAAGGTGTAGTGGATGCAGCGGATGCAGTCACGGCTTGTCTCGCTGATTCAAGGCCGACGCGGCTCCCACAGGCCTCTAGGAGTAGTGTCGCAATCCCGCGAAAGCCTCGCCTCAGGGTAGGCCTCATAAAATGTCGAGCGTCTGCACTGGGGTCTGTCCCTTCAGTTCAGGTGAGTCTATGGCCTCAGCAGTGACCGCAGACCGATGCCATCAGCTGTACACTGCCCATTCACACAGATGAGGTGGATGCATGGTGAAATACAGGATAATCGAGGGAATCGTAGCAGAGCTTCAGTAAGGTGCGTCCGCCCTGTTGGCTCGCTGGCCACGCCCCCCAGCTTTCAGCACTTCTCTTGCCTCTTTCTGCACTTATATTGCCTGTTTCTGCAACTCTCTTGCCTCTTTCTGCACCTCTCTTGCCTCTTTCTGCACCTCTCTTGCCTCTTTATGCACCTCACATACTTCTTTCTGCACCTTTCTTGCCTCTTTCTGCACCCCTCTTCCTTCTTTCTGTACCTCTCTTGCCTCTGTCTGCACCCCGTTCCATCTTTCTGCAACTCTCTTGCCTTTTTCTGCAGTTCTCTTGCCTTTTTCTGTACCTTTCTTGCCTCTTTCTGCAGTTCTCTTGCCTCTTTCTGAACCTCACTTGCCTCTTTCTGTACCCCTCTTGCTTCTTTCTACACCTCTGTTGCTTCTTTCAGGAATTCTGTTGTCTCTCTCTGCACTTCTCTTGCCTCCTTCTGCACCTCTCTAGCCTGTTTCTGCACCTTTGTTGTCTCTTTCTGCACCTCACTTTCTAATTTCTGCACCTCTCCTGCCTGTTTCTGCACTTCTCTTGCCTCTTTCCACACCCTTCTTGCCTCTTTCAGCACCTATGTTGCTTCTTTCTGCACTTCTCTTTCTTCTTTCTGCACCACCCTTGCCTCTTTCTGCACCCCTCCTGCCTCTTTCAGCACCCCTCTTGCTTCTTTCAGCACCTCTCCTGCCTCTTTTTGCACCTCTCTTGCCTTTTTCTGCACTTCTCTTGCCTCTTTCTGATCCCCTCTTGCCTCTTTCAGCACCTCTGTTGCTTCTTTCTGAAATTCTCTTGCTTCTTTCGGCACCCATCTTGCCTCTTTCTGCACCTCTCTTGCCTCTTTCTGCACCTCTCCTGCTTTTTTCTGCAGTTCTCTTGCCTCTTTCTGTACTTCTTTTCCTTCTTTCTGCACTTTTATTTCCTCTTTCTGCACCCCTCTTGCCTCTTTCTACACCTCTGTTGGTTCTTTCTGCACTGCTCTTGCTTCTTTCTACACCTCTTTTGCAAATTTCTGCATCACTCTTCCCTATTTCTGCATCACTCTTCCCTATTTCTGCACTCCTCTTCCCTCTTTCTGCACCTCTTTTGCCTGTTTCTGCAACCCTCTTGCCTCTTTCTGCAGTTCTCTTGCCTCCTTCTGCACCTCTGTTGCTTCTTTCTGCACTAACTCTTGCCTCTTTCTGCAACCATCTAGCCTCATTTTGCACACCTGTTGCTTCTTTCTGTACCTCTCTTGCTTTTGCTGCACCCATCTTGCCTCTTTCTGCACCCCTCTTCCTGCACCTCTCTTGCCTCTTTCTGCACATCTCTTGCCTCTTTCCACACTTCTCTTGCCTCTTTCTGCACCTCTGTTGCTTCTTTCTGCACCCCTCTTGCCTCTTTCTAAAGTAATCTTCCCTCTTTCTGCACATCTCTTGCCACTTTCTACACCCCTCTAGTATTTTTCTGCACCTCTTGCTTCTTTCTGCACCTCTCTTGCTTCTTTCTGCACCCTTCTACCCTTTTTCTGCACCTCTCTTGCCTCTTTCTGCACGTCTCTTGCCTCTTTCTGCACCTCTGTTGCTTCTTTCTGCACTTCTCTTGCCTCTTTCTGCACCCCTCTTCCCCTTTCTGCACCTTTCTTGCCTTTTTCTGCACTTCTCTTGCTTCTTTCTCTACCTCTGTTGCTTCTTTCACCACTTCTCTTGCCTCTTTCTGCACTTCTATTGCCTGTTTCTGCACCTCTCTTGCCTCTTTCTGCACGTCCTTCCTCTTTCTGCACCTCTGTTGCTTCTTTCTGCACTTCTTTTGCCTCTTTCTGCACCCCTCTTTCCCTTTCTGCACCTCTCTTGCCTCTCTCTGCACTTCTATTGCTTCTTTCTCCACCTCTGTTGCTTCTTTCTGCACTGCTCTTGCCTCTTTCTGCACCTCTTTTGCAAATTTCTGCATCACTCTTCCCTCTTTCTGCAATCCTCTTCCCTCTTTCTGCACCTCTTTTGCCTGTTTCTGCAACTCTCCTGCCTCTTTCTGTAGTTCTCTTGTCTCCTTCTGCACCTCTGTTGCTTCTTTCTGCACTAACTCTTGCCTCTTTCTGCACCCCTCTAGCCTCATTCTGCACACCTGTTGCTTCTTTCTGCGCTTTTCTTGTTTCTTTCTCTACATCTCTTGATTTTCTGCACCCATATTGCCTCTTTTTGCACACCTCTTCCCTCTTTCTGCACCTCTTTGGCCTCTTTCTGCACGTCTCTTGCCTCTTTCCCCACTTCTCTTGCCTCTTTCTGTACCTCTGTTGCTTCTTTCTGCACTTCTCTTGCTACTTTGTGCACCACTCTTGCTTCTTTCTGCACCCGTTGCCTCTATCTAAACTCATCTTCCCTCTTTCTACACCCCTCTTGCCTCTTTCTGCACTTCTTTTGCAAATTTCTGCATCACTCTTCCCTCTTTCTGCAATCCTCTTCCCTCTTTCTGCACCTCTTTTGCCTGTTTCTGCAACTCTCTTGCCTCTTTCTGTAGTTCTCTTGTCTCCTTCTGCACCTCTGTTGCGTCTTTCTGCACTAACTCTTGCCTCTTTCTGCACCCCTCTAGCCTCATTCTGCACACCTGTTGCTTCTTTCTGCGCTTTTCTTTTTCTTTCTCTACATCTCTTGATTTTCTGCACCCATATTGCCTCTTTTTGCACACCTCTTCCCTCTTTCTGCACCTCTTTGGCCTCTTTCTGCACGTCTCTTGCCTCTTTCCCCACTTCTCTTGCCTCTTTCTGCACCTCTGTTGCTTCTTTCTGCACTTCTCTTGCTACTTTGTGCACCACTCTTGCTTCTTTCTGCACCCCTGTTTCCTCTATCTAAACTCATCTTCCCTCTTTCTACACCCCTCTTGCCTCTTTCAGCACCTCTGTTGCTTCTTTCTGCACTTCTCTTGCTTCTTTCGGCTCCCATCTTGCCTCTTTCTGCACCTCTCTTGCCTCTTTTTGCACCTCTTCTGCCTCTTTCTGCACCTCTCCTGCTTTTTTCTGCAGTTCTCTTGCCTCTTTCTGTTCTTCATTTCCTTCTTTCTGCACTTTTCTTGCCTCTTTCTGCACCCCTCTTGCCTCTTTCTACACCTCTGTTGGTTCTTTCTGCACTGCTCTTGCTTCTTTTTGCACCTCTTTTGCAAATGTTTGCATCACTCTTCCCGATTTCTGCACTCCTCTTCCCGCTTTCTGCACCTCTTTTGCCTGTTTCTGCAAATATCTTGCCTCTTTCTGTAGTTCTCTTGCCTCCTTAGGCACCTCTGTTGCTTCTTTCTGCACTAACTCTTGCCTCTTCCTGCACCCCTCTAGCCTCATTCTGCACACCTGTTGCTTCTTTCTGCAGTTCTCTTGCTTCTTTCTGTACCTCTCTTGCTTTTGCTGCACCCATCTTGCCTCTTTATGCACCCCTCTTCCCTTTTTCTGCACCTCTCTTGCCTCTTTCTGCACATCTCTTGCCTCTTTGCACACTTCACTTGCCTCTTTCTGCACCTCTGTTGCTTCTTTCTGCACACCTCTTGCTTCTTTGTGCACCACTCTTGCTTCTTTCTGCACCTCTGTTGTCTCTTTCTAAACTCGTCTTCCCTCTTTCTGCACGTCTCTTGCCGCTTTCTACACCCCTCAAGTCTTTTTCTGCACCTCTCTTGCTTCTTTCTGCACCTCTCTTGCCTCTTTCTGCACCCACCTCTCTTGCCTCTTTCTGCACCTCTCTTGCCTCTTTCTGCACCTCTCTTGCCTCTTTCTGCACCTCTGCTGCTTCTTTCTGCACTTCTTTTGCCTCTTTCTGCACACCTTTGTAGGAGAGTAGGATCTGCCTCTTATGTTGCCCCCACTTTTTTTCTGATGTTCACACTGGTTTCTGGCTATAGTCAGGCTGGGACCCTGCCAATCAGGGCCCCAGCCTCTCTGTTCTCTCTAAACGACTTGGAGTGCACTCTAGGTGCACTAGTGATTGGATACTGTGGTACCTTATGAGTCCCTAGTATATGGTACCTTAGGTGCCAAGGGCATAGGTACTTCACAGGCCTACCAGGGGCTGAAGCATGTATTATGCCACCCCTGGGAAGCAGACTAAATCTGACACCACAGGTCTGCTACTGCAGCCTGGGTAAGGTGGTGCATGCACCCCTTACTGTGATATAGGCTACCTATATCACTACATAGATACACACATATAAACCTATAAGTCACTCCTATGGCAGGCCTTATCAATCCTGAAGGCAGAGTTCTTGGTTCCTATGTGAGAGGGTGCCCCTGCATGAGCAGAGCCCCTCTGCAGCATTTGGAGACCCTTCTCTGATGCCGTTTGTAGTGCAGCCTGACCATATACTCTTAAGCGCATTATAACCTCGCGTTAAATGCTAACTTTGGGATGGCTGCACGGAAACATGTCGTGTTTGGTGTCAAACATCTTGGAATACTACCCCCCCACCAGTTCTGGCGGTGGGGGTAGCATTTTACCCTTCTAGAGGGATAGACATGTACCTACTGTGCAAACGCAGTGGAATCCTGAAGAGCCCTGGCATCACAAAATGGATGCCACCAGTCACAGACACTGGGCTGCCCTCCTGCTGATGACCGAAACTCACAGTGGAGGAAGCCCAACAATAGGTATCCTGTCACAGGAGGGTGTGACCACCTTCCAGACAGGGTTTAGTGTATTGGGGCTGGGTGGGTGCACTCCTAGAGTGATTTGAAGTCCTGAACTGGGGGAGCAGAAGGCTCCTCTGTGCATATGCCAGTTCAAACCAGCTCAGGGGCTACCTGCCCCTGCTCTGGTGCGAAACTGGACAAAGGGAAGTGGGTGTAGCCACCCACTCCCCTGACCCTCCCATAGGTGGGGTCATAGAGCTAGTCCCTCCCTTTCTTTTAGTATAAGAGGGGGAACCTGTGCATTGCAAACTAGATACCCCTGGATGACCCTCTGAAGAAGAATCCTGGACCTTCGATGTTCCACTACCTCTGGAAGACTGAAGAATCTCCCTTGGAGTCAAGGAGTGACTCCCCTGCTTGGCAGGCACCAAAAACTGAAACGACGGTCGCAAACTATGCCGCTCCCGCCAGAGCCCGAGGTCCCTGCAGCCCAAGACAAGGATTTCCTGACTTCTCCAAGGCCATCGTGAGTCCCCAGCAAAGCTGAGGCCAGTGGACCCCACGAGTGATTAGGAACCGCAGTCCCTGGGTACCATGCACTATTGTCAAGTGCAACCCCTTTGCGACGTTCTACGAACGTGTGCTTTGGACCACGTGTGGTCCCATCCTCTAGCAGGACTTTCTCTGAAAATCAGAGGCGTACCCCATCCCGAGTGACCGTGGGCCCCTGTTGAAGGAATCCTCCCAAGGCAACTTTGCGATCCCTTGCCAGCCAGCTTGTGGGTCCCCTGAAGACTTTTCTAAAAAACCAAAGGGCTCCACTAGTTGCTCCAGGCCTGCCCTGACTTACCCTTGCTGGGTGAGTTCCCCAGACCTTGTTGGTCTGCACCATTGACTTTTTACACTTTCCACAAGACTTGCTGCTACCAAGGCTTGTTGGCTCCAATCGGATTGCCGACACCGCAGTCAGCTGCAGACTTTGGGCCTACGCCGAATCCAGCTCCTGGTTGTCGTCGACGCCTCCTGGACCTAGTGGCCAAAGAGTCAAGACACCCGTGAACGACCTGAATCTGCCGACGACGGTGGGCATTCATCTTCCTTGCCCCGGGTCACTGCCCAGTGACTTTGAACACTGTCCCCTCTGCTTTCAGGTCTTCCTTCTTCCAAATCCAGGCTTGGATTCCACCGGACACTTCTTCGGACTTCACAAGCAGCAAGTCTTCATTGGCTCCCATTGAAAACGACGCCGCGACCCGACACCAAAGGACACCTATGCACCCGGCTTCCCTGGGTGAGGTAACTCCAGCACTATGGTGCTCCTGTGGGTGTTGTCCCTAGAACGACTTACCCTGTAAGTGACTTGCTTATAGCTACTCCCGAAGTGCCCTTAAACTCTTAATTTCCAACCGCGACTTGCCCCATTGAAGTCAACGGCGACCCGCGCCTGTGTTCACTCACTGCACGCGTCCCCCGTGGGTCCTTTACTTACCTGCCTTGGGTGGTTTCGTGAGGCCCCAGCACTTCTGAAGGCCCTGGGCCTTGTCTCCCTGCAAGTCGTTATTCCTAAGTCTCTTTTTTAGTATATGGTCTGGTACGCCCCTAGGGCCCCAGCCATATTTGTGCTTAATTTATTGTGAAACGTTGATTTGTGCATATGTTCCTGACTTCTAATCTCATAAAGAGATTAGTAGAGAGTTGTTTAGTAATAAATACATATATATTTGATATATATACCTGTGTGGTGTCTTTTCATTTGGTGATTCAAGAGATTGTGTGGTAAAACAAGCTGCTTTACATTCCTCCAAGACTTAGCCTGAAGGCTGCTCTCCACAGCTACCACTAGGATAGCTTTCTATAAAGGTTGTCTTAAACCTACCTACCATAAGAGTCGAATTGTACTGGTGCAAGGTGTCCACTATAACTAGTGAACAGCATATACCAGGCCAACTTCTCACATTGGTGGCAGCGTGTGGGATTCCAGCTTGCTATTGTTTTACCAGAAAATCTCTATTTGAATTACTAACTGAAAACCACTATAGGTACTCAAGGTACATATAAAGTCAAGCTTAGTATCGATAAGTTCTACTGAACTTAGAACTGTGTGCCAAGGAATAGCACACCCTTTCTACAGCTCAAGCTAGTATCAGTAGGCCACAAACTAGTGTAGGTAGTACAACACTGCACAACACTATAATGTCCTTAAAGGGTGGAACCAGTGGATCCACTCAGCCTCAGTATAAGGACATGGCTTTATCTGAGTTGAGAACCATGTGTGCTGCAAGGCACCTGAAGCTAGAACAGAGTCCGTCCACACTACACCTGATAGATCTGCTGACAGCAGATGATCTTAGATTAGCTCTAGGAGCTAATGGATCTGAATCAGTGGGTGGGTCAATTACAGTGTCTGGGTCAGATGATGAACATCTGGATGACCAAGACTCTGTGATTGTAGGGCCAGGTCCCAAGGGGTCTGAACAGGACAGAGGAATTCTCCCTAAGAGAACTGACATAGTGGAGGACAGGCCTAGGTCCCTTTCTAGGGAATCTGAGCACTCCTATCACTCTGGAAGATAATCTGTCTACCAGAGGAACTCCTACTTCTCAAGAAGAGAGACCTCCTCTGACAGAATGTACAAACTGCTGCAGTATGAGGAAGCAAGGTTTGCCCTCAAAACCAAGCAGTTGGCATCAGATAAGGAAGCCCTGGAGCTCCAGAGAGCTTCTAGAAAAGAGGGGTTAGAACCCCCTGGTGGCAGCAACAGTGTCCCTAGAGGCAGAGAATATATTCCAGACCATAGGAACCTGAGCAAGGTTGTTCCTCCCTACCAGAGTGGGGATGATATCCATAAGTGGGTAACTGCTATGGAAAGGGCCTGTAGAGTACAACAGGTCCCCCAAAAGCAGTGGGCAGCAATCTTGTGGCTCTCCTTTTCAGATAAAGGTAGAGACAAGCTCCTCACTGTTAGAGAAGAGGATGCTGATGACTATGAAGTCCTGAAGAGTGCACTGATAGATGGGTTTGGCTTAACCACTGAGCAGTACAGGTTGAAGTTCAGAGACACCCATAAGGCACAGACTCAGGACTGGACTGACTTTGTAGATTGTGCAACCAAGGCTCTGGAGGGTTGGCTGGTTGGCAGTAGGGTTACTGATTTCAAGGGATTGTATAATCTAATGATGAGAGAACAGATCCTTAATAATTGCCAGAACCAGTTGTTGCATCAATACCTGGTGGACTCAGATCTGACCTCTCCCCAAGAATTGGGAAAGAAGGCAGACAAGTGGGTCAGAACCAGGGTGAGGCAGAAAACCCAGAACCAAGGGGGTGACACAAAGAAGCAGGATTCTAAGGGCTCTGAGAAAGGTGGAGATAAGTCAAAAGACCAGAAGTCTTCACAAGGGCCCCAAAAATCTGCATCTGGTGGGGAGTCACAATCCAACAAGGGAAAAGGCCAAAAGAAGCCCTGGTGCAAATTCTGTAAACAGAAAGGGCACTGGACTTCTGATTGTAACAAGTCCAAAGACCAAACCACCACCACTCCTGCCCCTAAGGCAACTGTTCCCCCTAGTTCAGCTACTGGTGGAGGTGGTACTCAGAATAAGGGTGTAGTAGGGTTGACCCTGGGTTCTGAAGTGGACTCTGGCCTAGTCAGAGTACCCACTCAGGCAATGCTGATTTGTGATGGAGACATTGACATGTCCTTCCTAGTGAGCCCCAGTAATCTGGGCAAATACAAACAGCAGCCTGTAATAAATGGCAAACAGATGCTTCTGAGCTGGGTGTGGGAGCTGTACTGTCTCAACTGAATGATGAAGGTCAAGACCAGCCAGTAGCTTTTATTAGCAGGAGGCTGACCCCTAGAGAGAAACGTTGGTCAGCTATAGAGAGGGAGGCCTTTGCTGTGGTGTGGGCCCTGAAGAAGCTGAGGCCATACTTGTTTGGCACTCACTTCATAGTTCAGACTGACCTCAAGCCCCTCCTATGGCTTAAACAGATGAAAGGTGAAAACCCAAATGTGAGAAGTTGGCCTGGTATATGCTGTTCACTAATTAAAGTGGACACCTTGCACCAGAACAATTCGACTCTTATGGTAGATAGGTTTAAGACAACCTTTATAGAAAGCTATCCTAGTGGTAGCTGTGGAGAGCAGCCTTCAGGCTAAGTCTTGAAGGAATGTAAAGCAGCTTGTTTTACCACACAATCTCTTGAATCTCCAAATGAAAAGACACCACACAGGTATATATATCAAATATATATGTATTTATTAATAAACACTCTTTACTAATCTCTTTATGAGATTAGAGGTCAGGAACATATGTACAAGTCAAATATTAACAGAATAAGTTTAGCACAATCGAATATCACAATCTTAGTTTGCTAGACCTAGGTCTAGGGCACCTAGAATCGAGGGACCCCCAAGAACCACCCCAGGTAGTTGTAGGAGACCCACAGGGGACGGACGCGGTGACCTGGCACCGGTGCGAATCCTGTACGAGTCTATGCACTCAGAGGCGATTGAGATATCAATGTTAAAGGTCCCTTGCGTGTTCGAGGCGAACACAACGATCGGTCCTTGTACGAGTCGAAGGACGCGGTCACAGATAGAGATGCAAGGGAGATGGACGCGCTGTGTCTAACACAGACGCGAACCTTGTGCGAGTCAGTGCAATGGAGATCTCAGAGTTACAGGCCCTTTGTGTGTTCGAGGGGAACACCGATCGGACTCAGTACGAGTCGAAGGATACAGTTTTAGATAGTGTTACAAAGGAGATGGACGCGGTGTGTCTAACACAGACACGAACCCTGTACGAGTCAGCGCAATTGTCGCACTTGGAAAGTTAGAGTTTTAGGACACTTCTAGGGAAGCTACAAGCAAGTCACTTACAGGGTAAGTAGTTCTAGGGCCCACACCCACAGGAGCACCGTAGTGCTGAAGTTACCTCCCCCAGGGGAGCCGGGTGCATAGGTGTTCTTTGGTGTCGGGTCGCAGTGTCGTTTTCAATGGGAGCCAGTGAAGACTTACTGCTTGCGGCGACAGGAGAAGTGTCCGGAGGAATCCAAGCCTGGATTTGGAAGATGGAAGACCTGAAAGCAGAGGGGACAGTGTTCAAAGTCACTTGGCAGTGACTCGGGGCAAGGAAGATGGAGGCCCACCGTCGTTGCAAGATTCAGGTCGTTCGTGGTTGCGTTGACTCTTCAGCCACGAGGTCCAGGAGCCGTTGACGATGACCAGGAGCTGGATTCGGCGTGTCCCACGATGTCTGCAGCTTACTGCGGTGTCAGCGACTCAATCGGAACCAACAAGCCTTGGTAACAGCAAGTCTTGGGGAAAGTGTGAAGAAGCAATGGCGCAGACCAGCAAGGTCTGGGGGACTCACCCAGCAAGGGTAAGTCAGGGCAGGCCTGGAGTAACCAGGGGAGCCCTTCGGTTTCTTTAGGAAGTCTTCTGGGGACCCACAAGACGGCTGGCAAGGGATCGCAAAGATGCCTCGGGAGGATCCGCTCACAGGGGCCCAGGGTCTCTCGGGATGTGGTAGGCCTCTGATCTTAGGTGGGTGTTCTGCTGGAGGCTGGGACCACACGTGGTCCAAAGCACAAGTTCGTGGAACATCGTGAAGGGGTTGCACTTGACAATAGTGCACGGTACCCAGGGGTCGCGGTTCCTCGTTACTCTTGGGGTCCACTGGCCTCAGCTTCACTGGAGACTCACGATGGCCTTTGAGAAGTCAGGAAATCTACTTCTTGGGCTACAGGGACTTCGAACTCCGGCGGGAGCGGCATAGTTTGCGACCGTCGTTTGTAGTTTTTGGTGCCTGCCAAGCAGGGGAGTCACTCCTTGACTCCAAGGGAGATTCTTCAGTCTTCCAAAGGTAGTGGAACGTCGAAGGTCTGGGATTCTTCTTGTAGAGCGTCGTCCAGGGAAATCTAGGGTGCAATGCACAGGTTCCCCCTCTTATACTAAAAGAAGGGGAGGGACTAGCTCTTTGACCCTACCTATGGGAGGGTCAGCGGAGTGGGTGGCTACACCCACTTCCCTTTGTCCAGTTTCACGCCAGAGCAGGGACAGGTAGCCCCTGAGCTGGTTTGAACTGGCATATGCACAGAAGAGCCTTCTGCTCCCCCAGTGCAGGACTTCAAAGCACTCTAAGAGTGCACCCACCCAGCCCCAATACACTAAACCCTGTCTGGAAGGTGGTCACACCCCTTGGGACAGGATATCTATTGTTGGGCTTCCTCCACTGCGAGTGTTGGTCATCAGCAGGAGGGCAGCCCAGGGTCTGTGACTGGTGGCATCCATTTTGTGATGCCAGGGCTCTGCAGGATTCTACCGCGTTTCCACAGTAGGTACATGTCTATCCCTCTAGAAGGGTGGAATGCTACCCCGCCACCAGGACTGGCGGGGGGGTAGTATTCCAAGATGTTTGACACCAAACACGACATGTTTCGATGCAGCCATTCCAAAGTTAGCATTTTACCGCAAGGATATAATGCACTTAAAAGTATATGGTTTAACCGCATCCACAAACAGCACCAGAGAATGGACTCTGAGAGCTGCAGAGGGGCCCTGCTCAGGCAGAGGCACCCCCTCACATAGAAGCCAAGCACCCTGCCCTCAGGATTGATAGGGCCTGCCTTAGGGTTGACTGATAGGGTTATATGTGTGTGCAGGAGAGATATAGGGAACCTATATCTCAGTGAGGGGTGCTAGCACTTCCTCACACAGGCAGCAGTAGCAGGCCTGTGGTGTCAGATTTAGTCTGCTTCCCAGGGGTGGCATAATGCATGCTGCAGCCCCTGGTAGGCCTGTGGAGTACCTATGCCCTTGGTACCTAGGGTACCATATACTAGGGACTCATAAGGTACCACAGTATCCAATCACTAGTGCACCTAGAGTGCACTCCAAATCGTTTAGAGAGAACAGAGAGGCTGGGTCCCTGATTAGCAGGGTCCCAGCCTGACTATAGCCAGAAACCAGTGTAAACATCAGAAAAAAGTGGGGGTAACATAAGAGGCAGATCCTACTCTCCTACACAACCCCCCAAACGCAGGGACACTAAACTAACCTTGACCAGTTGAGTCATCGTGTTCAAAGTGGAAATACCTTGAGAGTCCATCTGCATTGGAATGTTGGGTCCCAGGTCTATGTTCCACTGTATAGTCCATCCCCTGTAGGGAAATGGACCACCTCAAAAGTTTTGGGTTTTCTCCTTTCATTTGTTTAAGCCATAGGAGGGGCTTGTGGTCGGTCTGAACTATGAAGTGAGTACCAAACAAGTATGGCCTCAGCTTCTTCAGGGCCCATACCACAGCAAAGGCCTCCTCTCTATAGCTGACCAACGTTTCTCTCTAGGGGTCAGCCTTCTGCTAATAAAAGCTACTGGCTGGTCTTGACCTTCATCATTCAGTTGAGACAGTACAGCTCCCACACCCAGCTCAGAAGCATCTGTTTGGACAATGAACTTTTTGGTGTAGTCTGGACTCTGTAAGATGGGGGCAGTGCACATGGCCTGCTTTAGGTCTTCAAATGCCTTCTGACAGCTAGCTGTCCACAGAACATTTTTTGGCATTTTCTTTGAGGTCAGATCATTCAAGGGGGTCACTATAGATCCATATCCCTTGACAAACCTCCTATAGTACCCAGACAGGCCTAAGAAGGCTCTCACCTGTGTCTGGGTGGTTGGAGCTACACATTCCATTATGGTTTAGATTTTGCTCTGTAAAGGCTGAACCTGGCCTCCACCTACAAGGTGGCCCAGGTACACAACCTGACTCTTCCCTATCTGGCACTTAGTGGCCTTGATAGTGAGGCCTGCTTTCTGCAGTGCCTCCAAAACATTCCTGAGGTGGACCAGGTGATCCTGCCAGGAGGAACTAAAGACAGCAATATCATCTAGATAAGCTGAGCAATAAGTCTCCATCCCTGTCAGAACTTTATTCACCAACCTCTGAAAAGTGGCAGCTGCATTTTTCAATCCAAAGGGCATCACCACAAAGTGGTAGTGCCCACCAGGGGTCAAAAATGCTGTCTTGGCTTTTGCATCATCAGCTAATCTGATCTGCCAGTAGCCAGCTGTTAGGTCAAACGTGCTTAGATACTTGGCTGAGGCCAAAGTATCAATCAGCTCATCTGCCCTTGGTATGGGATAGGCATCAGTCCTAGTGACTGCATTGAGGCCTCTGTAGTCTACACAAAACCTCATTTCTTTCTTACCACCCTGGGTATGAGGCTTGGGTACCAGGACTACTGGACTAGCCCAAGGGCTATCTGAAGGCTCAATTACACCTAGCTCCAACATTTTCTGGACTTCAGTCCTGATACAGTCCCTGACATGGTCAGGTTGCCTGTAGATTTTATTCTTGACAGGCAGACTGTCTCCAGTGTCCACCTCGTGGGTGCACCAGGAAGTCTGACTAGGGGTCAGGCTAAACATATGTCTAAACTGTTGCAGAACTTGTCTGCACTCAGTTTGCTGATGGTCGGTGAGGCTGCTTGCCAAAGCAACACCATCTACTGACCCATCATCAGGGTTCTGAGAGAGCAGGTCAGGGAGAGGGTCACTCTCCTCCTCCTGGTCCTCATCAGTTGCCATGAGCAAGCCCATGTCAGCCCTGTCAACATACAGCTTTAATCTGTTGACATGGAGCACCCTCAGGGGGCTCCTGGGAGTTCCAAGATTCACCAGGTAGGTGACTTCTCCCTTCTGTTCAACTATTTTATGGGGGCCACTCCACTTGTCCTGGAGGGCTGCTGGGGCCACAGGCTCCAACACCCACACTTTCTGTCCTGGCTGGTATACAGTCAGTACAGCCTTTGGTCATGCCAAGCTTTTTGTAATTCTTGGCTGGCCTCTAGGTTTTTGGTTGCCTTTTTCATGTACTCTGCCATCCGGGAGCGGAGACCAAGTACATAGTCCATCACATCTTGTTTGGGGGCTTGAGAGGTAACTCCCAGCCCTCTTTTACCAAACACAGTCGACCTCTCACAGGATGCCCAAACAGAAGCTCAAATGAGCTGTAACCAACCCCCTTCTGTGGAACCTCTCTGTATGCAAACAACAGGCAAGGAAGAAGAAGGTCCCATTTCCGCCTAAGCTTCTCTGGGAGTCCTTTAATCATTCCTTTCAAGGTTTTGTTGAAGCGTTCAACTAAACCATTGCATTGTGGGTGATAGGGGGTGGTGAACTTGTAAGTTACACCAAACTCCTTCCACATTGCTTTTAGATATCCGGACATGAAGTTGGTACCTCTGTCAGAAATGACCTCCTTTGGAAAACCCACTCTGGAGAAGACTCCAATGAGGGCTCTTGCCACCACAGGTGTGGTGGTCCTCAGGGGAATTGCTTCTGGGTACCTGGTGGCATGATCCACTACCACCAGGATAAACCTGTGCCCAGATGCAGTTTGAGGGTCAAGGGGACCAACAATGTCAATCCCTACCCTTTCAAAGGGTACCGCCAACACAGGTAGTGGTATCAGGGGGGCCTTTGTTGTGCCACCTGCCTTACCACTGGCTTGGCATGTGACACAGGAGCGACAAAACTCCTTTGTGTCCTCTGACATATGTGGCCAATGAAAATGTGGAACAAGCCTGTCCCAGGTCTTGTTTTGGCCCAAGTGTCCTGCTAAAGGGATGTCATGTGCTAGGGTCAAGAGGAACCCCCTAAATTTCTGAGGTATTACCAACCTCCTGGTGGCTCCAGGGGCTGGGTCTCTACCTTCAGAATATAGGAGTCCCTCATCCCAATAAACGTTATGGGACCCACTAGCACTCCCAGCAGCCTCAGCAGCAGCCTGCTGTCTGAGGGGTTCAAGAGAGGGGCAGCACTGTTGCTCCTTACGCAGATCTTCCCTAGAAGGGCCCCTGCCCCCAAGAACTCAACCTGATCAGGCTCAAGTCCCTCTGGGGCAGTTCCTTCTTCAGGATCTGCTTCACCTCCCTCTGGGGGTGAATCTGTGATCTGAGACAGAGGGGAAGGCACTGCCTTTACCCTACTGCTCCTCCTCTTGGGAAGCATCTGGTCCATTGTTCCAGGATCCAGAGCTGGTTCAGTGTCATGCATTCTTGCTTGTGACCTGGTCACAGCAAATACCTCTGCAGGGATGCCCAGCATCTCAGCATGAGTCCATAACTCTACTTCAGACCAGGCTGAAGTCTCTAGATCATTGCCCAATAGACATTCGACAGGGAGGTCTGCACTGACTACAACCTTCTTGAGGCCAGTTACCCCTCCCCAGGAGAAATTCACAACTGCCAGACTATGGTTGGTCTGGACGTTGCTTGCATTGGTCACCTGGTACATTTCGCCCAGGATGATCTGTCCAGGGTCCACAAGATCCTCTGCCACCATGGTGACACTAGCACCTGTGTCCCTAAATGCCAAAGCCTGTTTGCCATTTATTACAGGCTGCTGTTTGTATTTGCCCAGATTACTGGGACTCACTAGGAAGGACATATTAAGGACTCCCTCACAAATCAGCATTGCCTGAGTGGGCACTCTGACTAGGTCAGAGTCCACTTCAGAACCCAGGGTCAACCCTACTACACCCTTATTCTGTGTACCACCTCCACCAGTAGCTGAACTAGGGGGAACAGTTGCCTTAGGGGCAGGAGTGGTGGTGGTTTGGTCTTTGGACTTGTAACAGTCAGAAGTCCAGTGCCCTTTCTGTTTACAGAATTTGCACCAGGGCTTCTTTTGGCCTTTTCCCTTGTTGGATTGTGACTCCCCACCAGATGCAGATTTTTGGGGCCCTTGTGAAGACTTCTGGTCTTTTGACTTATCCCCACCTTTCTCAGAGCCCTTAGGATCTTGCTTCTTGGTGTCACCCCCTTGGTTCTGGGGTTTCTGCCTCACCCTGGTTCTGACCCATTTGTCTGCCTTCTTTCCCAATTCTTGGGGAGAGGTCAGATCCGAGTCCACCAGGTACTGATGCAACAACTGGTTCTGGCAATTATTAAGGATCTGTTCTGTCATCAGATTATACAATCCCTTGAAATCAGTAACACTACTGCCGACCAGCCAACCCTCCAGAGCTTTGGTTGCACAATCAACAAAGTCAGTCCAGTCCTGAGTCTATGCCTTCTGGGTGTCTCTGAACTTCAACCTGTACTGTTCAGTGGTTAAGCCAAACCCATCTATTAGTGCACTCTTCAGGACTTCATAATCACCAGCATCCTCTTCTCTAACAGTGAGGAGCTTGTCTCTACCTTTATCTGAAAAGGAGAGCCACAAGATTGCTGCCCACTGCTTTTGGGGGACCTGCTGTACTCTACAGGCCCTCTCCATAGCAGTTATCCACTTGTGGATATCATCCCCACTCTGGTAGGGAGGAACAACCTTGCTCAGGTTCCTATGGTCTGGAATAGATTCTCTGCCTCTAGGGACACTGTTGCTGCCACCAAGGGGTTCTAACCCCTCTCGTCTAGAAGCTCTCTGGATTTCCAGGGCTTCTCTATCCAGTGCCAACTGCTTGGTTCTGAGGGCAACTCTTGCTTCCTCATACTGCAGCAGTTTGCACATTCTTTCAGAGGAAGTCTCTCTTATGGGAAAGTATGAGTTCCTCTGGTGGACAAATTCTCTGCCAGCGTGATGAGTGCTCAGATTCCCTGGAAGGGGACCTATGCCTCTCATCCACTCTGTCAGTTCTCTTAGGGAGAATTCCTCTGTCCTTTTCAGGCCCCTTGAGGCCTGGCCCTTCAATCACAGAGTCCTGGTCATTCGGATTTTCATCGTCTGACCCAGATACTGTAATTGACCCACCCACTGATTCCAACCCATTAGCTCCTAGAGCCAATCTAAGATCATCTGCTGTCAGCAGATCTATCAGGTGTAGGGTTGAGGGACTCTGTCCTAGCCTCAGGTGTCTTTCAACACACATGGCTCTCAAGTCAGAGAAAGCCATGTCCTTTTACTGAGGCTGAGTGGATCCACTGGTTCCACCCTTTAAGGACATTCTAGTGTTGTGCAGTGTTGTACTACCTACACTAGTTTGTGGCCTACTGATACTAGCTTGAGCTGTAGAAAGGGTGTGCTATCCCTTGGCACACAGCTCTAAGTTCAGTAGAACTTATCGATACTAAGCTTGACTTTATATGTACCTTAAGTACCTATAGTGGTTTTCAGTTAGTAATTCAAATAGAGATTTTATGGTAAAACAATAGCAAGCTGGAATCCCACACGCTGCTCACCAATGTGAGAAGTTGGCCACTAATTAAAGTGGACACCTTGCACCAGAACAATTCGACTCTTATGGTAGATAGGTTTAAGACAACCTTTATAGAAAGCTATCCTAGTGGTAGCTGTGGAGAGCAGCCTTCAGGCTAAGTCTTGAAGGAATGTAAAGCAGCTTGTTTTACCACACAATCTCTTGAATCACCAAATGAAAAGACACCACACAGGTATATATATCAAATATATATGTATTTATTAATAAACACTCTCTACTAATCTCTTTATGAGATTAGAGGTCAGGAACATATGTACAAGTCAAATATTATCAGAATAAGTTTAGCACAATCGAATATTACAATCTTAGTTTGCTAGACCTAGGTCTAGGGCATCTAGAATCGAGGGACCCCCAAGAACCACCCCAGGTAGTTGTAGGAGACCCACAGGGGACTGACGCTGTGACCTGGCACCGGTGCGAATCCTGTACGAGTCTATGCACTCAGACGTGATTGAAATATCAATGTTAAAGGTCCCTTGCGTGTTCGAGGCGAACACACCGATCGGTCCTTGTACGAGTCGAAGGACGCGGTCACAGATAGAGATGCAAGGGAGATGGACGCGCTGTGTCTAACACAGACGCGAACCTTGTGCGAGTCAGTGCAATGGAGATCTCAGAGTTACAGGCCCTTTGTGTGTTCGAGGCGAACACCGATCGGACTCAGTACGAGTCGAAGGATACAGTTTTAGATAGTGTTGCAAAGGAGATGGACGCGGTGTGTCTAACACAGACGCGAACCCTGTACGAGTCAGCGCAATTGTCGCACTTGGAAAGTTAGAGTTTTAGGACACTTCTAGGGAAGCTACAAGCAAGTCACTTACAGGGTAAGTAGTTCTAGGGCCCACACCCACAGGAGCACCGTAGTGCTGAAGTTACCTCACCCAGGGGAGCCGGGTGCATAGGTGTTCTTTGGTGTCGGGTCGCGGCGTCGTTTTCAATGGGAGCCAGTGAAGACTTGCTGCTTGCGGCGACAGAGAAGTGTCCGGAGGAATCCAAGCCTGGATTCAGAAGATGGAAGACCTGAAAGCAGAGGGGACAGTGTTCAAAGTCACTTGCCAGTGACTCGGGGCAAGGAAGATGGAGGCCCACCGTCGTCGCAAGATTCAGGTCGTTCGCAGTTGCCTTGACTCTTCAGCCACGAGGTCCAGGAGGCGTCGACGATGACCAGGAGCTGGATTCGGCGTGTCCCACAATGTCTGCAGCTTACTGCGGTGTCGGAGACTCGATCAGAGCCAACAAGCCTTGGTAACAGCAAGTCTCGGGGAAAGTGTGAAGAGGCAATGGCGCAAACCAGCAAGGTCTGGGGGACTCACCCAGCAAGGGTAAGTCAGGGCAGCCCTGGTGCAACCAGGGGAGCTCTTCGGTTTCTTTAGGAAGTCTTCTGGGGACCCACAAGCCAGCTGGCAAGGGATCGCAAAGATGCCTCGGGAGGATCCGCTCACAGGGGCCCACGGTCTCTTGGGACGTGGTAGGCCTCTGATCTTAGGAGGGGTTCCTGCTGGAGGCTGGGACCAAACGTGGTCCAAAGCACAAGTTCGTGGATTATCGTGAAGGGGTTGCACTTAACAATAGTGCACTGTACCCAGGGGTCGCGGTTCCTCGTTACTCTTGGGGTCCACTGGCCTCAGCTTCGCTGGGGTCTCACGATGGCCTTTGAGAAGTCAGGAAATTCACTTCTTGGGCTGCAGGGCCTTCGGACTCTAGCGGGAGCGGCATAATTTGCGACCGTCGTTTGTAGTGTTTGGTGCCTGCCAAGCAGGGGAGTCACTCCTTGACTCCAAGGGAGATTCTTCAGTCTTCCAAAGGTAGTGGAACGTCGAAGGTCCGGGATTCTTCTTGTAGAGCGTCGTCCAGGGAAATCTAGGGTGCAATGCACAGGTTCCACATCTTATACTAAAAGAAGGGGAGGGACTAGCTCTATGACCCTACCTATGGGAGGGTCAGGGAGTGGGTGGCTACACCCACTTCCCTTTGTCCAGTTTCGCGCCAGAGCAGGGACAGGTAGCCCCTGAGCTGGTTTGAACTGGCATATGCACAGAGGAGCCTTCTGCTCCCCCAGTGCAGGACTTCAAAGCACTCTAAGAGTGCACCCACCCAGCCCCAATACACTAAACCCTGTCTGGAAGGTGGTCACACCCCTTGGGACAGGATATCTATTGTTGGGCTTCCTCCACTGCGAGTGTTGGTCATCAGCAGGAGGGCAGCCCAGTGTCTGTGACTGGTGGCATCCATTTTGTGATGCCAGGGCTCTGCAGGATTCTACCGCGTTTCCACAGTAGGTACATGTCTATCCCTCTAGAAGGGTGGAATGCTACCCCCGCCGCCAGGACTGGCAGGGGGTAGTATTCCAAGATGTTTGACACCAAACACGACATGTTTCGATGCAGCCATTCCAAAGTTAGCATTTTACCGCGAGGATATAATGCACTTAAAAGTATATGGTTTAACCGCATCCACAAACAGCACCAGAGAATGGACTCTGAGAGCTGCAGAGGGGCCCTGCTCAGGCAGAGGCACCCCCTCACATAGAAGCCAAGCACCCTGCCCTCAGGATTGATAGGGCCTGCCTTAGGGGTGACTGATAGGTTTATATGTGTGTGTAGGAGAGATATAGGGGACCTATAACTCAGTGAGGGATGCTAGCACTACCTCACCCAGGCTGCAGTAGCAGGCCTGTGGTGTCAGATTTAGTCTGCTTCCCAGGGGTGGCATAATACATGCTGCAGCCCCTGGTAGGCCTGTGAAGTACCTATGCCCTTGGTACCTAAGGTACCATATACTAGGGACTCATAAGGTGCCACAGTATCCAATCACTAGTGCACCTAGAGTGCACTCCAAATCATTTAGAGAGAACAGAGAGGCTGGGGCCCTGATTAGCAGGGGCCCAGCCAGACTATAGCCAGAAACCAGTGTAAACATCAGAAAAAAAGTGGGGGCAACATAAGAGGCAGATCCTACTCTCCTACACCAAAACTTTTGAGGTGGTCCATTTCCCTACAGGGGATGGACTATACAGTGGAACATAGGCCTGGGACCCAACATGCCAATGCAGATGGACTCTCAAGGTATTTCCACTTAGAGCACGAAGACTCAACTGGTCAAGGTTAGTTTAGTGTCCCTGCGTTTGGGGGGGGGGGGTTGTGTAGGAGAGTAGGATCTGCCTCTTATGTTGCCCCCACTTTTTTTCTGATGTTCACACTGGTTTCTGGCTATAGTCCGGCTGGGACCCTGCCAATCAGGGCCCCAGCCTCTCTGTTCTCTCTAAACGACTTGGATTGCACTCTAGGTGCACTAGTGATTGGATACTGTGGTACCTTATGAGTCCCTAGTATATGGTACCTTAGGTGCCAAGGGCATAGGTACTTCACAGGCCTACCAGGGGCTGAAGCATGTATTATGCCACCCATGGGAAGCAGACTAAATCTGACACCACAGGTCTGCTACTGCAGCCTGGGTAAGGTGGTGCATGCACTCTTACTGTGATATAGGCTACCTATATCACTACATAGATACACACATATAAACCTATGTCACTCCTATGGCAGGCCTTATCAATCCTGAAGGCAGAGTGCTTGGTTCCTATGTGAGAGGGTGCCCCTGCATGAGCAGAGCCCTCTGCAGCATTCGGAGACCCTTCTCTGATGCTGTTTGTAGTGCAGCCTGACCATATACTCTTAAGCGCATTATAACCTCGCGTTAAATGCTAACTTTGGGATGGCTGCACGGAAACATGTCGTGTTTGGTGTCAAACATCTTGGAATACTACCCCCGCCAGTTCTGGCGGCGGGGTAGCATTCCACCCTTCTAGAGGGATAGACATGTATCTACTGTGGAAACGCGGTAGAATCCTGAAGAGCCCTGGCATCACAAAATGGATGCCACCAGTCACAGACACTGGGCTGCCCTCCTGCTGATGACCGAAACTCGCAGTGGAGGAAGCCCAACAATAGGTATCCTGTCACAGGAGGGTGTGACCACCTTCCAGACAGGGTTTAATGTATTGGGGCTGGGTGGGTGCACTCATAGAGTGCTTTGAAGTCCTGCACTGGGGGAGCAGAAGGCTCCTCTGTGCATATGCCAGTTCAAACCAGCTCAGGGGCTACCTGCCCCTGCGCGAAACTGGACAAAGGGAAGTGGGTGTAGCCACCCACTCCCCTGACCCTCCCATAGGTGGTGTCATAGAGCTAGTCCCTCCCTTTCTTTAGTATAAGAGGGGGAACCTGTGCATTGCAAACTAGATACCCCTGGACGACGCTCTGAAGAAGAATCCTGGACCTTCGACGTTGCACTACCTCTGGAAGACTGAAGAATCTCCCTTGGAGTCAAGGAGTGAATCCCCTGCTTGGCAGGCACCAAAAACTGAAACAACAGTCGCAAACTACGCCACTCCCGCCGGAGCCCGAGGTCCCTGCAGCCCAAGACGAGGATTTCCTGACTTCTCCAAGGCCATCGTGAGTCCCCAGCGAAGCTGAGGCCAGTGGACCCCACGAGTAACGAGGAACCGCAGTCCCTGGGTACCGTGCACTATTGTCAAGTGCAACCCCTTCATGACTGTAGGAGAGTAGGATCTGCCTCTTATGTTGCCCCCACTTTTTTTCTGATGTTTACACTGGTTTCTGGCTATAGTCAGGCTGGGACCCTGCTAATCAGGGCCCCAGCCTCTCTGTTCTCTCTAAACGATTTGGAGTGCACTCTAGGTGCACTAGTGATTGGATACTGTGGTACCTTATGAGTCCCTAGTATATGGTACCCTAGGTACCAAGGGCATAGGTACTCCACAGGCCTACCAGGGGCTGCAGCATGCATTATGCCACCCCTGGGAAGCAGACTAAATCTGACACCACAGGCCTGCTACTGCAGCCTGAGTGAGGAAGTGCTAGCACCCCTCACTGAGATATAGGTTCCCTATATCTCTCCTGCACACACATATAACCCTATCAGTCACCCCTAAGGCAGACCCTATCAATCCTGAGGGCAGGGTGCTTGGCTTCTATGTGAGGGGGTGCCTCTGCCTGAGCAGAGCCCCTCTGCACCTCTCAGAGTCCATTCTCTGGTGCTGTTTGTGGATGCGGTTAAACCATATACTTTTAAGTGCATTATATCCTCGCGGTAAAATGCTAACTTTGGAATGGCTCCATCAAAACATGTCGTGTTTGGTGTCAAACACCTTGGAATACTACCCTCCGCCAGTCCTGGCGGCGGGGGGTAGCATTCCACCCTTCTAGAGGGATAGACATGTACCTACTGTGGAAACGCGGTAGAATCCTGCAGAGCCCTGGCATCACAAAATGGATGCCACCAGTCACAGACACTGGGCTGCCCTCCTGCTGATGACCAACACTCGCAGTGGAGGGAGCCCAACAATAGATATTCTGTCCCAAGGGGGTGTGACCACCTCCCAGACAGGGTTTAGTGTATTGGGGCTGGGTGGGTGCACTCTTAGAGTGCTTTGAAGTCCTGCACTGGGGGAGCAGAAGGCTCCTCTGTGCATATGCCAGTTCAAACCGGCTCAGGGGCTACCTGTCCCTGCTCTGGCGTGAAACTGGACAAAGGGAAGTGGGTGTAGCCACCCACTCCCCTGACCCTCCCATAGGTAGGGTCATAGAGCTAGTCCCTCCCCTCCTTTTAGTATAAGAGGGGGAACCTGTGCATTGCACCCCAGATTTCCCTGGACGACGCTCTACAAGAAGAATCCCGGACCTTCGACGTTCCACTACCTTTGGAAGACTGAAGAATCTCCCTTGGAGTCAAGGAGTGACTCCCCTGCTTGGCAGGCACCAAAAACTACAAACGACGGTCGCAAACTACGCTGCTCCCGCCGGAGTCCGAAGTCCCTGCAGCCCAAGAAGTGGATTTCCTGACTTCTCAAAGGCCTTCGTGAGTCTCCAGCGAAGCTGAGGCCAGTGGACCCCAAGATTAACGAGGAACTGCGACCCCTGGGTACCGTGCACTATTGTCGAGTGCAACCCCTTAACAACGTTCCACGAACTTGTGCTTTGGACCACGTGTGGTCCCAGCCTCCAGCAAGAATTCCTCCTAAGATCAGAGGCCTACCACGTCACGAGTGACCGTGGGCCCCTGTGAGAGAATCCTCCCAAGGCGTCTTCACGATCCCTTGCCAGCCGGCTTGTGGGTCCCCAGAAGACTTTCTAAAGAAACCGAAGGGCTCCCCTGGTTGCTCCAGGCCTGCCCTGACTTACCCTCGCTGGGTAAGTTCCACAGACCTTGCTGGTCTGCGCCATTGCCTCTTCGCACTTTCCCCAAGACTTGCTGTTACTAAGGCTTGTTGGCTCCGATCGAGTCACCGACACCGCAGTAAGCTGCAGACATTTTGGTCCACACCGAATCCAGCTCCTGGTCATCGTCGACACCCCCTGGACCTCGTGGCTGAAGAGTCAAGGCACCCGCGAACGACCTGAACCCTGCGACGACGGTGGGCATTCATCTTCCTTGCCCCGAGTCACTGCCAAGGGACTTTGAACACTGTCCACTCTGCTTTCAGGTCTTCCATCTTCCGAATCCAGGCTTGGATTCCACCGGACACTTCTTCGGACTTCACAAGCAACAAGTCTTCATTGTCCTCCATTGAAAACGACGCCGCGACCCGACACCAAAGGACACCTAGGCACCCGGATTCCCTGGGTGAGGTAACTCCAGCACTACGGTGCTCCTGTGGGTGTGGGCCCTCGAACTACTTACCCTGTAAGTGACTTGCTTGTAGGGTCTCCCGAAATATCCTAAAACTCTTAATTTCCAACCGCGACTTGCCCCATTGAAGTCAACGGCGATTCGCGCCTGTGTATCCACACTGCACGCGTCCCCCGTGGGTCCTTTACTTACCTGCCTTGGGTGGTTTCGTGAGGCCCCAGCACTTCTGAAGGCCCTAGGCCTTGTCTCTTTGCAAGTCGTTGTTTCTAAGTCTCTTTTTTAGTATATGGTCTGGTACGCCCCTAGGGCCCCGGCCATATTTGTGCTTAACTTATTGCGAAACGTTAATTTGTGCATATGTCCTTGACTTCTAATCTCATAAAGAGATTAGTAGAGAGTTGTTAATAATAAATACATATATATTTTATATATATACCTGTGTGGTGTCTTTTCATTTGGTGATTCAAGAGATTGTGTGGTAAAACAAGCTGCTTTACATTCCTTCAAGACTTAGCCTGAAGGCTGCTCTCCACAGCTACCACTAGGATAGCTTTCTATAAAGGTTGTCTTAAACCTATCTACCATAAGAGTCAAATTGTTCTGGTGCAAGGTGTCCACTTTAATTAGTGAACAGCATATACCAGGCCAACTACTCACATTGGTGGGCAGCGTGTGGGATTCCAGCTTGCTATTGTTTTACCAGAAAATCTCTATTTGAATTACTAACTGAAAACCACAATAGGTACTTAAGGTACATATAAAGTCAAGCTTAGTATCAATAAGTTCTACTGAACTTAGAGCTGTGTGCCAAGGGATAGCACACCCTTTCTACAGCTCAAGCTAGGATCAGTAGGCCACAAACTAGTGTAGGTAGTACAACACTGCACAACACTAGAATGTCCTTAAAGGGTGGAACCAGTGGATCCACTCAGCCTCAGTACAAGGACATGGCTTTCTCTGACTTGAGAGCCATGTGTGTTGAAAGACACCTGAGACTAGGACAGAGTCCCTCAACCCTGCACCTGATAGATCTGCTGACAGCAGATGATCTTAGATTGGCTCTAGGAGCCAATGGGTCTGAATCAGTGGGTGGGTCAATTACAGTATCTGGGTCAGACGATGAAAATCCGAATGACCAGGACTCTGTGATTGAAGGGCCAGGCCTCAAGGGGACTGAAAAGGACAGAGGAATTCTCCCTAAGAGAACTGACAGAGTGGATGAGAGGCATAGGTCCCCTTCCAGGGAATCTGAGCACTCTTATCACTCTGGCAGAGAATTTGTCCACCAGAGGAACTCATACTTTCCCATAGAGAGACCTCCTCTGAAAGAATGTGCAAACTGCTGCAGTATGAGGAAGCAAGAGTTGCCCTCAGAACCAAGCAGTTGGCACTGGATAGAGAAGCCCTGGAGATCCAGAGAGCTTCTAGAAGAGAGGGGTTAGAACCCCTTGGTGGCAGCAACAGTGTCCCTAGAGGCAGAGAATCTATTCCAGACCATAGGAACCTGAGCAAGGTTGTTCCTCCCTACCAGAGTGGGGATGATATCCACAAGTGGATAACTGCTATGGAGAGGGCCTGTAGAGTACAGCAGGTCCCCCAGAAGCAGTGGGCAGCAATCTTGTGGCTCTCCTTTTCAGATAAAGGTAGAGACAAGCTCCTCACTGTTAGAGAAGAGGATGCTGGTGATTATGAAGTCCTGAAGAGTGCACTAATAGATGGGTTTGGCTTAACCACTGAACAGTACAGGTTGAAGTTCAGAGACACCCAGAAGGCACAGATTCAGGACTGGACTGACTTTGTTGATTGTGCAACCAAGGCTCTGGAGGGTTGGCTGGTTGGCAGTAGGGTTACTGATTTTAAGGGATTGTATAATCTGATGATGAGAGAACAAATCCTTAATAATTGCCAGAACCAGTTGTTGCATCAGTACCTGGTGGACTCGGATCTGACCTCTCCCCAAGAATTGGGAAAGAAGGCAGACAAGTGGGTCAGAACCAGGGTGAGGCAGAAACCCCAGAACCAAGGGGGTGACACCAAGAAGCAAGATCCTAAGGGCTCTGAGAAAGGTGGGGATAAGTCAAAAGACCAGAAGTCTTCACAAGGGCCCCAAAAATCTGCATCTGGTGGGGAGTCACAGTCCAACAAGGGAAAAGGCCAAAAGAAGCCCTGGTGCAAATTCTGTAAACAGAAAGGGCACTGGACTTCTGACTGTAACAAGTCCAAAGACCAAACCACCACCACTCCTGCCCCTAAGGCAACTGTTCCCCCTAGTTCAGCTACTGGTGGAGGTGGTACACAGACTAAGGGTTTAGTAGGGTTGACCCTGGGTTCTAAAATGGACTCTGACCTAGTCAGAGTGCCCACTCAGGCAATGCTGATTTGTGAGGGAGACCTTAATATGTCCTTCCTAGTGAGTCCCAGTAATCTGGGCAAATACAAACAGCAGCCTGTAATAAATGGCAAACAGCCTTTGGCATTTAGGGACACAGGTGCTAGTGTCACCATGGTGGCAGAGGATCTTGTGGACCCTGGACAGATCATCCTGGGCGAAATGTACCAGGTGACCAATGCAAGCAACGTCCAGACCAACCATAGTCTGGCAGTTGTGAATTTCTCCTGGGGAGGGGTAACTGGCCTCAAGAAGGTTGTAGTCAGTGCAGACCTCCCTGTCGAATGTCTATTGGGCAATGATCTAGAGACTTCAGCCTGGTCTGAAGTAGAGTTATGGACTCATGCTGAGATGTTGGGCATCCCTGCAGAGGTATTTGCTGTGACCAGGTCACAAGCAAGAATGCATGACACTGAACCAGCTCTGGATCCTGGAACAATGGACCAGATGCTTCCCAAGAGGAGGAGCAGTAGGGTAAAGGCAGTGCCTTCCCCTCTGTCTCAGATCACAGATTCACCCCCAGAGGGAGGTGAAGCAGATCCTGAAGAAGGAACTGCCCCAGAGGGACTTGAACCTGATCAGGTTGAGTGCTTGGGGGCAGGGGCCCTTCCAGGGAAGATCTGAGGAAGGAGCAACAGTGCTGCCCCTCTCTTGAACCCCTCAGACAGCAGGCTGCTGCTGAGGCTGCTGGGAGTGCTAGTGGGTCCCATAAAGTTTATTGGGATGAGGGACTCCTATATTCTGAAGGTAGAGACCCAGCCCCTGGAGCCACCAGGAGGTTGGTAATACCTCAGAAGTTTAGGGGGTTCCTCTTGACCTTAGCACATGATATCCCTTTAGCAGGACACTTGGGCCAAAACAAGACCTGGGACAGGCTTGTTCCACATTTTCATTGGCCACATATGTCAGAGGACACAAAGGAGTTTTGTCGCTCCTGTGTCACATGCCAAGCCAGTGGTAAGGCAGGTGGTGCAACAAAGGCCCCCCTGATACCACTACCGGTGGTGGGGGTACCCTTTGAAAGGGTAGGGATTGACATTGTTGGTCCCCTTGACCCTCAAACTGCATCTGGGCACAGGTTTATGCTAGTGGTAGTGGATCATGCCACCAGGTACCCAGAAGCAATTCCCCTGAGGACCACCACAGCCCCTGTGGTGGCAAGAGCCCTCATTGGAGTCTTCTCCAGAGTGGGTTTTCCAAAGGAGGTCATTTCTGACAGAGGTAATAACTTCATGTCAGGGTATCTAAAAGCAATGTGGAAGGAGTGTGGTGTAACTTACAAGTTCACCACCCCCTATCACCCACAATACAATGGTTTAGTTGAACGCTTCAACAAAACCTTGAAAGGAATGATTAAAGGACTCCCAGAGAATCTTAGGCGGAAATGGGACCTTCTTCTTCCTTGCCTGTTGTTTGCCTACAGAGAGGTTCCACAGAAGGGGGTTGGCTACAGCCCATTTGAGCTTCTGTTTGGGCATCCTGTGAGAGGTCCACTGTGTTTGGTAAAAGAGGGCTGGGAGTTACCTCTCAAGCCCCCCAAACAGGATGTGATGGACTATGTACTTGGTCTCCGCTCCCGGATGGTAGAGTACATGAAAAAGGCAACCAAAAACCTGGAGGCCAGCCAAGAATTACAAAAAGCTTGGAATGACCAAAAGGCTGTACTGACTGTATACCAGCCAGGACAGAAAGTGTGGGTGTTGGAGCCTGTGGCCCCAGCAGCCCTCCAGGACAAGTGGAGTGGCCCCCATACAATAGTTGAACAGAAGGGAGAAGTCACCTATCTGGTGAATCTTGGAACTCCCAGGAGCCCCCTGAGGGTGCTCCATGTCAACAGATTAAAGCCATATGTTGACAGGGCTGACATGGGCTTGCTCATGGCAACTGATGAGGACCAGGAGGAGGAGAGTGACCCTCTCCCCGACCTGCTCTCTCAGAACCCTGATGATGGGTCAGTAGATGGTGTTGCTTTGGCAAGCAGCCTCACTGACCATCAGCAAACTGAGTGCAGACAAGTTCTGCAACAGTTTAGACATATGTTTAGCCTGACCCCTAGTCAGACTTCCTGGTGCACCCACGAGGTGGACACTGGAGACAGTCTGCCTGTCAAGAATAAAATCTACAGGCAACCTGACCATGTCAGGGACTGTATCAGGACTGAAGTCCAGAAAATGTTGGAGCTAGGTGTAATTGAGCCTTCAGATAGCCCTTGGGCTAGTCCAGTAGTCCTGGTACCCAAGCCTCATACCCAGGGTGGTAAGAAAGAAATGAGGTTTTGTGTAGACTACAGAGGCCTCAATGCAGTCACTAGGACTGATGCCTATCCCATACCAAGGGCAGATGAGCTGATTGATACTTTGGCCTCAGCCAAGTATCTAAGCACGTTTGACCTAACAGCTGGCTACTGGCAGATCAGATTAGCTGATGATGCAAAAGCCAAGACAGCATTTTCGACCCCTGGTGGGCACTACCACTTTGTGGTGATGCCCTTTGGATTGAAGAATGCACCTGCCACTTTTCAGAGGTTGGTGAATAAAGTTCTGACAGGGATGGAAACTTATTGCTCAGCTTATCTAGATGATATTGCTGTCTTTAGTTCCTCCTGGCAGGATCACCTGGTCCACCTCAGGAATGTTTTGGAGGCCCTGCAAAAGGCAGGCCTCACTATCAAGGCCACTAAGTGCCAGATAGGGCAGAGTCAGGTTGTGTACCTGGGCCACCTTGTAGGTGGAGGCCAGGTTCAGCCTTTACAGAGCAAGATCCAGACCATAATGGAATTGGTTGCTCCAACGACCCAGACACAGGTGAGAGCCTTCTTAGGCCTATCTGGGTACTATAGGAGGTTTGTCAAGGGATATGGATCTATAGTGACCCCCTTGAATGATCTGACCTCAAAGAAAATGCCAAAAAGGTTCAGTGGACAGCTAGCTGTCAAAAGACATTTGAAGACCTAAAGCAGGCCATGTGCACTGCCCCCATCTTACAGAGTCCAGACTACACCAAAAAGTTCATTGTCCAAACAGATGCTTCTGAGCTGGGTGTGGGAGCTGTACTGTCTCAACTGAATGATGAAGGTCAAGACCAGCCAGTAGCTTTTATTAGCAGAAGGCTGACCCCTAGAGAGAAACGTTGGTCAGCTATAGAGAGGAGGCCTTTGCTGTGGTATGGGCCCTGAAGAAGCTGAGGCCATACTTGTTTGGTACTCACTTCATAGTTCAGACCGACCACAAGCCCCTCCTATGGCTTAAACAAATGAAAGGAGAAAACCCAAAACTTTTGAGGTGGTCCATTTCCCTACAGGGGATGGACTATACAGTGGAACATAGACCTGGGACCCAACATTCCAATGCAGATGGACTCTCAAGGTATTTCCACTTTGAACACGATGACTCAACTGGTCAAGGTTAATTTAGTGTCCCTGCGTTTGGGGGGGGGTTGTGTAGGAGAGTAGGATCTGCCTCTTATGTTACCCCCACTTTTTTTCTGATGTTTACACTGGTTTCTGGCTATAGTCAGGCTGGGACCCTGCTAATCAGGGACCCAGCCTCTCTGTTCTCTCTAAACGATTTGGAGTGCACTCTAGGTGCACTAGTGATTGGATACTGTGGTACCTTATGAGTCCCTAGTATATGGTACCCTAGGTACCAAGGGCATAGGTACTCCACAGGCCTACCAGGGGCTGCAGCATGCATTATGCCACCCCTGGGAAGCAGACTAAATCTGACACCACAGGCCTGCTACTGCTGCCTGTGTGAGGAAGTGCTAGCACTCCTCACTGAGATATAGGTTCCCTATATCTCTCCTGCACACACATATAACCCTATCAGTCAACCCTAAGGCAGGCCCTATCAATCCTGAGGGCAGGGTGCTTGGCTTCTATGTGAGGGGGTGCCTCTGCCTGAGCAGAGCCCCTCTGCAGCTCTCAGAGTCCATTCTCTGGTGCTGTTTGTGGATGCGGTTAAACCATATACTTTTAAGTGCATTATATCCTCGCGGTAAAATGCTAACTTTGGAATGCCTGCATCAAAACATGTCGTGTTTGGTGTCAAACACCTTGGAATACTACCCCCGCCAGTCCTGGCGGCGGGGGTAGCATTCCACCCTTCTAGAGGGATAGACATGTACCTACTGTGGAAACGCGGTAGAATCCTGCAGAGCCCTGGCATCACAAAATGGATGCCACCAGTCACAGACACTGGGCTGCCCTCCTGCTGATGACCAACACTCGCAGTGGAGGGAGCCCAACAATAGATATTCTGTCCCAAGGGGGTGTGACCACCTCCCAGACAGGGTTTAGTGTATTGGGGCTGGGTGGGTGCACTCTTAGAGTGCTTTGAAGTCCTGCACTGGGGGAGCAGAAGGCTCCTCTGTGCATATGCCAGTTCAAACCGGCTCAGGGGCTACCTGTCCCTGCTCTGGCGCGAAACTGGACAAAGGGAAGTGGGTGTAGCCACCCACTCCCCTGACCCTCCCATAGGTAGGGTCATAGAGCTAGTCCCTCCCCTCCTTTTAGTATAAGAGGGGGAACCTGTGCATTGCACCACAGATTTCCCTGGACGACGCTCTACAAGAAGAATCCCGGACCTTCGACGTTCCACTACCTTTGGAAGACTGAAGAATCTCCCTTGGAGTCAAGGAGTGACTCCCCTGCTTGGCAGGCACCAAAAACTACAAACGACAGTCGCAAACTACGCCACTCCCGCCGGAGTCCGAAGTCCCTGCAGCCCAAGAAGTAGATTTCCTGACTTCTCAAAGGCCATCGTGAGTCCCCAGCGAAGCTGAGGCCAGTGGACCCCAAGAGTAACGAGGAACCGCGACCCCTGGGTACAGTGCACTATTGTCAAGTGCAACCCCTTCACAACGTTCCACGAACTTGTGCTTTGGACCACGTGTGGTCCCAGCCTCCAGCAGGAATCCTTCCTAAGATCAGAGGCCTACCACGTCCCGAGTGACCGTGGGCCCCTGTGAGAGAATCCTCCCAAGGCATCTTCACGATCCCTTGCCAGCCGGCTTGTGGGTCCCCAGAAGACTTCCTGAAGAAACCGAAGGGCTCCCCTGGTTGCTCCAGGCCTGCCCTGACTTACCCTTGCTGGGTGAGTTCCACAGACCTTGCTGGCCTGCGCCATTGCCTCTTCGCACTTTCCCCGAGACTTGCTGTTACTAAGGCTTGTTGGCTCCGATCGAGTCACCGACACCGCAGTAAACTGCAGACATCATGGGACACAAAGAATCCAGCTCCTGGTCGTCATTGACGCCCCCTGGACCTCGTGGCTGAAGAGTCAAGGCACCCGCGAACGACCTGAACCCTGCAACGACGGTGGGCATTCATCTTCCTTGCCCCGAGTCACTGCCAAGTTACTTTGAACACTGTCCACTCTGCTTTCAGGTCTTCCATCTTCCGAATCCAGGCTTGGATTCCACCGGACACTTCTTCGGACTTCACAAGCAGCAAGTCTTCATTGTCCTCCATTGAAAACGACGCCGCGACCCGACACCAAAGGACACCTATGCACCCGGCTTCCCTGGGTGAGGTAACTCCAGCACTACAGTGCTCCTGTGGGTGTGTGCCCTCGAACTACTTACCCTGTAAGTGACTTGCTTGTAGGGTCTCCCGAAATATCCTAAAACTCTTAATTTCCAACCGCGACTTGCCCCATTGAAGTCAACGGCGATTCGCGCCTGTGTATCCACACTGCACGCGTCCCCCGTGGGTCCTTTACTTACCTGCCTTGGGTGGTTTCGTGAGGCCCCAGCACTTCTGAAGGCCCTAGGCCTTGTCTCTTTCAAAGTCGTTGTTTCTAAGTCTCTTTTTTAGTATATGGTCTGGTACGCCCCTAGGGCCTCGGCCATATTTGTGCTTAACTTATTGCGAAACGTTGATTTGTGCATATGTCCTTGACTTCTAATCTCATAAAGAGATTAGTAGAGAGTTGTTAATAATAAATACATATATATTTGATATATATACCTGTGTGGTGTCTTTTCATTTGGTGATTCAAGAGATTGTGTGGTAAAACAAGCTGCTTTACATTCCTTCAAGACTTAGCCTGAAGGCTGCTCTCCACAGCTACCACTAGGATAGCTTTCTATAAAGGTTGTCTTAAACCTATCTACCATAAGAGTCGAATTGTTCTGGTGCAAGGTGTCCACTTTAATTAGTGAACAGCATATACCAGGCCAACTTCTCACAATGACGTTCTACGAACCTGTGCTTTAGACCACGTGTGGTCCCAGCCTCTTGCAGGAATTCCTCCGAAGATCAGAGGCCTACCCCCGTCCCGAGTGACCGTGGGCCCCTGTTGAAGGAATCCTCCCGAGGCGTCTTCGCTATCCCTTGCCAGCCAGCTTGTGGGTCCCCTGAAGACTTTTCTAAAGAACCAAAGGGCTCCCCTGGTTGCTCCAGGCCTGCCCTGACTTACCCTCGCTGGGTGAGTTCCCCAGACCTTGCTGGTCTGCACCATTGACTTTTTACGCTTTCCACGAGACTTGCTGCTACTAAGGCTTGTTGGCTCCAATCGGGTTGCCGACACCGCAGTCAGCTGCAGACTTTGTGCGACACGCCGAATCCAGCTGCTGGTTGTCGTCGATGCCTCCTGGACCTCGTGGCCGAAGAGTCAAGACACCCGTGAACGACCTGAATCTGCCGACGACGGTGGGCATTCATCTTCCTTGCCCCGGGTCACTGCCCAGTGACTTTGAACACTGTCCCCTCTGCTTTCAGGTCTTCCTTCTTCCGAATCCAGGCTTGGACTTCACAAGCAGCAAGTCTTCATTGGCTCCTGTGAGAAGTTGGCGTGGTATATGCTGTTCACTAATTAAAGTGGACACCTTGCACCAGAACAATTCGACTCTTATGGTAGATAGGTTTAAGAGAACCTTTATAGAAAGCTATCCTAGTGGTAGCTGTGGAGAGCAGCCTTCAGGCTAAGTCTTGAAGGAATGTAAAGCAGCTTGTTTTACCACACAATCTCTTGAAACACCAAATGAAAAGACACCACACAGGTATATATATCAAATATATATGTATTTATTAATAAACACTCTCTACTAATCTCTTTATGAGATTAGAGGATAGGAACATATGTACAAGTCAAATATGATCAGGATAAGTTTAGCACAATTGAATATTACAATCTTAGTTTGCTAGACCTAGGTCTAGGGCATCTAGAATCGAGGGACCCCCAAGAACCACCCC
This sequence comes from Calotriton arnoldi, assembly GCA_963921515.1. Taxonomy (NCBI): domain Eukaryota; kingdom Metazoa; phylum Chordata; class Amphibia; order Caudata; family Salamandridae; genus Calotriton; species Calotriton arnoldi. Next base: position 772,342 of record CAWUFW010005619.1, on the reverse strand, counting down.
AAGTAGTTGTAGGAGACCCACAGGGGACGGACGCGGTGACCTGGCACCGATGCGAATCCTGTACGAGTCTATGCGCTCAGACGCGATTGAAATATCAATGTTAAAGGTCCCTTGCGTGTTCGAGGCGAACACACCGATCGGTCCTTGTATGAGTCGAAGGACGCGGTTACAGATGGTATTGCAAGGGAGTTGGACGCGGTGTGTCTAACACAGACGCGAACCAGGTACGAGTCAGTGCGATAGTCGCACTTGGAAAGTTAGAGTTTTGGGACACTTCGAGGGATGCTAAAAGCAAGTCACTTACAGGGTAAGTAGTTCTAGGGCCCACACCCACAGGAGCACCGTAGTGCTGAAGTTACCTCACCCAGGGAGCCGGGTGCATAGGTGTTCTTTGGTGTCGGGTCGCGGCGTCGTTTTCAATGGGAGCCAGTGAAGACTTGCTGCTTGCGGCGACAGGAGAAGTGTCCGGAGGAATCCAAGCCTGGATTCGGAAGATGGAAGACCTGAAAGCAGAGGGGACAGTGTTCAAAGTCACTTGGCAGTGGCTCGGGGCAAGGAAGATGGATGCCCACCGTCGTCGCAAGATTCAGGTCATCCGCGGTTGCCTTGACTCTTCAGCCACGAGCTCCAGGAGGTGTCGTCGATGTCCAGGAGCTGGATTCGGTGTGTCCCATAATGTCTGCAGCTTACTGTGGTGTCGGCAACTCGATCAGAGCCAACAAGCCTTGGTAACAGCAAGTCTCGGGGAAAGTGCGAAGAGACAATGGTGCAGACCAGCAAGGTCTGTGGAACTCACCCAGCAAGGGTAAGTCAGGGCAGGCCTGGAGCAACCAGGGGAGCCCTTTGGTTTCTTTTGAAAGTCTTCTGGGGACCCGCAAGATGGCTGGCAAGGGATCGCAAAGACGCCTCGGGAGGATTCACTCACAGGGGCCCACGGTCACTCGGGACGTGGTAGGCCTCTGATCTTAGGAGGAATTCCTGCTGGAGGCTGGGACCATATGTGGTCCAAAGCACAAGTTCGTGGAACGTTGTGAAGGGGTTGCACTCGACAATAGTGCACGGAACCCAGGGGTCACAGTTCCTCATTACTCTTGGGGTCCACTGGCCTCAGCTTCGCTGGGGACTCACGATGGCCTTGGAGAAGTCAGGAAATCCACTTCTTGGGCTGCAGAGATTTCGAACTCCGGTGGGAGCGGCGTAGTTTGCGACCATAGTTTGTAGTTTTTGGTGCCTGCCAAGCAGGGGAGTCACTCCTTGACTCCAAGGGAGATTCTTCAGTCTTCCAAAGGTAGTGGAACGTCGAAGCTTCTTCAGAGCGACGTCCAGGGTAATCTAGGGTGCAATGCACAGGTTCCCCCTCTTATACCAAAAGAAGGGGAGGGACTAGCTCTATGACCCTACCTATGGGAGGGTCAGGGAGTGGGTGGCTACACCCACTTCCCTTTGTCCAGTTTCGCGCCAGAGCAGGGACAGGTAGCCCCTGAGCCGGTTTGAACTGGCATATGCACAGAGGAGCCTTCTGCTCCCCCAGTGCAGGACTTCAAAGCACTCTAAGAGTGCACCCACCCAGCCCCAATACACTAAACCCTGTCTGGAAGGTGGTCACACCCCCTTGGGACAGGATATCTATTGTTGGGCTTCCTCCACTGTGAGTGTTGGTCATCAGCAGGAGGGCAGCCCAGTGTCTGTGACTGGTGGCATCCATATTGTGATGCCAGGGCTCTGCAGGATTCTACCGCGTTTCCACAGTAGGTACATGTCTATCCCTCTAGAAGGGTGGAATGCTACCCCCACTGCCAGGACTGGCGGGGGGTAGTATGCCAAGGTGTTTGACACCAAACACGACATGTTTCGATGCAGCCATTCCAAAGTTAGCATTTTACCGCGAGGATATAATGCAACTTAAAAGTATATGGTTTAACCGCATCCACAAACAGCACCAGAGAATGGACTCTGAGAGCTGCAGAGGGGCCCTGCTCAGGCAGAGGCACCCCCTCACATAGAAGCCAAGCACCCTGCCCTCAGGATTGATAGGGCCTGCCTTAGGGGTGACTGATAGGTTTATATGTGTGTGCAGGAGAGACATAGGGAACCTATATCTCAGTGAGGAGTGCTAGCACTTCCTCACTCAGGCTGCAGTAGCAGGCCTGTGGTGTCAGATTTAGTCAACTTCCCAGGGGTGGCATAATACATGCTGCAGCCCCTGGTAGGCCTGTGAAGTACCTATGCCCTTGGTACCTAAGGTACCATATACTAGGGACTCATAAGGTACCACAGTATCCAATCACTAGTGCACCTAGGGTGCACTCCAAATCGTTTAAAGAGAAAGCAGATAGGCTGGGGACCTGAATAGCAGGTTCCCAGCCAAACTAAGTCAAAAACCAACAAAACACCAGGAAAAAAGTGGGGGCAACCATGTAGTCAGATTCCACCTTCCTACATAACCCCCCAACGAAAGGAGATGAGGCTAACCTTGTCCAGGTGAGCCTGTATTTACTGAGTGGCCATATAAGGAAGTACCTGCACTAGCATGGTTACCCCCTGTCTTATGGTCCACTAAGTTATCCCTCACCCTAAGGGTATGAGAGGGTCTCCACCATGGGGAATTACTACCTGTGGGGTGTTTTGGTAAAGGACAAGGCTGATGAGGTGTCTGAGCAGGGAAGTGAGACCCTAGGGAAGTTGGTCTCAGTTTCCTCAGATCACTGGTCACCATGTATGCCTGTCTTTCCATGACTGAGTTGCACTTTGCTCTAAGGGTCAACCTTTGGCTGCCTACAGCTGGGGGTTGGGTCCCTTTGGGTGGAACACTGGAGGGACATGGCAGGTTTGGAACCTTTTGGTTCCAGGTTTATCCTTGCCTAACAGAGTCCTTCTGGGGAAGGTCCCTACACAAAGGTATGGGGGATCCCTCAGTGTGTGGAGGAATTTTCACCTGGCTAGGGCTACTAGACTCGGTGCCCCATATCTGCTGATGGGGGGGTTCCTCTGGACAGGGGGCCCTGTGGGGTCCACTGACCTCCCTGACCTCTGCAGCCCTGGGCTGACTGAGGCAGGGTAGAGAGGGGCAGGTTACCTGCTCCAGACTGGGTACCACCTTGGAAGGGTCCTCTGCCATCAGGGGTGGGGCCAGGCCAGGCCTGACTACCTCTGGGGCAGTTCCTTCACTAGGGGTAGGATCAGTTCCCTGAGGAGGCTGACCCTTACCTGCTGTCTGGGGGGAAGGAGACTTTTCTTCAACCCCTGTGCTCTCTTTTGGGGGAGAGTGGGCCATTCGTCCAGGCTCCAGCTCTCCAGCATTTCCCTGGGCTGGGGCTGTGGCCATCACAGCCCCACTAGCTTTTTCAGGGACGCCTAGCATCTTCAGATGGGTTTGGTGTTCAACTTCAGCCCAGGCTGAAATTTCCAGATCATTGCCCATCAGGCAATCTACAGGCAAGTTGGGGGACACTGCCACTATTTTTGGGCCTGTGACCCCCTCCCAGCTGAGATTGACTATGGCCATGGGGTGATCTGTCCTGACACCATCAATGTTGGTCACCTGGTATTTAAACTCAGGTAAAAGCTGATGAGGGGGGACTAGTTTCCCTGCCACCATGGTGACACTAGCCCCTGTGTCCCTGAATGCCACAGCCTTCTGACCATTAATCATTGGCTCCAGTCTGTACCTGCCCAATGCAATGGGACCCATGGTAAAGGTGGCAAATCCTACACCACCATCAGAGTCTGAGGAGTCTGTTGAGGGGGACCTGTCTAAACTAGGGCCCACCTCTGTTCCCCTTGCAAAAGCACCTACCATTTTGGGTGCACTACTCCCCACTGGAGGATTACTACTGGTAGTACCAGGAGGGGTGGTAGTAATAGCTGGAGGAACAGTTTCTCTATTGCCAACCCTGGGGCAACTGGGATCAGTTTTCCAGTGCACAGGCTTTTTACAGACATGGCAATATGGTTTCTTTTCAGGAGAGGAAGGAGTTTGGGACCCACCCCCAGAAGAGGACTTTTGGGGCCCTGTAGTGGACTTATCCTTAGATTTATCCCCACCTTTCTCTTGGGACTTGGTAGAATCTTTCTTCTGGTCACCACCCTGATTCTTAGGCCTTACCCTGGTTCTGACCCATTTGTCTGCCTTCTTTCCCAATTCTTGGGGAGAGGTCAGATCAGAGTCCACCAGGTACTGGTGTAAAAGCTGGTTTTGACAATTATTAAGGATCTGCTCCCTCATGATCAAATTGTACAATCCTTTGAGATCAGTAACCCTACTGCCAATCAGCCAACCCTCCAGAGCCTTGGTTGCACAATCTACAAAGTCAGTCCAGTCCTGAGTCTGTGCCTTCTGGGTGCCTCTGAACTTTAGCCTGTACTGCTCAGTGGTTAAGCCAAACCCATCTATCAGTGCACTCTTCAGGACTTCATAGTTATCAGCATCCTCTTCTTTAACAGTGAGGAGCTTGTCTCTACCTTTATCTGAAAAGGAGAGCCACAAGATTGCTGCCCATTGCCTTTGGGGGACCTGCTGTACTCTACAGGCCCTCTCCATAGCAGTTATCCACTTGTGGATATCATCCCCACTCTGGTAGGGAGGAACAACCTTGCTCAGGTTCCTATGGTCTGGAATATATTCTCTGCCTCTAGGGACACTGTTGCTGCCACCAAGGGGTTCTAACCCCTCTCTTCTAGAAGCTCTCTGGATCTCCAGGGCTTCTCTATCCAGTGCCAACTGCTTGGTTCCGAGGGCAACTCTTGCTTCCTCTATACTGCAGCAGTTTGCACATTCTTTCAGAGGAGGTCTCTCTTATGGGAAAGTATGAGTTCCTCTGGTGGACAGATTCTCTGCCAGAGTGATAAGAGTGCTCAGATTCCCTGGAAGGGGACCTATGCCTCTCATCCACTCTGTCAGTTCTCTTAGGGAGAATTCCTCTGTCCTTTTCAGGCCCCTTGAGGCCTGGCCCTTCAATCACAGAGTCCTGGTCATTCGGATTTTCATCGTCTGACCCAGATACTGTAATTGACCCACCCACTGATTCAGACCCATTAGCTCCTAGAGCCAATCTAAGATCATCTGCTGTCAGCAGATCTATCAGGTGTAGGGTTGAGGGACTCTGTCCTAGCCTCAGGTGTCTTTCAACACACATGGTTCTCAAGTCAGGGAAAGCCATGTCCTTATACTGAGGCTGAGTGGATCCACTGGTTCCACCCTTTAAGGACATTCTAGTGTTGTGCAGTGTTGTACTACCTACACTAGTTTGTGGCCTACTGATACTAGCTTGAGCTGTGGAAAGGGTGTGCTATCCCTTGGCACACAGCTCTAAGTTCAGTAGTACTTATTGATATTAAGCTTGACTTTATATGTACCTTAAGTACCTATAGTGGTTTTCAGTTAGTAATTCAAATAGAGATTTTCTGGTAAAACAATAGCAAGCTGGAATACCACACGCTGCCCACCAATGTGAGAAGTAGGCCTGTAATATGCTGTTCACTAATTAAAGTGGACACCTTGCACCAGATCAATTCGACTCTTATGGTAGATAGGTTTAAGACAACCTTTATAGAAAGCTATCCTAGTGGTAGCTGTGGAGAGCAGCCTTCAGGCTAAGTCTTGAAGGAATGTAAAGCAGCTTGTTTTACCACACAATCTCTTGAATCACCAAATGAAAAGACACCACACAGGTATATATATCAAATATATATGTATTTATTAATAAACACTCTCTACTAATCTCTTTATGAGATTAGAGGATAGGAACATATGTACAAGTCAAATATGATCAGGATAAGTTTAGCACAATTGAATATTACAATCTTAGTTTGCTAGACCTAGGTCTAGGGCATCTAGAATCGAGGGACCCCCAAGAACCACCCCAAGTAGTTGTAGGAGACCCACAGGGGACGGACGCGGTGACCTGGCACCGATGCGAATCCTGTACGAGTCAATGCACTCAGACGTGATTGAAATATCAATGTTAAAGGTCCCTTGCGTGTTCGAGGCGAACACACCGATCGGTCCTTGTACGAGTCGAAGGACGCGGTTACAGATGGTATTGCAAGGGAGTTGGACGCGGTGTGTCTAACACAGACGCGAACCAGGTACGAGTCAGTGCGATAGTCGCACTTGGAAAGTTAGAGTTTTGGGACACTTCGAGGGACGCTACAAGCAAGTCACTTACAGGGTAAGTAGTTCTAGGGCCCACACCCACAGGAGCACCGTAGTGCTGAAGTTACCTCACCCAGGGGAGCCGGGTGCATAGGTGTTCTTTGGTGTCGGGTCGCGCCGTCGTTTTCAATGGGAGCCAGTGAAGACTTGCTGTTTGCGGCGACAGGAGAAGTGTCCGGAGGAATCCAAGCCTGGATTCGGAAGATGGAAGACCTGAAAGCAGAGGGGACAGTGTTCAAAGTCACTTGGCAGTGACTCGGGGCAAGGAAGATGGATGCCCACCGTTGTCGCAAGATTCAGGTCATCCGTGGTTGCCTTGACTCTTCAGCCACGAGGTCCAGGAGGCGTCGTCGACGTCCAGGAGCTGGATTCGGCATGTCCCACGATGTCTGCAGCTTACTGCTGTGTCGGCAACTCGATCAGAGCCAACAAGCCTTGGTAACAGCAAGTCTCGGGGTAAGTGCAAAGAGACAATGGCGCAGACCAGCAAGGTCTGTGGAACTCACCCAGAAAGGGTAAGTCAGGGCAGGCCTGGAGCAACCAGGGGAGCTCTTTGGTTTCTTTTGAAAGTCTTCTGGGGACCCGCAAGCCGGCTAGCAAGGGATCGCAAAGACACCTCGGGAGGATTCACTCACAGGGGCCCACGGTCACTCGGGACGTGGTAGGCCTCTGATCTTAGGAGGGTTTCCTGCTGGAGGCTGGGACCACACGTGGTCCAAAGCACAATTTCGTGGAACGTTGTGAAAGGGTTGCAATTGACAATAGTGCACGGTACCCAGGGGTCGCGGTTCCTCGTTACTCTTGGGGTCCACTGGCCTCAGCTTCGCTGGGGACTCACGATGGCCTTGGAGAAGTCAGGAAATCCACTTCTTGGGCTGCAGGGACTTCGGACTCCGGCGGGAGCGGCGTAGTTTGCGACCGTCGTTTGTAGTTTTTGGTGCCTGCCAAGCAGGGGAGTCACTCCTTGACTCCAAGGGAGATTCTTCAGTCTTCCAAAGGTAGTGGAACGTCGAAGGTCTGGGATTCTTCTTCAGAGCGTCGTCCAGGGTAATCTAGGGTACAATGCACAGGTTCCCCCTCTTATACCAAAAGAAGGGGAGGGACTAGCTCTATGACCCTACCTATGGGAGGGTCAGGGGAGGTGGTGGCTACACCCACTTCCCTTTCTCCAGTTTCGCGCCAGAGCAGGGACAGGTAGCCCCTGAGCCGGTTTGAACTGGCATATACACAGAGGAGCCTTCTGCTCCCCCAGTGCAGGACTTCAAAGCACTCTAAGAGTGCACCCACCCAGCCCCAATACACTAAACCCTGTCTGGAAGGTGGTCACACCCGCTTGGGACAGGATATCTATTGTTGGGCTTCCTCCACTGCGAGTGTTGGTCATCATCAGGAGGGCAGCCCAGTGTCTGTGACTGGTGGCATCCATATTGTGATGCCAGGGCTCTGCAGGATTCTACTGCGTTTCCACAGTAGGTACATGTCTATCCCTCTAGAATGGTGGAATGCTACCCCCGATGCCAGGACTGGCGGGGGTAGTATTCCAAGATGTTTGACACCAAACACGACATGTTTTGATGCAGCCATTCCAAAGTTAGCATTTTACAGCGAGGATATAATGCAACTTAAAAGTATATGGTTTAACCGCATCCACAAACAGCACCAGAGAATGGACTCTGAGAGCTGCAGAGGGGCCCTGCTCAGGCAGAGGCACCCCCTCACATAGAAGCCAAGCACCCTGCCCTCAGGATTGATAGGGCCTGCCTTAGGGGTGACTGATAGGTTTATATGTGTGTGCAGGAGAGACATAGGGAACCTATAGCTCAGTGAGGAGTGCTAGCACTTCCTCACTCAGGCTGCAGTAGCAGGCCTGTGGTGTCAGATTTAGTCTGCTTCCCAGGGGTGGCATAATACATGCTGCAGCCCCTGGTAGGCCTGTGAAGTACCTATGCCCTTGGTACCTAAGGTACCATATACTAGGGACTCATAAGGTACCACAGTATCCAATCACTAGTGCACCTAGAGTGCACTCCAAATCGTTTAAAGAGAAAGCAGATAGGCTGGGGACCTGAATAGCAGGTTCCCAGCCAAACTAAGACAAAAACCAACAAAACACCAGGAAAAAAGTGGGGGCAACCATGTAGTCAGATTCCACCTTCCTACAGCTCCCATTGAAAACGACGCCGCGACCCGACACCAAAGGACACCTATGCACCCGGCTTCCCTGGGTGAGGTAACTCCAGCACTACGGTGCTCCTGTGGGTGTTGGCCCTAGAACTACTTACCCTGTAAGTGACTTGCTTGTAGCTACTCCCGAAGTGCCCTTAAACTCTTAATTTCCAACCGCGACTTGCCCCATTGAAGTCAACGGCGACCCGCGCCTGTGTTCACTCACTGCACGCGTCCCCCGTGGGTCCTTTACTTACCTGCCTTGGGTGGTTTCGTGAGGCCCCAGCACTTCTGAAGGCCCTGGGCCTTGTCTCCCTGCAAGTCGTTGTTCCTAAGTCTCTTTTTAGTATATGGTCTGGTACGCCCCTAGGGCCCCAGCCATATTTGTGCTTAATTTATTGTGAAACGTTGATTTGTGCATATGTTCCTGACTTCTAATCTCATAAAGAGATTAGTAGAGAGTTGTTTAGTAATAAATACATATATATTTGATATATATACCTGTGTGGTGTCTTTTCATTTGGTGATTCAAGAGATTGTGTGGTAAAACAAGCTGCTTTACATTCCTCCAAGACTTAGCCTGAAGGCTGCTCTCCACAGCTACCACTAGGATAGCTTTCTATAAAGGTTGTCTTAAACCTACCTACCATAAGAGTCAAATTGTACTGGTGCAAGGTGTCCACTTTAACTAGTGAAGCGATACCAAAGGGGATGATGGACGGAGCGCTTGAGCTAATCAAACACTCACCCCCAGTCAACTGATCTGGGTTTAATCCATCATCATTCTTTAGCTCACTCCACCACCCCAGTTCAGACATGGCCATATGCAAATCAGTCTGACCCTGTGCCTCATGGGAACAGTCCAGCCCGAACTGCCAAGCCATGTCTTCCCTGGACCGGAAACAAGCATCCTGGGACCGGTTTCTGGCTATTCAGCCGTCATCAGCCAGGCTAGCTTGAATCCAGTGGCAAAGTGAGCAAGGGACCCACGTATAAAGAATGATGATGGATTTAACCCAGATCAGTTGACTGGGAGTGAGTGTTTGATTTGCTCTAACGCTCCGTCCATCATCCCCTTTGGTATCGCTTTGTTCGCCCTAAGTTGGCAGGGTATGCCCAGACGTGGGTCCCTTGCTCACTTTGCCACTGGATTCAAGATAGCCTGGCTGATGAGGGTTTTGAACCCGAAACCGGTCCCAGGATGCTTGTTTCCGGTCCAGGGAAGACATGGCTTGGAAGTTCGGGCTGGACTGTTCCCATGAAGCACAGGGTCAGACTGATTTGCATATGGCCATGTCTGAACTGGGGTGGTGGAGTGAGCTAAAGAATGATGATGGATTTAACCCAGATCAGTTCACTGGGGGTGAGTGTTTGATTTGCTCTAACGCTCCGTCCATCATCCCCTTTGGTATCACTTTAACTAGTGAACAGCATATACCAGGCCAACTTCTCACAACCTCTTTCCCTTTCTGCACCTCTCTTGCCTCTTTCTGCACTTCTATTGCTTCTTTCTCCACCTCTGTTGCTTCTTTCTGCACTGCTCTCGCTTCTTTCTGCACCTCTTTTGCCTGTTTCTGCAAATCTCTTGCCTCTTTTTGTAGTTCTCTTGCCTCCTTCTGTACCTCTGTTTCTTCTTTCTGCACTAACTCTTGCCTCTTTCTGCACCCCTCTAGCCTCATTCTGCAGACCTTTTGCTTCTTTCTGCACTTCTCTTGCTTCTTTCTGTACCTCTCTTGCTTTTACTGCATCCCTCTTCCCTCTTTCTGCACCTCTTTGGCCTCTTTCTGCACAGCTCTTGCCTCTTTCCCCACTTCTCTTGCCTCTTTCTGCACCTCTGTTGCTTCTTTCTGCACTTCTCTTGCTTCTTTGTGCATCTCTCTTGCTTCTTTCTATACCCCTCTGGTCTCTTACTGCACCTCTCTTGCTTCTTTCTGCACCTCTCTTGCTTCTTTGTGAACCCTTCTACCCTTTTTCTGCACCTCTCTTGCCTCTTTCTGCACATCTCTTGCCTCTTTCTGCACCTCTGTTGCTTCTTTCAGCACGTCTCTTGCCACTTTCTGTACCCCTCTTCCCCTTTCTGCACCTCTTTTGCGTCTTTCTGCACTTCTCTTGCTTCTGTCTCCACCTCTGTTGCTTCTTTCAGCACTTCTCTTGCCTCTTTCTGCACTTCTATTGCCTGTTTCTGCACCTATCTTGCCTTTTTCTGCAGTTCTCTTGCCTTCTTCTGCACGTCTGTTGCTTCTTTCTGCACTTATCTGGCCTCTTTCTGTACCCCTCTTGCCTCTTTCTATACCTCTCTTGCCTCTTTCTCCATGTCTCTTGCCTCTTTCTGCACCTCTGTTGCTTCTTTCTGCACGTCTCTTGCTTCTTTCTGCACCCCTCTTCCCCTTTCTGCACCTCTCTTGCATCTTCCTGCACTCTCTTGCTTCTCTCACCACCTCATTTGCAAATTTCTTCTTCCGTCTTTCTGCACCCCTCTTCCCTCTTTCTGCACCTCTTTTGCCTGTTTCTGCAAATCTCTTGCCTCTTTTTGTAGTTCTCTTGCCTCCTTCTGTACCTCTGTTTCTTCTTTCTGCACTAACTCTTGCCTCTTTCTGTACCCCTCTTCCCTCTTTCTGCACCTCTTTGGCCTCTTTCTGCACATCTCTTGCCTCTTTCCCCACTTCTCTTGCCTCTTTCCCCACTTCTCTTGCCTCTTTCTGCACCTCTGTTGCTTCTTTCTGCACGTCTCTTGCTTCTTTCTGCACCCCTCTTCCCCTTTCTGCACCTCTCTTGCGTCTTCCTGCACTTCTCTTGCTTCTCTCTCCACCTCATTTGCAAATTTCTTCTTCCCTCTTTCTGCACCTCTTTTGCCTGTTTCTGCAACTCCCTTGCCTCTTTCTGTAGTTCTCTTGCCTCCTTCTGCAACTCTGTTGCTTCCTTCTGCACTAACTCTTGCCTCTTTCTGCACCCCTCTAGCCTCATTCTGCACACCTGTTGCTTCTTTCTGCACTTCTCTTGCTTCTTTCTGTACCTCTCTTGCTTTTTCTGTACCCATCTTGCCTCTTTCTGCACCTCTCTTCCTTCTTTCTGCACCTCTCCTGCCTCTTTCAGTACATCTCTTGCCTCTTTCTGTACCTCTCTTGCCTCTTTCCCCACTTCTCTTGCCTCTTTCTGCACCTCTGTTACTTCTTTCTACACTTCTCTTGCTTCTTCGTGCACCACTCTTGCTTCTTTCTGCACCCCTGTTGCCTCTTTCTAAAGTCGTCTTCCCTCTTTCTGCACCTCTCTTGCCGCTTTCTACACTCCTCTTGTCTCTTTCTGTACCTCTCATGCTTCTTTCTGCACCTCTCTTGCCTCTTTCTGCACCCTTCTACCCTATTTATGAACCTCTCTTGCCTTTTTCTGCACGTCTCTTGCCTCTTTCTGCACCTCTGTTGCTTCTTTCTGCACTTATCTGGCCTCTTTCTGCACCCCTCTTCCCATTTCTGCACCTCTTTTGCCTCTTTCTGCACTTCTCTTGTTTCTTTCTCCACCTCTGTTGCTTCTTTCACCACTTCTATTGCCTCTTTCTACACTTCTTTTGCCTCTTTCTGCACCCCTCTTGCCCTTTCTGCACCTCTTGCCTCTTTCTGCACTTCTATTGCTTCTTTTTTCACCTCTGTTGCTTCTTTCTGCACTGCTCTTGCTTATTTCTGCACCTCTAATGCAAATTTCTGCACCCCTCTTCCCTGTTTCTGTACTCCTCTTCCCTCTTTTTGCACCTCTTTTCCCTGTTTCTGCAACTCTCTTGCCTCTTTATGTAGTTCTCTTGCCTCCTTCTGCACATCTGTTGCTTCTTTCTGCACTTTTCTTGTTTCTTTCTGTACATCTCTTGCTTTTTCTGTACCCATATTGCCTCTTTTTGCACCCCTCTTCCCTCTTTCTGCACCTCTTTGGCCTCTTTCTGCACCTCTCTTGCCTCTTTCCCCACTACTCTTGCCTCTTTCTGCACCTCTGTTGCTTCTTTCTGTATTTCACTTGCTTCTTTGTGCACCACTCTTGCTTTTGTCTGCACGCCTGTTGCCTCTTTCTAAACTCATCTTCCCTCTTTCTGCACCTCTCTTGCCTCTATCTACACCCCTCTTGCCTCTTTCTGCACCTCTCTTGCTTCTTTCTGGACCTCTCGTGCTTCTTTGTGAACCCTTCTACCCTTTTTCTGCACCTCTCTTGCCTCTTTCTGCATGTCTCTTGCCTCTTTCAGCACATCTGTTGCTTCTCTCTGCACTTCTCTTGCTTCTTTCGGCACCCATCTTGCCTCTTTCTGCATCTCTCTGGTCTCTTTTTGCACCTCTTCTGCCTCTTTCTGCACCTCTCCTGCTTTTTTCTGCAGTTCTCTTGCCTCTTTCTGTACTTTTTTTCCTTATTTCTGCACTTTTCTTGCCTCTTTCTGCACCCCTCTTTCCTCTTTCTACACCTCTGTTGCTTCTTTCTGCACTAACTCTTGCCTCTTTCTGCACCCCTCTAGCCTCATTCTGCACACCTGTTGCTTCTTTCTGCACATCTCTGGCTTCTTTCTGTACCTCTCTTGCTTTTGCTGCACCCATCTTGACTCTTTCTTTACCCCTCTTCCCTCTTTCTGCACCTCTCTTGCCTCTTTCTGCACATTTCTTGACGCTTTCCACACTTCTCTTGCCTCTTTCTGCACCTCTGTTGCTTCTTTGTGCACCACTCTTGCTTCTTTCTGCACCCCTGTTGCCTCTTTCTAAACTCGTCTTCCCTCTCTCTGCACATCTCTTGCCGCTTTCTACACCCCTCTAGTCTTTTTCTGTACCTCTCTTGCTTCTTTCTGCACCTCTCTTGCTTCTTTTTGCACCCTTCTACCCTTTTTCTGAACCTCTCTTGCCTATTTCTGCACGTCTCTTGCCTCTTTCTGCACCTCTCTTGCTTCTTTCTACACTTCTTTTGCCTCTTTCTGCACCCCTCTTTCCCTTTCTGCACCTCTCTTGCCTCTTTATGCACTTCTATTACTTCTTTCTCCACCTCTGTTGCTTCTTTCTGCTCTGGCTTCTTTCTGTACCTCTAATGCAAATTTCTGCACCCCTCTTCCCTGTTTCTGTACTCCTCTTCCCACTTTCTGCACCTCTTTTGCCTGTTTCTGTAACTCTCTTGCCTCTTTCTGTAGTTCTCTTCCCTCCTTCTGCACCTCTGTTGCTTCTTTCTGCACTAACTCTTGCCTCTTTCTGCACCCCTCTAGCCTCATTCTGCGCATCTGGTGCTTCTTTCTGCACTTTTCTTGTTTCTTTCTGTACATATCTTGCTTTTTCTGCACCCATATTGCCTCTTTTTGCACCCCTCTTCCCTCTTTCTGCACCTCTCTTGCCTCTTTCCCCACTTCTCTTGCCTCTTTCTGTAGTTCTCTTCCCTCCTTCTGCACCTCTGTTGCTTCTTTCACCACTTCTCTTGCCTCTTTCTGCACTTCTATTGCCTGTTTCTGTACCTCTCTTGCCTCTTTCTCAAGTCTCTTGCCTCTTTCTGCACGTCTGTTGCTTCTTTCTGCACTTCTTTTGCTTCTTTCTGCACCCCTCTTTCCCTTTCTGCACCTCTCTTGCCTCTTTCTGCACTTCTATTGCTTCTTTCTCCACCTCTGTTGCTTCTTTCTGCACTGCTCTTGCTTCTTTCTGCACCTCTTTTGCATATTTCTGCATCACTCTTCCCTCTTTCTGCAATCCTATTCCCTCTTTCTGCACCTCTTCTGCCTGTTTCTGCAAATCTCTTGCCTCTTTTTGTAGTTCTCTTGCCTCCTTCTGCACCTCTGTTGCTTCTTTCTGCACTTCTCTTGCTTCTTTGTGCACCACTCTTGCTTCTTTCTGCACCTCTCTTGCTTCTTTGTGAACCCTTCTACCCTCTTTCTGCACGTCTCTTGCCTCTTTCTGCACGTCTCTTGCCTCTCTCAGCACCTCTGCTGCTTCTTCCTGCACTTCTCTAGCTTCTTTCGGCACCCATCTTGCCTCTTTCTGCACCTCTCTTGCCTCTTTTTGCACCTCTTCTGCCTCTTTCTGCACCTCTCCTGCTTTTTTCGGCAGTTCTCTTGCCTCTTTCTGTACTTATTTTCCTTCTCTCTGCACTTTTCTTGCCTCTTTCTGCACCCCTCTTGCCTCTTTCTACACCTCTGTTGGTTCTTTCTGCACTGCTCTTGCTTCTTTCTGCACCTCTTTTGCAAATTTCTGCATCACTCTACTATTTCTGCACTCCTCTTCCCTCTTTCTGCACCTCTTTTGCCTGTTTCTGCAAATCTCTTGCCTCTTTCTGTAGTTCTCTTGCCTCCTTCTGCACCTCTGTTGCTTCTTTCTGCACTAACTCGTGCCTCTTTCTGCACCCTCTAGCCTCATTCTGCACACCTGTTGCTTCTTTCTGCACTTTTTTCTTCTTTCTGTACCTCTCGCTTTTGCTGCACCCATCTTGTCTCTTTCTGCACCCCTCTTCCCTCTTTCTGCACCTCTCTTGCCTCTTTCTGCACATCTCTTGCCTCTTTCTGCACATCTCTTGCCTCTTTCCACACTTCTCTTGCCTCTTTCTGCACCTCTGTTGCTTCTTTCTGCACTTCTCTTGCTTCTTTGTGCACCACTCTTGCTTCTTTCTGCACCGCTGTTGCCTCTATCTAAACTTGTCTTCCCTCTTTCTGCACATCTCTTGCCGCTTTCTATACCCTTCTAGTCTTTTTCTGCACCTCTCTTGCTTCTTTCTGCACCCTTCTACCCTTTTTCTGCACCTCTCTTGCCTCTTTCTGCACGTCTCCTGCCTCTTTCTGCACCTCTGTTGCTTCTTTCTGTACTTCTCTTGCCTCTTTCTGCACCCCTCTTCCCCTTTCTGCACCTCTCTTGCCTCTTTCTGCACTTCTCTTGCTTCTTTCTGCACTTCTCTTGCTTCTTTCTCCACCTCTGTTGCTTCTTTCACCACTTCTCTTGCCTCTTTCTGCACTTCTATTGCCTGTTTCTGCACCTCTCTTGCCTCTTTCTGCACGTCTCTTGCCTCTTTCTGCACCTCTGTTGCTTCTTTCTGCACTTATTTTGCTTCTTTCTGCACCCCTCTTTCCCTTTCTGCACCTCTCTTGCCTCTTTCTGCACTTCTATTGCTTCTTTCTCCACCTCTGTTGCTTCTTTCTGCACTGCTCTTGCTTCTTTCTGCACCTCTTTTGCATAAATCTGCAAATCTCTTGCCTCTTTTTGTAGTTCTTTTGCCTCCTTCTGCACCTCTGTTTCTTCTTTCTGCACTATTTCTTGCCTCTTTCTGCACCCCTCTAGCCTCATTCTACAGACCTTTTGCTTCTTTCTGCACTTCTCTTGCTTCTATCTGTACCTATCTTGCTTTTTTTGCACCCCTCTTCCTGCACCTCTTTGGCCTCTTTCTGCACCTCTCTTGCCTCTTTCCCCACTTCTCTTGCCGCTTTCTACACCTCTGTTGCTTCTTTCTGCACTTCTCTTGCTTCTTTGTGCACCACTGTTGCTTCTTTCTGCACCCCTGTTGCCTCTTTCTAAACTCGTCTTCCCTCTTTCTGCACCTCTCTTGCTTCTTTCTGCACCTCTCCTGCTTCTTTGTGAACCCTTCTACCATTTTTCTGCACCCCTTGCCTCTTTCTGCACATCTTTTGCCTCTTTCTGCACCTGTTGCTTCTTTCTGCACATCTCTTGCCTCTTTTTGCACCCCTCTTCCCCTTTCTGCACCTCTCATGTCTTTCTGCACTTCTCTTGCTTCTTTCCCTACCTCTGTTGCTTCTTTCAGCACTTCTCTTGCCTCTTTCTGCACCCCTCTTCCCTCTTTCTGCACCTCTTTGGCCTCTTTATGCACCTCTCTTGCCTCTTTCCACACTTCTCTTGCCGCTTTCTACACCTCTGTTGCTTCTTTCTGCACTTCTCTTGCTTCTTTGTGCACCACTGTTGCTTCTTTCTGCACCCCAGTTGCCTCTTTCTAAAGTCGTCTTCCCTCTTTCTGAACCTCTCTTGCTGCTTTCTACACCCCTCTTGTCTCTTTCTGTACCTCTCGCTTCTTTCTTCACCTCTCTTGCTTCTTTCTGCACCCTTCTACCCTTTTTCTGAACCTCTCTTGCCTCTTTCTGCACGTCTCTTGCCTCTTTCTGCACCTCTGTTGCTTCTTTCACCACTTCTATTGCCTCTTTCTGCACTTCCATTGCCTGTTTCTGCACCTCTCTTGCCTCTTTCTGCACATCTCTTGCCTCTTTCTGCACGTCTTGCCTCTTTCTGCACGTCTTGCCTCTTTCTGCACGTCTTGCCTCTTTCTGCACGTCTTGCCTCTTTCTGCACGTCTCTTGCCTCTTTCTGCACTTCTTTTGCCTCTTTCTGCACCCCTCTTTCCCTTTCTGCACCTCTTTTGCCTCTTTCTGCACTTCTATTGCTTCTTTCTCCACCTCTGTTGCTTCTTTCTGCACTGCTCTTGCTTCTTTCTGCACCTCTAATGCAAATTTCTGCACCTCTCTTCCCTGTTTCTTTACTCCTCTTCCCTCTTTCTGCACATCTTTTGCCTGTTTCTGCAACTCTCTTGCCTCTTTCTGTAGTTCACTTGCCTCCTTCTGCACCTCTGTTGCTTCTTTCTGCACTAACTCTTGCCTCTTTCTGCACCCCTCTAGCTTAATTCTGCACACCTGTTGCTTCTTTCTGCACTTTTCTGCACTTTTCTTGTTTATTTCTGTACATCTCTTGCTTTTTCTGCACCCATATTGCCTCTCTTTTCACCCCTCTTCCCTCTTTCTGCACCTCTTTGGCCTCTTTCTGCACCTCTCTTGCTTCGTTCCCTACTTCTCTTGCCTCTTTCTGCACCTCTGTTGCTTCTTTCTGTACTTCTTTTGCTTCTTTGTGCACCACTCTTCCTTCTTTCTGCACCCCTGTTGCCTCTTTCTAAACTTGTCTTCCCTCTTTCTGCACCTCTCTTGCTTCTTTATGCACCTCTCTTGCTTCTTTCTGCACCTCTCTTGCTTCTTTCTGCACCTCTCTTGCTTCTTTGTGAACCCTTCTATCCTTTTTCTGCACCTCTCTTGCCTCTTTCTGCATGTCTCTTGCCTCTTTCAGCACCTCTGTTGCTTCTTTCTGCACTTCTCTTGCTTCTTTCGGCACCCATCTTGCCTCTTTCTGCACCTCTCGCCGCTTTTTGCACCTCTTCAGCCTCTTTCTGCACCTCTCCTGCTTTTTTCTGCAGTTCTCTTGCCTCTTTCTGTAGTTCTTTTCCTTCTTTCTGCACTTTTCGTGCCTCTTTCTGCACCCCTCTTGCCTCTTTCTACACCTCTGTTGGTTCTTTCTCCACTGCTCTTGCTTCTTTCTGCACCTCTTTTGCAAATTTCTGCATCACTCTTCCCTCTTTCTGCACCTCTTTTGCCTGTTTCTGCAAATCTCTTGCCTCTCTGTAGTTCTCTTGCCTCCTTATGCACCTCTGTTGCTTCTTTCTGCACTAACTCTTGCCTCTTTCTGCACCCCTCTAGCCTCATTCTGCACACCTGATGCTTCTTTCTGCATTTCTCTTGCTTCTTTCTGTACCTCTCTTGCTTTTGCTGTACCCATCTTGCCTCTTTCTGCACCCCTCTTCCCTCTTTCTGCACCTCTCTTGCCTCTTTCTGCACATCTCCTGCCTCTTTCCACACTTCTCTTGCCTCTTTCTGCACCTCTGTTGCTTCTTTCTGCACTTCTCTTTCTTCTTTGTGCAAAACTCTTGCTTCTTTCTGCACCCCTGTTGCCTCTTTCTAAACTCGTCTTCCCTCTTTCTGCACATCTCTTGCCTCTTTCCACACTTCGCTTGCCTCTTTCAGCACCTCTGTTGCTTCTTTCTGCACCTCTCTTGCTTCTTTCTGCAACCTTCTACCCTTTTTCTGCACCTCTCTTGCCTCTTTCTGCACTTCTCTTGCTTCTTTCTCCACCTCTGTTGCTTCTTTCACCACTTCTCTTGCCTCTTTCTGCACTTCTATTGCCTGTTTCTGCGCCTCTCTTGCTTCTTTCTGCACGTCTCTTGCCTCTTTCTGCACCCCTGTTGCTTCTTTCTGCACTTCTTTTGCCTCTTTCTGCACCCCTCTTTCCCTTTCTTCACCTCTCTTGCCTCTTTCTGCACGTCTATTGCTTCCTTCTCCAGCTCTGTTGCTTCTTTCTGCTTTGCTCTTGCTTCTTTCTGCACCTCATTTGCAAATTTCTGCATCACTCTTCCCTCTTTCTGCAAACCTCTTCCCTCTTTCTGCACCTCTTTTGCCTGATTCTGCAAATATCTTGCCTCTTTTTGTAGTTCTCTTGCCTTTCTGCACTTCTCTTGCTTCTTTGTGTACCACTCTTCCTTCTTTCTGCACCCCTGTTGCCTCTTTCTAAACTCGTCTTCCCTCTTTCTGCACTCTCGCCTCTTTCTACACCCCCTTGTCTCTTTCTGCACCACTCTTGCTTCTTTCTGTACCTCTCTTGCTTCTTTGTGAACCATTCTACCCTTCTGCACCTCTCTTGCCTCTTTCTGCACATCTCTTGCCTCTTTCTGCACCTCTGTTGCTTCTTTCTGTACGTCTCTTGCCTCTTTCTGCACCCCTCTTCCCCTTTCTGCACCTCTCTTGCGTCTTTCTGCACTTCTCTTGCTTCTCTCAGCACTTCTCTTGCCTCTTTCTGTACTTCTATTGCCTGTTTCTGCACCTCTCGTCATTTTCTGCAGTTCTCTTGCCTTTTTCTGCACCTCTGTTGCTTCTTTCTGCACTTTTCGTGCCTCTTTCTGCACCCCTCTTGCCTCTTTCTACACCTCTGTTGGTTCTTTCTCCACTGCTCTTGCTTCTTTCTGCACCTCTTTTGCAAATTTCTGCATCACTCTTCCCTCTTTCTGCACCTCTTTTGCCTGTTTCTGCAAATCTCTTGCCTCTCTGTAGTTCTCTTGCCTCCTTATGCACCTCTGTTGCTACTTTCTGCACTAACTCTTGCCTCTTTCTGTACCCCTCTAGCCTCATTCTGCACACCTGATGCTTCTTTCTGCATTTCTCTTGCTTCTTTCTCCACCTCTGTTGCTTCTTTCTGCACTGCTCTTGCTTCTTTCTGCACCTCTTTTGCATATTTCTGCATCACTCTTCCCTCTTTCTGCAAACCTATTCCCTCTTTCTGCACCTCTTCTGCCTGTTTCTGCAAATCTCTTGCCTCTTTTTGTAGTTCTCTTGCCTCCTTCTGCACCTCTGTTGCTTCTTTCTGCACTTCTCTTGCTTCTTTGTGCACCACTCTTGCTTCTTTCTGCACCCCTCTTGCCTCTTTCTGCACCTCTCTTGCTTCTTTGTGAACCCTTCTACCCTCTTTCTGCACGTCTCTTGCCTCTTTCTGCACGTCTCTTGCCTCTCTCAGCACCTCTGCTGCTTCTTCCTGCACTTCTCGAGCTTCTTTCGGCACCCATCTTGCCTCTTTCTGCACCTCTCTTGCCTCTTTTTGCACCTCTTCTGCCTCTTTCTGCACCTCTCCTGCTATTTTCGGCACTTCTCTTGCCTCTTTCTGTACTTCTTTTCCTTCTCTCTGCACTTTTCTTGCCTCTTTCTGCACCCCTCTTGCCTCTTTCTACACCTCTGTTGGTTCTTTCTGCACTGCTCTTGCTTCTTTCTGCACCTCTTTTGCAAATTTCTGCATCACTCTTTACTATTTCTGCACTCCTCTTCCCTCTTTCTGCACCTCTTTTGCCTGTTTCTGCAAAATCTCTTGCCTCTTTCTGTAGTTCTCTTGCCTCCTTCTGCACCTCTATTGCTTCTTTCTGCACTAACTCGTGCCTCTTTCTGCACCCTCTAGCCTCATTCTTTCTGCACCTCTTTGGCAAATTTCTTCTTCCCTCTTTCTGCACCCATCTTCCCTCTTTCTGCACCTCTTTTGCCTGTTTCTGCAGCTCCCTTGCCTCTTTATGTAGTTCTCTTGCCTCCTTGTGCACCTCTTGCCTCTTTCTGCACCCCTCTAGCCTCTTTCTGCACACCTGTTGCTGTTTTCTGCACACCTGTTGCTGTTTTCTGCACTTCTCTTGCTTCTTTCTGTACCTCTCTTGCTTTTTCTGCACCCATCTTGCCTCTTTCTACACCCCATTCCCTCTTTCTGCACCTCTCTTGCCTCTTTCTGTACCTCTCTTGCCTCTTTCCCCACTTCTCTTGCCTCTTTCTGCACCTCTGTTCCTTCTTTCTACACTGCTCTTGCTTCTTTGTGCACCTCTTGTTTCTTTCTGCACCTCTTGCTTCTTTCTCACCCTTCTACCCTTTTTCTGAACCTCTCTTGCCTCTTTCTGCACGTCTCTTGCCTCTTTCTGCACCTCTGTTGCTTCTTTCTGCACTTCTCTTGCTTCTTTCTGCACCCCCTTCCCATTTCTGCACCTCTCTTGCCTCTTTCTGCACTTCTCTTGCCTCTTTCTCCACCTCTGTTGCTTCTTTCACCACTTCTATTGCCTCTTTCTGCACTTCTATTGCCCATTTCTGCACCTCTCTTGCCTCTTTCTGCACGTCTCTAGCCTCTTTCTGCACCTCTGTTGCTTCTTTCTGCACTTCTTTTGCCTCTTTCTGCACCCCTCTTTCCCTTTCTGCACCTCTCTTGCTTCTTTCTGCACTTCTATTGCTTCTTTCTCCACCTCTGTTGCTTCTTTCTGCACTGCTCTTGCTTCTTTCTGCACCTCGAATGCAAATTTCTGCACCTCTCTTCCCTGCTTCTGTACTCCTCTTCCCTCTTTCTGCACCTCTTTTGCCTGTTTCTGCAACTCTCTTGCCTGTTTCTGCAACTCTTGCCTCTTTCTGTAGATCTCTTGCCTCTTTCTGCACCTCTCTTGCCTCTTTCTGCACCTCTCTTGCCTCTTTTCCCACTGCTCTTGCCTCTTTCTGCACCTCTGTTGCTTTTTTCTGCACTTCTCTTGCTTCTTTCTGCACCACTCTTGCTTCTTTCTGTACCCCTGTTGCCTCCTTCTGCAAGCGTCTTCCCTCTTTCTGCACCTCTTGCCTCTTTATACACCCCTCTTGCCTCTTTCTGCAACTCTCTTGCTTCTTTCTGCACTTCTCTTGCTTTTTTCTGCAGCTTTCATGCTTCTTCCTCCACCCTTCTTTGCTTCTTTCTGCACCCCTCTTCCCCCTTTCTGCACATCTCTTGCCTCTTTCTGTACCTCATTTGCCACTTTCTGCACTTCTCTTGCCCCTTTCTGCACCTCGGTTGCTTATTTCTGCACTTCTCTTGCCTCTTTCTGCACCCTTCTCTCTTTCTGCACCTCTCTTGCCTCTTTCTGCAGTTCTCTTTCAGTCCTTCTGCACCTCTCTTGCCTCTTTCTGCACCACACTTGCCTCTTTCTGCACCACACTTTCCTCTTTCTGCACTTCTGTTGCCTCTTTCTGCACCTCACTTGCTTCTTTCTACACCCTTGCCTCTTTCTGTACCCCTCTTCCCTCTTTGTATACCTTGCTTGCCACTGTCTGTACCCCTATTCCATCTTTCTGCACTTCTTTTGCCTGTCTCTGCAACTCTCTTGCCTTTTTCTGCAGTTCTCTTGCCTTCTCCTGCACCTCTGTTGCTTCTTTCTGTACTTCTCTTGCCTCTTTCTGCCCCCCTCTTACCTCTTTCTGTACATCTCTTTGCCTCCTGCTGCACCCCTGTTCCTTCTTTCTGCACCACTCCTGCCTGTTTCAGCACCTCTCTAGCCTCTTTCTACACCTCTGTTGCTTCTTTCTGCACTTATCTTGCCTCTTTCTGCACCCCTCTAGCCCCTTTCTGCACCTGTTGCTTCTTTCTGCACTTCTCTTTCTTTCTGTACCTCTATTGCATCTTTCTACACCCCTCTTGCCTCTTTCTACACCCCTCTTGCCTCTTTCTGCACATCTCTTGCCCATCTCTTGCTTCTTTCTGCACCCCTGTTGCCTCTTTCTGCACTCGCCTTCCCTCTTTCTGCACCCCTCTTTCCTCTTCCTGCACCCCTCTTCCCTCTTTTTGCAATTCTCTTACCTCTCCATGTACCTCTATTGCCTCTTTCTGTACCTCTTGCCTCTTTCTGCACCTCACTTTTCTCTCTCTGAACTTCTCTTGCCTCTTTCTGCACCCCTCTTCCCCTTTCTGCACCTCTCTTGCCTCTTTCTGTCTTCATGCAGTTCTGTTGCTTCTTTCTGCACTTCTCTTGCCTCTTTCCGCACCCTTCTTTCCTCTTTCAGCACCTCTGTTGCTTCTTTGTGCACTTCTCTTGCCTCTTTCCGCACCCTTCTTGCCTCTTTCAGTACCTCTGTTGCTTCTTTCTGCACTTCTCTTGCCTCTTTCTTCCCCCCTCTTGCCTCTTTCTTCCCCCCTCTTGCCTATTTTTGCATCTCTCCTGCCTCTTTCTGCTCCACTCTTGCTTTTTTTTCTGCAGTTCTCTTGCCTCTTTATACACCTCTGTTGGTTCTTTCTGTACCTCTTTGGAAATGTCTGCATCCCTCTTCCCTCTTTCTGCACCCCTTCCCTCTTTCTGCACCTCTTTGTGCCTGTTTCTGCAACTCTTTAGCCTCTTTCTGCACCCCTCTAGGCTCATCCTGCTCCCCTGTTGCTTCTTTCTGCACTTCTCTTTCTTCTTTCTGTACCTCTCTTGCTTTTTCTGCACCCATCTTGCCTCTTTCTACACCCCTCTTCCCTCTTTCTGCACCTCTTGCCTCTTTATGCAATTCTCTTGCCTCTTTTCCCACTTCTCTTGCCTCTTTCTGCACCCGTTGCCTCTTTTTGCACGTGTCTTCCCTCTTTCTGCACCTCTATTGCCTCTTTCTACACCCCTCGTCTCTTTCTGCACTTCTCTTGCTTCTTTCTGCACCTCTCTTGCTTCTTTCTGCACGCTTCTTCGCTTTTTCTGCACCTCTCGCCTCTTTCTGCACATCTTTTGCCTCTTTCTGCACATCTTTTGCCTCTTTCCGTACCTTTGTTGCTTCTTTATGCACTTCTCTCGCCTCTTTCTGCACCCCTCTTCCCCTCTCTGTACGTCTCCTGCCTCTTTCTGCAGTTCTGTTGCTTCTTTCTGCACTTCTCTTGCCTCTTTCCGCAACATTCTTGCCTCTTTCAGAACCTCTGTTGCTTCTTTCTGCATACCTCTTGCCTCTTTCTGCACCCCTCTTCCCTCTTTCTTCACCTCTCTTGCCTGTTTCTGCACCCATGTTCCCTCTTTCTGCACCTCTCCTGCCTGGTTCTGCACCTCTTTTGCCTCTTTTTGCACCCCTCTTGCCTCTTTCTGCACCTCTGTTGCTTCTTTCTACAACTCTCTTGCTTCTTTGTTTACCTCTCTTGCCTCCTTCTGTACCTCTCTTGGTACTTTCTGCACTTCTCGTGACTCTTTCTGCATCCCTCTTGCCTCTTTCTGCACCTCTGTTGCTTCTTTCTGCACTTCTCTTGCTTTTTTCTTGACCCTTCTTGCCTATTTCTGCACCTCTCTTGCCTCTTGCTGCAACCCCGTTCCCTCTTTCTGCAACTCTCCTGCTTGTTTTCACACCTCTCTTGCCTTTTTTTGCAACTCAGTTGTTTCTTTCTGCACTTCTCTTGCCTCTTTCTGCACCCCTCTTGCCTCTTTCTGCACCTCTGTTGCTTCTTTCTGCACTTCTCTTGCCTCTTTCTGCACCCCTCTTGCCTCTTTCTGCACCTCTGTTGCTTCTTTCTGCACCTCTGTTGCTTCTTTCTGCACCTCCGTTGCTTCTTTGTGCATCTCTCTTCCCTCTTTCTGCACCTCTTTTGCTGTTTTCTACTGTTCTATTGCCTTTGTGCCCCTCTTTTGCTTCTTTCTGCACTTTCCTTGCCTCTTTCTACACCCCTTTTGCCTCTTTCTGCACCCCTGTCGGTTCTCTCTGCACTGCTCTTGCTTCTTTCTACGCCTCTCTTGCAAATTTCTGTACCCCTCTTGCCTCTTTCTGCACCCCTCTTCCCTCTTTCTGCACCTCTTGCCTCTGTCTTAACCCCTGTTCCCTCTTTCTGCACCTCTTTTGCCTGTTTCTGAAACTCTCTTGCCTCTTTCTGCAGTTCTCTTGCCTCTCTCCACCCCTGTTGCCTCTTTCTGCACTTCTCTTTCCTCTCTCTGCACCTCTCTTCCCACTTTCTGCACCTCTCTTGCTTTTTTCTGCACCTCTCTTGCTTCTTTCTGCACCGCTCTAGCCTCTTTCTGCACCCCTCTAGCCTCTTTCTGCACCCCTTTAGCCTCTTTCTGTAGCCCTCTTGCCTCTTTCTGCGCCTCTCTGGCCTCTTTCTGCACTTCTCTGGCCTCTTTCTGCACTTCTCTGGCCTCTTTCTGCACTTCTCTTGCCTCTTTCTGCTCCTCTCTTCCCACTTTCTGTACCTCTCTCGCCTCTTTCTGCACCTCTTGCCTCTTTCTGCACTTCTCTTGTCTCTTTCTGCACCTCTCTTGCCTCTTTCTGCACTTCTTTTGCTTCTTTCTCTACCACTCTTGCCTCTTTATGCACCCTCTTGCCTCTTTCTGCACCCCTCTTCGCTCTTTCTGCACCTCTCTTGCCTGTTTCTGCACCTCTCTTGCCTGTTTCTGCACCCCTGTTCCCTCTTTCTGCACCTCTCCTGCCTGGTACTGCACCAATCTTGCATCTTTCTGCACCTCTGTTGCTTCTTTCTGCACCACTCTTGCTTCTTTGTTCACCTCTCTTGGTACTTTCTGCACTTCTCTTGCCTCTTTCTGCACCCCTCTTGCCTCTTTCTGCACCCCTCTTGCCTCTTTCTGCACCTCTGTTGCTTCTTTCTGCACTTCTCTTGTTTTTTTCTGGACCCTTCTTGCCTCTTTCTGCACCCCTCTTTCCTATTTCTGCACCCCTCTTGCCTCTTGCTGCACCCGTTCCCTCTTTCTGCACCTCTCCTGCCTGTTTTGACACCTCTCTTGCCTCTTTTTGCAACTCAGTTTCTTCTTTCTGCACTTCTCTCGCCTCTTTCTGCACCCATCTTGCCTCTTTCTGCACCCCTGTTGCTTCTTTCTGCACTTCTCTTTCTTCTTTCTGTACCTCTCTTGCTTCTTTCTACACCCCTCTTACCTCTTTCTGCACCCCTCTTCCCCCTTTCTGCACATCTTTTGCCTCTTTTTGCACCTCATTTGCCACTTTCTGCACTTCTCTTGCCCCTTTCTGCACCTCTTTAGCTTCGTTCTGCACTCCTCTTGCTTCTTTCTGCACCTCTCTTGCTTCTTTCTGCACCCCTTACTTCTTTCTGCACCCCTGTTGCCTCTTTCTGCACTCGTCTTCCCTCTTTCTGCACCCCTCTTTTCTCTTCCTGCACCTCTCTTGCATCTTTTTGCACTTCTCTTGCATCTTTCTGTACCTCTCTTGCTTTTTCTGCACCCATATTGCCTCTCTCTGCACCTCTCTTGCATCTTTCTGCACCTCTCTTGCCTCTTTTCCCACTTCTCTTGCCTCTTTCTGCACCTCTGTTGCTTTTTTCTGCACTTCTCTTGCTTCTTTCTGCACCACTCTTGCTTCTTTCTGCACCCCTGTTGCCTCTTTCTGCAAGCGTCTTCCCTCTTTCTGCACCTCTCTTGCCTCTTTATACACCCCTCTTGCCTCTTTCTGCACCTCTCTTGCTTCTTTCTGCACTTCTCTTGCTTTTTTTGCACCTCTCTTGCCTTTTTGCACCTTTCTTGCCTCTTTCTGTATCTCTGTTGCTTATTTCTGCACTTCTCTTGCCTCTTTCTGTACCACACTTGCCTCTTTCTGCACCACACTTGCCTCTTTCTGCACTTCTCTTACTTCTTTCTCCACCTCTGTTGCTTCTTTCAGCACTACTCTTGCCTCTTTCTAGACTTCTATTGCCTATTTCTGTACCTTTCACCTCTTTCTGCACCTCACTTGCTTCTTTCTACACCCTTCTTGCCTCTTTCTGTACCTCTCTTGCCACTGTCTGCACCCCTGTTCCATCTTTCTATACTTCTTTTGCCTGTTTCTGCAACTCTCTTGCCTTTTTCTGCAGTTCTCTTGCCTTCTTCTGCACCTCTGTTGCTTCTTTCTGTACTTCTCTTACCTCTTTCTGCCCCCTCTTACATCTTTCTGTACCTCTCTTTGCCTCTTGCTGCACCCCTGTTCCCTCTTTCTGCACCTCTCCTGCCTGTTTCAGCACCTCTCTAGCCACTTTCTGGAACTCTGTTGCTTCTTTCTGCACTTATCTTGCCTCTTTCTGCACCCCTCTAGCCCCCTTCTGCACCCTTTTTGCTTCTTTCTGCACTTCTCTTTCTTCTTTCTGTACCTCTCTTGCTTCTTTCTATACCCCTCTTGCCTCTTTCTGTACCCCTCTTCCCTCTCTCTGCACATCTCTTGCCCCTTTCTGCACCTCTGTTGCTTCTTTCTGCACTCCTGCTTCTTTCTGCACCCCTGTTGCCTCTTTCTGCACTCGCCTTCCCTCTTTCTGCACCCCTCTTTCCTCTTCCTGCACCCCTCTTCCCTCTTTTTGCAGTTCTCTTACCTCTCACTGTACCTCTATTGCCTCTTTCTGTACCTCTCTTGCCTCTTTCTGCACCTCTCTTGCCTCTTACTGTTATTATGCAGTTCTGTTGCTTCTTTCTGCACTTCTCTTGCCTCTTTCCGCACCCTTCTTGCCTCTTTCAGCACCTCTGTTGCTTCTTTCTGCACTTCTCTTGCCTCTTTCCGCACACTTCTTGCCTCTTTCAGAACCTCTGTTGCTTCTTTCTGCACTTCTCTTGCTTCTTTCTCTACCACTCTTGCCTCTTTCTGCACACTTCTTGCCTCTTTCTGGACCACTCTTCCCTCTTTCTGCACCTCTCTTGCCTGTTTCTGCACCCATGTTCCCTCTTTCTGCACCTCTCCTGCCTGGTTCTGCACCTCTCACCTCTTTCTGCACCCCTCTTGCCTTTTTCTACACCTCTGTTGCTTCTTTCTGCACCTCTCTTTCTTCTTTGCTCACCTCGCTTGCCTCTTTCTGTACCCCTCTTGGTACTTTCTGCACTTCTCGTGACTCTTTCTGCATCCCTCTTGCCTCTTTCTGCACCTCTGTTGCTTCTTTCTGCACTTCTCTTGCTTTTTTCTGGACCCTTCTTGCCTCTTTCTGCACCCCCGTTCCCTCTTTCTGCAACTCTCCTGCCTGTTTTCACACCTCTCTTGCCTCTTTTGCAACTCGGTTGCTTCTTTCTGCACTTCTCCTGCCTCTTTCTGCACCCCTCTTGCCTCTTTCTGCATCCCTCTTGCCTCTTTCTGCACCTCTGTTTCTTCTTTCTGCACTTCTCTTGCTTTTTTCTTGACCCTTCTTGCCTATTTCTGCACCTCTCTTGCCTCTTGCTGCAACCCCGTTCCCTCTTTCTGCAACTCTCCTGCCTGTTTTCACACCTCTCGCCTTTTTTTGCAACTCAGTTGCTTCTTTCTGCACTTCTCTTGCCTCTTTCTGCACCCCTCTTGCCTCTTTCTGCACCTCTGTTGCTTCTTTCTGCACTTCTCTTGCCTCTTTCTGCACCCCTCTTGCCTCTTTCTGCACCTCTGTTGCTTCTTTCTGCACCTCTGTTGCTTCTTTCTGCACCTCTGTTGCTTCTTTGTGCATCTCTCTTCCCTCTTTCTGCACCTCTTTTGCTGTTTTCTACTGTTCTATTGCCTTTGTGCCCCTCTTTTGCTTCTTTCTGCACTTTCCATGCCTCTTTCTACACCCCTTTTGCCTCTTTCTGCACCCCTGTCGGTTCTCTCTGCACTGCTCTTGCTTCTTTCTACGCCTCTCTTGCAAATTTCTGTACCCCTCTTGCCTCTTTCTGCACCCCTCTTCCCTCTTTCTGCACCTCTCTTGCCTCTGTCTTAACCCCTGTTCCCTCTTTCTGCACCTCTTTTGCCTGTTTCTGAAACTCTCTTGCCTCTTTCTGCAGTTCTCTTGCCTCTCTCCACCCCTGTTGCCTCTTTCTGCACTTCTCTTTCCTCTCTCTGCACCTCTCTTCCCACTTTCTGCACCTCTCTTGCTTTTTTCTGCACCTCTCACCTCTTTCTGCACCCCTGTTGCCTCTTTCTGCACTCGTCCACCCTCTTCCTGCACTTCCTTTGCCTCTTTCTGTTCCCCTGTTGCTTCTTTTTGTACTTCTCTTGCGTTTTTCTGTACCTCTCTTGCTTCTTTCTGCACCTCTTGCCTCTTTCTGCACTTCTCTTGTCTCTTTCTGCACCTCTCTTGCCTCTTTCTGCACTTCTTTTGCTTCTTTCTCTACCACTCTTGCCTCTTTATGCACCCTCTTGCCTCTTTCTGCACCCCTCTTCCCTCTTTCTGCACCTTTCTTGCCTGTTTCTGCACCTCTCTTGCCTGTTTCTGCACCCCTCTTTCCTCTTTCTGCACCTCTCCTGCCTGGTACTGCACCAATCTTGCATCTTTCTGCACCTCTGTTGCTTCTTTCTGCACCACTCTTGCTTCTTTGTTCACCTCTCTTGGTACTTTCTGCACTTCTCTTGCTTTTTTCTGGACCCTTCTTGCCTCTTTCTGCACCCCTCTTTCCTATTTCTGCACCTCTCTTGCCTCTTGCTGCACCCCTGTTCCCTCTTTCTGCACCTCTCCTGCCTGTTTTGACACCTCTCTTGCCTCTTTTTGCAACTCAGTTTCTTCTTTCTGCACTTCTCTCGCCTCTTTCTGCACCCCTCTTGCCTCTTTCTGCACCCCTGTTGCTTCTTTCTGCACTTCTCTTTCTTCTTTCTGTACCTCTCTTGCTTCTTTCTACACCCCTCTTACCTCTTTCTGCACCCCTCTTCCCCCTTTCTGCACATCTTTTGCCTCTTTTTGCACCTCATTTGCCACTTTCTGCACTTCTCTTGCCCCTTTCTGCACCTCTTTAGCTTCGTTCTGCACTCCTCTTGCTTCTTTCTGCACCTCTCTTACTTCTTTCTGCACCCCTGTTGCCTCTTTCTGCACTTGTCTTCCCTCTTTCTGCACCCCTCTTTTCTCTTCCTGCACCTCTCTTGCATCTTTTTGCACTTCTCTTGCATCTTTCTGTACCTCTCGCTTATTCTGCACCCATATTGCCTCTCTCTGCACCTCTCTTGCATCTTTCTGCACTTCTCTTGCCTCTTTTCCCACTTCTCTTGCCTCTTTCTGCACCTCTGTTGCTTTTTTCTGCACTTCTCTTGCTTCTTTCTGCACCACTCTTACTTCTTTCTGCACCCGTTGCCTCTTTCTGCAAGCGTCTTCCCTCTTTCTGCACCTCTCTTGCCTCTTTATACACCCCTCTTGCCTCTTTCTGCACCTCTCTTGCTTCTTTCTGCACTTCTCTTGCTTTTTTTGCACCTCTCGCCTTTTTGCACCTTTCTTGCCTCTTTCTGTATCTCTGTTGCTTATTTCTGCACTTCTCTTGCCTCTTTCTGTACCACACTTGCCTCTTTCTGCACCACACTTGCCTCTTTCTGCACTTCTCTTACTTCTTTCTCCACCTCTGTTGCTTCTTTCAGCACTACTCTTGCCTCTTTCTAGACTTCTATTGCCTATTTCTGTACCTTTCACCTCTTTCTGCACTTCTGTTGCCTCTTTCTGCACCTCACTTACTTCTTTCTACACCCTTCTTGCCTCTTTCTGTACCTCTCTTGCCACTGTCTGCACTCCTGTTCCATCTTTCTATACTTCTTTTGCCTGTTTCTGCAACTCTCTTGCCTTTTTCTGCAGTTCTCTTGCCTTCTTCTGCACCTCTGTTGCTTCTTTCTGTACTTCTCTTACCTCTTTCTGCCCCCTCTTACATCTTTCTGTACCTCTCTTTGCCTCTTGCTGCACCCCTGTTCCCTCTTTCTGCACCTCTCCTGCCTGTTTCAGCACCTCTCTAGCCACTTTCTGGAACTCTGTTGCTTCTTTCGGCACTTATCTTGCCTCTTTCTGCACCCCTCTAGCCCCCTTCTGCACCC
The DNA here is from genome assembly GCA_963921515.1 of Calotriton arnoldi. Lineage (NCBI taxonomy): Eukaryota > Metazoa > Chordata > Amphibia > Caudata > Salamandridae > Calotriton > Calotriton arnoldi. Next base: position 742,265 of record CAWUFW010005619.1, on the reverse strand, counting down.
TTTTTGCTTCTTTCTGCACTTCTCTTTCTTCTTTCTGTACCTCTCTTGCTTCTTTCTATACCCCTCTTGCCTCTTTCTGTACCCCTCTTCCCTCTCTCTGCACATCTCTTGCCCCTTTCTGCACCTCTGTTGCTTCTTTCTGCACTCCTGCTTCTTTCTGCACCCCTGTTGCCTCTTTCTGCACTCGCCTTCCCTCTTTCTGCACCCCTCTTTCCTCTTCCTGCACCCCTCTTCCCTCTTTTTGCAGTTCTCTTACCTCTCACTGTACCTCTATTGCCTCTTTCTGTACCTCTCTTGCCTCTTTCTGCACCTCTCTTGCCTCTTACTGTTATTATGCAGTTCTGTTGCTTCTTTCTGCACTTCTCTTGCCTCTTTCCGCACCCTTCTTGCCTCTTTCAGCACCTCTGTTGCTTCTTTCTGCACTTCTCTTGCCTCTTTCCGCACACTTCTTGCCTCTTTCAGAACCTCTGTTGCTTCTTTCTGCACTTCTCTTGCTTCTTTCTCTACCACTCTTGCCTCTTTCTGCACACCTCTTGCCTCTTTCTGGACCACTCTTCCCTCTTTCTGCACCTCTCTTGCCTGTTTCTGCACCCATGTTCCCTCTTTCTGCACCTCTCCTGCCTGGTTCTGCACCTCTCGCCTCTTTCTGCACCCCTCTTGCCTTTTTCTGCACCTCTGTTGCTTCTTTCTGCACCTCTCTTTCTTCTTTGCTCACCTCGCTTGCCTCTTTCTGTACCCCTCTTGGTACTTTCTGCACTTCTCGTGACTCTTTCTGCATCCCTCTTGCCTCTTTCTGCACCTCTGTTGCTTCTTTCTGCACTTCTCTTGCTTTTTTCTGGACCCTTCTTGCCTCTTTCTGCACCCCCATTCCCTCTTTCTGCAACTCTCCTGCCTGTTTTCACACCTCTCTTGCCTCTTTTTGCAACTCGGTTGCTTCTTTCTGCACTTCTGCCTCTTTCTGCACCCCTCTTGCCTCTTTCTGCACCTCTGTTGCTTCTTTCTGCACCTCTGTTGCTTCTTTGTGCATCTCTTCCCTCTTTCTGCACCTCTTTTGCCGTTTTCTACTGTTCTCTTGCCTCTTTCTACACCCCTTTTGCCTCTTTCTGCACCCGTCGGTTCTCTCTGCACTGCTCTTGCTTCTTTCTACGCCTCTCCTGCAAATTTCTGTACCCCTCTTGCCTCTTTCTGCACCTCTCTTGCCTCCTTCTGCACCCCTGTTGCCTCTTTCTGCACCCCTGTTGCCTCTTTCTGCATCCCTATAGCCTCTTTCTGCACCCCTCTTCTCTATTTCTGCACTTCTCTTGCCTCTTTCAGTTCCCCTGTTGCTTCTTTTTGCACTTCTTGTGCTTTTTCTGCACCTCTCTTGCTTCTTTCTGCACCCATTGCCTCTTTCTACACTCATCTACCCTCTTTCTGCACTTCTTTTGCCTCTTTCTGATCCCCTGTTGCTTTTTTCTGCACCTCTCTTGCTTCTTTCTGCACCCCTCTAGCCTCTTTCTGCACCACTCTAGCCTCTTTCTGTAGCCCTCTTCCCTCTTTCTGCACCTCTCTTGCCTCTTTCTGCACCTCTCGCCTCTTTCTGCTCTCTTGCCTCTTTCTGCACCTCTCTTGCCTCATTCTGCACCTCTCTTGCCTCTTTCTGCACTTCTCTTGTCTCTTTCTATACCTCTCTTGCCTCTTTCTACACCTCTTGCCTCTTTCTGCACTTCTCTTGTCTCTTTCTGCACCTCTCTTGCCTCTTTCTGCAGTTCTCTTGCATCTTTCTGCACATCTGTTGCTTCTTTCTGCACATCTGTTGCTTCTATCTGCACTTCTTTTGCTTCTTTCTGCTCTTCTCTTGCTTCTTGCTGCACCCCTGTTGCCTCTTTCTGTACCCCTCTTCCATCTTTCTGTACTTCTCTTGCCTCTTTCTGCTCCTCTCTTGCCTCTTTCTGCATTTCTCTTGCCTCTTTCTGTATTTCTCTTGCTTCTTTCTGCACTTCTCCTGCCTCTTTCTGCACATGTTTTACTCTTTCTGCTCCTCTCTTGTTTTTTTCTGCACTTCTCTTGCTTCATTCTGTACTGCTCTTGCCTCTTTCTGTATTCAAAGTGCACTGTGTCAAGTTTAAAGCTCTGTGTGCTCTCATGACTGAGGTATATGTCTACTTGTACACATGTGTTATGCATCTGAAGATGGTAGCTTAAAAAGTGGCTAGTTTTTCCTATAGGTAGTCACATTTTCTCAGTTCTGCTCTGTCATTCTGTTGCACAGGCAGACATGTCTTA